>SNVD02007677.1:0-308191 GCA_013180625.2 Boswellia sacra
TTTTGATCATTTTGTTGTGAACGGTTGTCCCCTTCGTCCGTGAATATTTCCTCATGATTGTCGGCCATGTTTTCTAAGGAAGATGATGTTTTTCTAACAAGTCTACCACTAGATGTTCGTGACCAAATTTTCATGCAAGAAAGGGAGAAGAAAAGAGAGCAAAATATGAACACAAAAAAAATAAAAAATTTAGATCTAAGATAGAAAAGAGAACACACGTTACACTTTTTCCACGCCAATTTTTAAGCCCTCCCCACTCCCTTGCAACGGCGCCAAAAACCTTGACTCAACTGGAACATCTGAAAAAGGATTGTCTCCCAATTATAGGAGTGTCGAAGTAATAAAACCCGGTGAGACCGGGGTCGATCCACGAGGAAGGGGATTTAAGCGTTACAAATTATAAGCTAAACAAATGTGATATGGATGATTCAAAGAGTTGACATGATAATATCAACAAGTATGTAAGATAGTAGGTGGTATTACCGACCATTCAAATATAAAACAAAAAGCAAGAGGAGGTAAAACAATCCATGGAGATAGGTGGTATAACCAACCATAGTAAATTAAAGAACAATTTCATAAGGTGGTAGAACCTACCATAGTAAATAAAATAAAAGTTCATAAACAATAGAATAATTAAAATACAAGAGGAATTAACACAATAACAATGAAGGCTAAGGTTAGGGGATCCACCCTTGATATTTCAAATAAGGATAATTAACCCATTTTAGTTATATGGATTATATTTGTTTCATTACCACTATTTATACCACTTCTTGTAAATGGGTTCAAGCATCCAATGTGCCAATCACCATATGTCTACAACAAATCAAGGTTCCTAACTAGATTCGTGTCGGTAAGGAAGAACCATACATCATCTAGAACGGATCCAAGCATTTGATGTGCCAAGGATTGTCGACAATGGATCAAGACCTCCACTTTACGAGTGGTGTCAAGATTGATTAAGAAATTAAATATAAATCATATTGAATAAACATTATAAGATTAAGATTTTAAGCACATATTAAGGGTTAGAGAATCCTTATTCTCATATCAAGGGTTTCACCCTTTCACCTTAGCAAAAGAGAAATTAGAAGAACATTATAATAGAAAGAAAATAAAATGCAAGAAAAAGGAAATTCATTAATAACATAAACACACAAAACACAAAACAAGATCCTAGCCAAAGCCAAAATGTTCCAGCCAAGGCCAAGATGCCCTAATGGGTCACAAGGCACCTCTATTTATAGATACATCCAGGGGCAAACTTGTCAAATTACAAGGGCATAATTGTCAAATATTAGTTGTAAATATCTTTGACAATTGGGATCATTAGGCACCGACTTTGACCATCAATTTTGACATCGAAATGTTGTGAATTTTAATCACATTTCTTCATGAACGTTGTAGATATTTCTCTCAGCTTTCTAGAACATATTTATTTGCACAATTTGGATACGTATTTTGAGAGATACGGTCCAAATACTGAGGTCTGGTCAGACTGGGCCGAGACTGTAGATGGGTTCATTTTAAGCCCAATTTTAGTCCACTAAGAGCCCGAATATGGTGATGCTTGTGAAATCCAAAACATTAAGAATTGCTCCATTCTGATCTATAAAAAGAGAGTTATGCCCATTTTACCGAACCTATAACAAAACCAAAATTAAGAGAAATTAATTCCAAAGATGCAAATGCTACAAATATGCTTAAGTTGAGGAATTTAATGACACTATTAATGCAATATGATGAACTAAACTCTTATTAAACATGCATATTTAAGTGTTCATCACTACAATTATGACTTGATAAATGCCTACATTTTATGCTACGTTGTTAGATTGGAATAATGAATTAATAGTATAGAAGAGATAGAGTATACCAGCCTTGTCTTGAGTTTACCTATTTTTATCTAATCGATTTAGACTTCAACATCCTTCGTAATAGGAAAAAATTCCGTTTAGATGTTGCGTAATACCAGCCTTGTCATGAGTTTACAATTTTCTCGTTATTGTTTGCCAGTATTTTAGATGAAATAACGTGCATGATATGCTTATATTATTATTTAATATATATAGAATCTCTGCAGAACTATATTAATTTGTTCAAATGAAATGGTTGGCACAAATTATATATTTATGAATTGTTGCACAAAAAGGGTGTGAAAGATTTTATTGCCTTACTAACTCTCTTGGTTTCTTTTTTTACATTTAGACATTGGAAAATTTTGTCAATTACACAATACCTGATTTATTTAATCCAAATGTTGATGTTATTTAATACAAATAGTTGTTTATGCTTGAAGGAATTGAGAGGCAAACAACAGGCCAGGAGACGAGAAAATAAATATGATCATACGACAGGGAGGAAAGGCTACCTTCACGTGGAGAAGGAAATGGTATTTTTTTTGGCTTAAATTTTTCATTAATCAAATCTGATTTCATGGTTTCCATGGTAATTGTTTCATATTTTTATTGGCTGGTAGCACAAAGAAATGGGGAATTATGATAGACCAATTGATCGTTCAGAGTTATGAAAAAGAGGTAGGAAAAGGAAGACTGGTGATTACCATCCAAATGTTCTTCCTATGATTGAGAAAATTGTAAGTAAACAAATTGAAACAAAAAATTTGCATTATACAAATACTTGTTATTAGCATATAAGTTGTGTATATAGTGTCTAACTTATAATTGTTGCAGGAGGAGATCCAAAAGCAAGCAGAATCAGGAGTTGTAGACCCTACTGATAGACAAGATATTCTAACTAGGACATTGGGAACTGAGGAGCATAGAGGTCGAGTTAGGGGGTGGGGAAATATGTGACACTAACTGCATATTTCAAAGGTCATTACAAAGAACAGAGACGTATTAAGGATGTTATGAGACAGTTAGCAAATAAAGATGACATCATAGCCCAGCTACGAGCACAATTAAATGTTGTGAAGTCTGGAAACTCCAATAATACTATTCCAATGGCCCAAAATGAGGGTGAGCAAGGGCCAGTGGAGTTGAAAGATGAATATGATGCAGTGGCTGAAAAACCATCAACTTCCAACACGAATGCTAAGAATAAATTGAAGTTAAAAGATATGGAAACTGTTGCCCCTGAGGAGGTTAAGGAGGACTCCTCGTCAGTGGTAAGAATATAATATTAAATTCATTAGGTTTTGAATATTCAACTATTTACATGTATTATAACCTATTCTATTTGCAATATTATGTTGATCAGGTAGCTTGTAATTTAGCCATTATGAGGCGTTCAGAGACTGTAGTTGTTGCATCTGGTTCGACTTATGAAAAAGATGACAATAACAAGGCAACTAGGCGTGTGTCAGTTGAAGTGGTTATGGATGGTGAAGCCATTGTCCCCTGGTGTGGAGAAGATTAAAAGGAGGCTATTATTACTGTACTTGATGTTCTAGGACAACATGTGAATTGGCCAAGAGAGCTTGTCTTTGAAGAGGTGGGGTAAAAAATTAGCATGTATTTTTTTTTTTTTTTGTTATTTACTAGTGTATGCTACTGAACAATTTGTTGCACCTTTTGTTCTTATGTAGTCCCCATTCGATGAACAAAAAAGTCGTGACAAGAAATGCACGAAGAGAGAGTTAAAAGCGCTACAAACTGAGAAGCATCAAATTGATAATCCAGATTATGTTGACATGTTTGAGGTTCTAGTAAAATCTTTGATGGTAGATGATACAGACTATGTCAAGGTCCAGTTCGATGAAGGTTTGTTTGGGTACTCTGTGTCTACATATCTCAATCGTGAAGATTGTAGACATGTTATCAACTTTGAGGAACTGTCACAAAATTGCATATCTTTGTATAGTAGGTATCCATTTCATTTGTTTCATTATTAAAAGTATGTTGTCTTTAACAGCATCAAATTTTGTTTATAATTGTTATAATTTAATAATGCCATTTTGTTTTTCTTTTTCTACTTGTAGTTGTCTCTTTAAAAAATTTCAACTTGACTCTTGTCCAGTAAAGTTTGGGTTTGTAAACCCCACAACCATAGTAGGAGGTGCAATTGCAAAAGCCAAAATGCGTCTTGTGACATCTCAATCATTGGTTGAAAAGCTCAAACAGTTGGAGGATAGGAACTACGTGTTCATTCCTTACAACCTAGGGTATGTTTTCAGGATTAAACAAAACTTATCACATATTTTTTTAGGTTGCTTATTCTTCAAAGTTACTTACTTTGTTGTTGAAAACCTAGTTGTTAGATACCATTGGACATTGATTGTCATTAATATGGCCTCATGTGAAGTCTTCTACCTTGATTGCATGCATAAAAGAGCCAAGGAAGACATAATGGAGGTCGTGAAACAGTAAGTTATGTTAATTCTTATATGTATTTGGTGCCAGCTTTAATTATACATAATTAACATATATTATTTATTTTCTACCTATTTTGCTAGAAGGGTAATACTATGGAAGTCAGCTACTGAGTTGAAAAGGAAAAGGAGCAACTAGTGGATAAACGTCAAGGTAAGTATGAATTTCAATTTGAAAATTGAGCAACGATTATTTAAATACGAGAATAAAGTTATATTGTATCAAATATTTCTATTTTACGAGTGCAGGCACCGAGACAGCCTGGACATAAGGAATATGGGTATTATGTGCTCAAATAGATGAAGGAAATTATTGAAGAGCCCAAGGTCCTTTGTGAGAAGGTAAGATATCCATAATTATAAATCCCTTCATCCTTATATGTTGATTTTATTGCTGTACTTAACTTAAATTTTATTGTAATCTCAGTTCAACAACAAGGAAAGTTATAGTATAGAGGAGATGAATGAGGTGAGATCAGAATGGGCTCTCTTTGTACCCAAGATTGTAAGAGATTGGTATAAGGAAAAAGGAAGATAAAGAAATCAGGTTACAAAATTCTATAAGATTTGTGCTTATCAACGTAGATTGAATATTCAATATGTTCTAACTTATTGAATCAAAATATTTGTAGGGTGAAAAAGTTCTAGAGGAATAGACAAGTAACACTGACAATTTTTTGGGATGAATTTATATAGCTTGCTGACTACAGTCAATAGAGGGAAGGAAAATAGGAATTCACTCATTTTGTTATATAGCAGCTGGGAATTGTTAAAACTATACTAGTCAGAATGTTGGTAGAGGTTTTGTGAATATTTGAAGTTTTTTTTGGGAGATAACTGCTTGTTTGATTGAACTAATGATTGAAGTAGCTAATGGAGTTATTTTTATTTACAATTCATTCAAAAACTTTAATGTTGCTTCATTATTTTTTCTGCTTCCTTCTGTTCTTTTGAACAGAAATTTCTAATTTTGGGTACTACATTTTTCAAAGTATGTTGTTACAGCTAATGCAATCAGTGACAAAAAACTTTCTACACCCTTATGAACTATCTCTTATTAAGTTGACATTTGGGGATGGAAACGATGAAGAGGTATAGCTAAACTATTTTCAATTCATTATTTATCTTTTAACAGGATTTGTTGTTACATATCGACTTTTGAATGTGTTTATGCAGGTTCTCAAATCTGTGGATGCAGTTTGGAAGAAGCTGGTATCTGTTGGAAAAGAACAAGCTTCTCTTTGTGTTGAGGTTAGCCTCTACACTCAAAACTAAAGCCAGTTCATTATCTCGTGGGAATGCTCCTAATTTTTGGATTGAGTGAAATCAAAGTGTGATACTGCTTGGGAAGCTTAGTGACTTGAGATTTCTGTAAGGATTCATAATTTTGCTATGTCTTTGTAGCTAAAATTCAATTTTGCTAGCGCAGGAGATTTTTCTTATTAACATAGTTAATAACTGTTTCTTTAGTTCATCCACCTTTAGTTCACATTAATATGAGGCATCAAAAAAAGGATTGAACAAATTAGACCATTAGTTCCCATAATCAACCTTACAATGTTTTAGACAAATTAGACCTTGAGTTGGCATTTGCAACTGAACCAACGGTATTAGAAAAGGTTGGATCTGCTATTCCTTTTGTGAAATCATTTCAGTCTCTGTCATGCCTAAGTTCCATTTTTTTTTGGTAAATTTTCAAGCAACTGTATGACATTGCCTGATAGTAGCATTGTAAACCTGCACAAAGTAAAGAATTCACTTTTTCTTTCATTTCACAAAGTTTGCAATAATTGGTTCGTCCCATGTTTGATGTCTAATAACAAAATTATAGATGTGCTTGACTATTTGGCTAAATGTATTTGGGATGTTGATATAGACTTGAGTTTGTTGCACAGAGTATGATCTTTCGAAAAAACACACAAGAGTTTTGATATCGAAATTGAAATGAATCTGTTTCTATTGGCTTGAATGGCCTCTGAATATTGATTGAGCTGCCATTATATGATTTCAACATGCATTAGGTTTTTCTGGATGTGGTATGCCATTCAAGTTCTCACAATGGTTGTGGCAGCCTATTACCTTATTGTGATATATTTTCCCGATTTTTTGTTATTACATTTTCACATTTTCTCAAAGATCATGCAAATATTTTATTTTATTTTATTTATTTATTATGATTTTTCTAGAAATTAAACTCTTTGAGTATGTCTTTTGAGCAATCATTTGATTTGTTGTTGACATAATTGAGAAGTCTGTAGATTTTTTCTTTCTTCCTTTTCCTGGTTGGTTTTATGATCTGCTTTCAGCCTGTTTTTTTATCCATACATTATATCCATAGATATCTATAGAGAGACATAGGGAGTTGCAAAGTTTTTTGTGCTTTATTCAAAGAGTTATTTTGAATTGAAGTCTAATGATTTGCTCGTCTCTCAAACTAGCAGCCAAGCAAGATAGGAGTGCAAGCTGCAAAGCACATTAGAATTTAGTGAATATTGTTAAGTCAAGTTGATTACACCTATTATAAGGTAAAGCAGATTACATTATTATCACTTTTCATGGTACTCCATGTTATAAATATGTAGTATATATTTGTATATAAAACTAACAGACTGGTATGTGGATATCTCAACTTCCTATAATAATTGCTTCCAAGCTTTGTTCAGCCTTGGAAATTGCTTTACTTACTGAAGCTATAATTGCCAACTCTACACTAATAACCCATCCAGTCATTGACCTACCTTCTAGTCTCATTCTACTACATTATAAGTACCATGCCTAGCTAGATCTTTATTTATCATTTTACTAGCTACTAACTACCTGTTTTACCTAAAACAAAAGAATGGCAATTTGTAAACATTGGTGTTCAGCATCGCTATTTCTCTGCTTTTGCTTGCTTGGGTTTCTTTCATCTCCTGCTGATGTTGTAGTGAAGAAGTATCAGTTTGATGTGGGTGTTAAAGTACACATATATAGATATATGTATTTATGAGTTTATTTGATATCTTCTTTGTGAAATATATTTCAGGTTCAAGTTAAAAATGTGAGCAGGTTGTGTCATGCTAAACCAATTGTTACAGTAAATGGAATGTTTCCAAGACCTACTATCTTTTTAAGAGAAGGAGATTGAGTTCTTGTCAATGTCACCAACTACGCGCAATATAACTTGTCCATTCATTGGTATGCCATCTACATATATATAGGAGAAATGCAGTACTACATTATACATTCTTCATGGTGGTGGTGAAGGAAATTCCGATTTTTTCTATTCATAAACATCAAATTATATATTATTCATTAGATACAAATTAACTTTTTCTATACAAGCAATTTGGGCTCGACTCTCTAAAGCTTTTTAACATGTCTACATGTACACATCTTTTTATGTCTACTTGCGTGCCCTTTCAACATTTTCTACCGTTCAACATTTTAACATGTCTACATGTACAGATCTTTTTAACATGTCTCTTTAGTTCATGCACCTTTAGTTCACATTAATATGAGGCATCAATTACTTGATCTCTCACATGCAAGCATCATACTCAATATCACAAGATAGTTCTTGTATATATATATATATATATATATATTTATATATATATATATATATACACACACATATAAAACCAGGTATATATATATATATATATATATTTATATATATATATATATATACACACACATATAAAACCAGGTTTCTAAAAATAAAAAATATATAATACGTGTTGGCTTGAATTCTAAATTCAGGCCGACACGTATTATATATGTGCAGATGTACATGTCGGCCTAAAAATGACACATAAAAGTACATTTGTGTCACTCAATAAATGATTCTTGTATAAAGTATTGTGTCACTTGGTGAATGACATTTATTATAATGTCGGCCCGAAAATGACACATAATTTTTGTCACTCAGTGAATGACATTAGTAAGTCGGCCAGAAAACGACACATATAATGTATTTTTTGTTCCATACATGTCTATTTCCGAATGACACATATAAATGTGTCACTTATTGGCAGACACATATTTTGTACAATCTGACACATATGACAAATATTTGTTTCATACATGTTTGTTTTCGAATGACACATATATTTGTGTCACTTATTAGCAGACACATATTTTGCACAATCCGACACGTATGACAAATATTTGTTCCTTACATGTCTGTTTTCGAATGACACATATCTTTGTGTCACTTATTGGCAGACACGTATTTGGTACAATCCAACACGTATGACAAATATTTGTCCCATACATGTCTATTTCTAAATGACACATATCTTTGTGTCGGTTTGACCAAGTGACATATATAGGAATATGTGACAGGTCCATTTATGTCGTGCGATAACAGACATATATATTTATATATGTCATTTTTTGCCCGACATAAAAGGCCTGTTTTGTTGTAGTGAAAATTCAATAGACATGAGATTCATAACTCTAAAAGGTATAAGGAATAACATCTTGAGGGTTAAAAAAGTTTTAAATGATGAATTTTGGACAAGTATTTAATGAAGCAAGTTCATTTAATTAAGATTTAATTACATTAGGTCTTAAACCATTCATTCAAATAGTGTAAAACTAGTCTCAATGATAAAGTTGTAATTAGAGGTGCAAAATGGTATTTTTCCTACCTTTAATTATTAGCATTCTATTAGGGTATTTATGTAAACCTTATGTTCAATGGATGAGCTTATGTAATAATTTATTTAGACTAAATTATTAAGTTTTCTAATAAAAGAATGTTTATTTTAAGAGTACACAACTTTGAACCTATAGTAGAATGGGTTAGAGTTAATGAGCAAGACTTACTACAATTATGAGATAATAGGGTACCGGCTCAGTTCATTGGAGATTGTAGTTAAGCATGTCTATTAAGGTCACTGGATAGCTATTTAATGAAGTTGGACTTGGACTGGACTATGAGAGATAGTCTAAACCTAAGTTTGGCTTGTTGTTACAGGTTTGGTTGCTTAGTTAGATAAGTGATGCACACATTTGTGTCTTGGGCTAAGCAATAGATTAAAAAGGGTTTTTGATTAATTATTGTCTTGGTAATTAATTTGTTAATTATCTAATTAGGTTGTCACATAGGTTTGACCCCTTATGCGATGAAACCCTAGCCCAGGATTACATTAAATATAATAAACACTCTTTGAGAAAGAGTTGTATTTTTTATTTAAGTAGATAAGTTTCTTATTTTGGAGTTTGAAACAAGAGACAATTAGAGTTGTTTAAATGTTTTTAAACATATTTCGTATCTAATTAATATGGATTTGTGGAATAGTTTAAACAACTCAAAAGCCTAAAAACTTTTGGGTTAGCCTTTCAAAATTGGACTCCTGAAGCCTCTTATGTAAATGGGAATTTTGTTTTTATCAAGCAAAAAGTCATCATGCCATGATAGTTGAGTTGGCTTCTGCCCATAAGGCCACGATAGCATATTGCACGATGCAACAGTTGTATGGCAAACTTAGTCCTTGTTTAGCTTGTTTTGTTATTTTGTTTTCAATCATGTTATTCTAAATTCTTAGGCTAAGGATGAATATGGTACTTTGTTTAATGTAATGATTTTATTTTATTGATTTAATTCCCTTTCGAGCATAATTTATGATTATGGTTCTTTTGATTATTGTTAATTAAATTGAATTTTCTTTGATCATTAATATCGAGTATTTTGTTATAGTTAGAATTTTGTTTAATTAACTATGTTTGGTTCTTTAAAGATTATTGTGATTCTTATCGTCTTTTTATTATATTAAAGTAGATACATGTAGTGTTTAGGTCGATAATTTAGTAAATCGAAAAAGAACCTATTTAATTATGATTTAATTTAAGTGGGATTTAATTGTTTGATCTATAAGATGATACATATTGAATTCAAGTTGTCATTTTAATTGTGGCAATTAATTAATAAGAATTGCTAATTTGATAGTTGTGGATTCGGAAACCTTATTGATTTTTAATCTCCTAAATTATAATTTCAATTGATTATTGTAATTGATTTTATCACTAGCAAATTTATTAATTTAATTATTTCCTATATTGAATTAGATTAGAAGTTTAATTCACTTAGATTAAACTTTCATTAAGCAGTCTTTGCGCGTTCGACCTCATAACTCAGACACTTTTGAGTATAATCAAAATTTGCATAATATATCACTACGGGAAAAATGACTTTTTGTGATGAAATATTTCGCCGCAAAAAGTCAAAATTTCATCGCAATAAGTTTTTGCGATGAAAATAAATTCGTTGCGTTCTAGTCGCAAAATGTGAGTAGCAATAAATTTTTCTTGCGACGAATCTTGAATTTCTCATAAAAAGACTTTTTGCGAGGAAATTTTTGTTGCAAAAAGTGGTATTTTGCGACAAATATTTTATCGTAAATTGGATCACATCATGTTAACTTTTTGCAACAACAGAAAATTTGTCGCAAAAGAACATATTTTGAGACAAATTTGAAATTTGTCGCGAAAAATTTTGTATAAAAATCGTATTTAAAACAAATTATTTTCATTACAAATATCTTTTGCGACCATTTTTTTTCACTAAATCCGACCTTTAGCGACAAAAAATTCGTTGCGAAAGACCTAATTTTTTTAACATAATTGATTTTTTTAATAATTCACAAAATGTATTTTAATTTGTTATAAATTTTAAAATAAAACAACAAAATTATGTCATTATGCAACATAATTCTTTGTAAGAATAATTTTATTACATAATAACAAATTACAAAAATTTTGTACAACATATGAACTTTGGTTGTACATGGAAAAATAAAAAAAAAATAAAAATACAAGATAACGCAACAAAACACAAAACTTCATCCTCCAATAAATTTTTTGTTGCTTGACTTTATATCAATCTTCAAAAAAAGTAAAATATTAATTAGTAATAATTAAGAATATAAGAGATAAGTGTATAAAAAAAATGTTAAAGAAATAAAGAACTTAAGAATTTTTAATTGCATTCCCTCTTCCAAAATACCTATTAAACAAAAAAGTGTAATATTAATTGACAATTAAAAAATAAAAAATATATGAATCTTGTAAGTAAATATATTACAACATAAAAGAAAAAATGAGTAAAAATATTTACCTTGATAATAGTGTAAGGGAAAGAAGAAAAGTAGATAATTGGAAGAGATAGAAGAAAATGAAAATGAAGAGGAAATTAGAAGAGATGGAAGAGAATGAAGTAAACCAAAGAATTAAGTGGTGTATGTATAATAAAGGCATTGATTTTTTGCAATGAAATTTGAACATTTCACAACGAAAAATTTGTCGCAAAAGAATTTAAAAAATATGAAATAAATAGAAGCAGGTAAAAGTCCGCTTAAAATTTTCTTTTTGGGACAAAATTTTGGCCTTTAGCGACAAAGTTTTTGTCGCTAAAGGTGTAAAAATTTTGAAATTTAATAGGCAGAAAAAAGTCCGCCTAAAATTTAGTTTTTGCGACGAATTTAGATTTAAATTTTCGTCGCAAAAGACCCTATTTTGCGAGAAATTTTAAAGTGGTCGCTAAAAGTCTAAGAAATTTACAATTACATAGGTTTGCCTTGAAAGATACTATTTGAGACAAAATGCTAATCTTTTGCGACAAAATTTTTGTCACTAAAAGTCTTTAAAAAAATATGAAAATTAAAATCTAAATCTAAAATTAAAAATATTTAAATGAACCATACTTAGACTTGGATAATTATAAGTTTATTTATTAATTAAATTTTTATCCATAATTAAATTTATATAATGTTGGATTGATATTAAATAATTTGATGACAAATTAATAAATAATATAATAACCATATACAATAGAAATATAAAACATTATATGATATTTAATTGGTTTTTATTGAGTATTAAAATGTTAATAAAATAGGTACAATAACTCAAAAATTATTTAACAAATGTAAACAATAGTTAGACATCTATACATGTCATAGTTGTTATATGAGGAATTAGAAAAAAGTTTTTCTTCAGTGATCAGTAAATAATTAATTATTGATATTATAATCATATATGTAACAGAAAGATTCCATTCATTTTAGCTATAATTTATTTTAATTATCTATTTCTTTTAAGAACACTAAAAATATGTTTTACAAATTTTAAAAATTAATTTGTGATGGAGGTAATTTAATTATTGACATAAAAACGTATGTCATAATTGTCATATGTATTAAAGTGTTAACAAAATACACACAAGTCAACTATCATTAACAAATGCATAATGGTTAGACATCTATACATATGGCATAATTGTCATGTGCGAGTTATTGAAAATAAGTTTTCAATACTTTAATAAATAAATGATCAAATATTCATATTATAATTATTATGTAACAAATGCATTTATTTTTAGTGAATTTTTTTATTATTTATTCCTTTTTGCTAACAATTAATATTTAAAATATCTTAACAAATGTAAACCATAAGTTTGTAATAGTTGTAATTTAATAATTAGACATTTATATATGTCATAGTTGTTATTATGAGAAATTGAAAATAAGCTTTTCTAATTTGATCAGTAAATGATTAATTATTCATATTATAATCATATAAAAATGTAACAAAATTGCATTTATTTTCAGGTATGGAATGCCCTTAAATTAATTATCCATTTTTTTATAAAAATAACAATTATTAAAAATATCTTTTACAATTGTAAAAAATAATTTCTTCATAGAAGTAATTTAATTATTAGAAATATATACATATACATATGTTACAAGTATCATATGTATTAGCTTTTGCCATTTATCAGTAAATGATTAATTATTCATATAGTAATCAATATGTAACGAATGTATTTATTTTTTGTTATAGAGTTCATTTTAATTATTTATCTCCCTTAAAATAAACTCTAACAATTGTTTAAAATATCTCAATAATTTACTCAAAGCTATACGATAAAAATTAAAGTCTAAGAAAAATATACTGTCTAAATTAATATACTTTATAACAAAAAAATAAAAAATAAAAAACATAATTATAGCAACATTACATGATTATTAATTATTTATTTATTTATGTTTATTTGACATATAATTAAACATTAAGAAATAAATTAGATTTTTAGAAGTTGGATTTTTTTTCCAATCTCATTTTCGTCAATTAAAAATTAGTCACAGTAATAAGTTTATCATAATTGTAATTTAGTAGTTGGACATATATAAATCACACATAAATTAGATTATATATAAAGTATTAGCAATAAATTTTATGCTTGATTATTGGATAATTAATGATTCATATTTTATACATATATATATATAGAGAGAGAGAGAGAGAGTTTATTTTAATTATTTATCTCTTTTACAAATACTAAATTATCTCAATAATTTTTCACATTTAAGAGCATGGATGGAATCACAAAGGGTTTTTTTTTTTATAAAAATTTATATGCATATCCAAATGACCCTACTATATTTAAAAATTGTCAAATTTATTTAAAATCAAATTAGATTTGTTTGTGTCAACATGTGACACTTGCATGTACCATGCACATGTTGATTTTTGTTTAACTTGTGATAAAACTAGAATAGTATTTTGATTCCTATTTTACTGTTTCTAGATGATTATTATAGGAAATATTTGGTTTACAATAAATATCTACTTAAATTAGGATATTGTTTCTTGTATCCTAATTAAAATAGGAGAATATTTATTTGTGTCCAAATTCCTTTAGGAATTCAATTATAACACTTTCTATTATATTTCTCCTTATCCTAATATGATTTTGATTAGAATTTTTACAAGATTCTAAAGGAGATTTCGTCTAAGCCTCTCATTATATGTGTACAGTGTTATTTCTACATAACGTGTTAGACAGATTGGCAGGTTAACTGATTTAGTTGTGTTCTGAGAGAGTCTTGATTTTGGCATCCCATAAATTGATAGAAAAGCTTTAACGGAAATTTGGATGCTTCTTTAATTTGATTCTTTGAGTCTTTTGATTGATGTATGAGTGGTAGAAATCGTACATGAGTTGTTGATTGAGTCTTGTGAGTTAGTAGACACTTGGGATAACTTGCGGGTTAAGTGTTTATGTAATTCAATGTCAGACTTCGTGTGTTATGTATAACTTAACAGTGTGTTGTTAAGTTATCTGTGACAGAGAGTGGGCAGTGTCACTAGAGTTTAAGATCTTGACAGGATTTTGTTTTACAAAGATTAGGTCAGTGTGTGAGAGTGAGTCGGCACTGTAAAAACTCCTAAAGATTGTACAAACAAGAACTTAGTGAATTACAGCTCTATAGCTGTCCGTGGATGTAGGTTTTATAACCGAACCACGTAAAAATCCTCCTGTGCCGATTTACTTTACAGTTTACTGTTATATTACTTATAACTGCATACTTCCAGAACTCTTAATTGGTATTAGAGCAGGTTCGCTGATAGACAAGTGAAGAAAATGATTAGGCTGATATGGAAGAATGGAGTTTATTCGCAATGGAGGATTCGAAACACAACCACCTATTCTTGATGATGGTAATTATCCATATTGGAAGTTAAGGATGATGATGTATATCAAATCTCTTGATGACAGGGCATGGACTAGTGTGCTTAAAGGATGGATACCGCCAACAAAGGTGAATGCTTTTGGTGATTCCGAACCTAAACCTGAGGATGAATGGACTGATGAAGAATACCGATGTTCCAGTTGGAATTCAAAGGCTTTTAACGCAATCTTTGCTGCAGTGGACTTAAACAACTTCGGATAGATTTCAAGGTGCAAAGTGGCCAAAGAAGCATGGGACATACTTGAGGTAAAACATGAAGGTACAACATCGGTTAAAAGATCTAAATTGATGAGACTTAATTCTA
The DNA here is from genome assembly GCA_013180625.2 of Boswellia sacra. Lineage (NCBI taxonomy): Eukaryota > Viridiplantae > Streptophyta > Magnoliopsida > Sapindales > Burseraceae > Boswellia > Boswellia sacra. The sequence goes on from SNVD02007677.1 coordinate 15,167, forward strand.
AATTTGAAAATTTAATGATGCATGAGGATGAATCGATTTCTGAGTTTTACTCTAAGATATGTCATATCACAAATTCGGCATATATGCTTGAAAAAACTTTCACTGATGCAGAAATTCACTACGTGAAAAATCGTCTTTTGCGACGAAACATTTCGTCGCAAAAAATATAAAATTCTTCGCAAAAAGTTTTTGCGATGAAATAAATTTCGTCGCATCACGGTAGCAAAAGGTCTGTCACAGAAAAACCATGCGACAAAAAAAATATCGTTGCAAAAAAGTTTTTTGCGATGAAAATTCGTCGCTATATAGTTGTTTCTACTTTCACAAAAAGATTGTTTTCTCCCATTTTGTGACAAAATTTTGTCGCTAAAAGCCTCACATTGAGGTATTCAACAACGAATTTTCGTCACTGTATGGTAGCTTGGAAAATTGCTACTATGGTTTCTCAACAAACTTTGGTCACTAAAAGCCCTACGTTGAGGTATTCGATGACAAATTTTCGTCACTTTATGGTAGCTTGGAAATTTGATACTACTGTTTTGCGATGAATTTTTGTTGTTGAAAGCCTTATGTTGAGGTATATTGCAACGAATTTTCGTCGCTACTTGGAAATTTGTGACTACCGTTTTGCGACAAATTTTTGTCGTTAAAAGCCTTACGTTAAGGTATTCTGCGACGAACTTTCATCGTTGTATAGTAACTTGAAAATTTGTTATTACCATTTTACGACGAATTTTTGTCGCCAAAAGCCTTATGTCCAGGTATTTTGCAACAAATTTTTGTTGCTATATGGTAGCTTGGAAATTCATTATTACTATTTTACGACGAATTTTTGTTGCTGAAATCCTTATGTTCAAGCATTCTGCAACGAATTTTCGTCACTGTATGATAGCCTGAAAATTTGTTATTACCAATTTGTGACAATTTTTTGTTGCTGAAAGCCTTATGTTCAAGCATTCTGTGACGAATTTTCATCGCAGAAAACCTTTTTAACTTTTCTATCACTGTTATATAATTTCCATAATATCTACTTTTTGAAATAGACAAACATTATTTAAAATATAAAATCAAAAATAATATCAAGCACATTAAAATATAAGTCAAGTGATTTATGTCATCAATTTCAAAAGTGTTACAAAAAATACTACAAAAGGAGTTATTATAATCCAAAAGACTCATAACATTATTTATATTGAATCACATATATGAGTAGCAAAAGTGTAAACACAATAAAATGATAATATCTACCAAACTATATACACAAACTAAGATATACACAAACTATATAAGATGAAAATGGTCGTAGTTGTCAAGATAAACCACCAAAGTTGTTAGCCAAAAAACTATTCAACATCTCCTCAATTTTTAGAAACTTCGTATTCAAACTTTCAATGGTAATCTATTGTGAAAATATAACACTTTGAAAGTGATTCTTCTACTCCTCCAACTTAGCTTTGACTATTCCCCTACCTAAAGAAACATTAAAGGAATATGCAAATTAGAAACTAAAAAAAAAAAAAAAAAAAAAACTTGTAAACTAAAGAAATAAACATATATGATGGCAATTCATGAACAAAGAATTTACAATAAAAAAATTACTAATAATAATTACCTATAAGCATTAACTGTGAAATAAATTATTAAAAGGGTACAAAGACTGTGAAATAAATTATCTAAGGGTAAAACGAGCTATTACTATTAATTGCCACGAAATTTCATCAAGTCAAATCATTACAAAATAATTAAATAATAAATTTATCAATGTACCGAGATTTAAAACTTTAGTTCATCTTAAGTTCAAAGAAACAAAGGACCGTCAACTACTATTTGCAAACAATCTACTTTGAAATGTCTAAACAACTTAATTAGTTACCGAGAAACAATCATATTAAACATATATATTATATCTTACGCCTGATATACCATGGAAGGAGCAAGCAACAATAGAAACATCTAAACTACCATCTCAGAAATGATATTATATTATATAAAAGGTAATGTTTTCTTGGCATATTTTGAATAATTGAAGTTATACCACCACTGGTATTCAAAAGTTTCAAACTTAATGGTTTACTCCTTACCAAAATGGCTATGTATTTATAATTGTTACTTCAACAAGTAAACCAATAATAGCAATAATTAGTGCATACTATTTTACCTCAATTGACTTTGGCACACATATTTAATGCACTGAAAGAAGTTTTGGAATTTAACCATTAATGGCTCTTACAAAAGTCAAAATTTGATGCTAAATTGTTTGTATAAATAGGCTTTAGATGAACAAATGAGTGGCAAACAGAATTCACTTCTTTCTCCTCTAAGTTTCACTTCTCTCATACCTCTTTTTGTATCTTAAATTCTCTCTTTCTTGAGCTCTCACTCGTCCCCACTGTCTCATTTTCTCTTCGCTCCTAGAGGCTTTGCACTTTAATATTTATGGAACCTTCACACCTGACATATTACTTTATAATCTTCTTATTCAATATCCATTTTACTTTAATTATATCATATAAAATTAATTCTTAAAAAAATAGAGGATTTTATAAATTACATGTGAATCATAATTAATTCTTAAATAATAGAGGATTTTATAGATCATATATGAATGATAGTCATATACAACCAAGAACCCTGATATATCTTTCTCAAACCCACATATCCATTGAATATTAATTAATATACTGCTAAATGACACATGAAACAGATCTAGTATAACATTTGGCTCAAGAGCCACAAACAATGAAATAGAGATGCTGTGAATAATGGCGAGGAATCTGCAACTTTGTGCTACGCTTTATTCTTTTGTTGAATTGTATGCAACATCAAACATGTTAAATAAAATCATGAGATCAAAGATGAACTTTATCAAACTCCTATGACACAACATGATATACAGCCATAGTTAACTTAAGTACTTTGAAAACCAGTCACAAAAATAGAAAAAAGTAGTGAGAGAGTAATTTACCTTCACAAGAAAATAAAACCATTCTAGATAAAACACTGCTTTGAAATGGATCTGCTCAATTTCTCTGAGTTCTAACTCCAGAGATCTGCTGCAAGAACAAGAAAACTAGTAAACTTAGAACAAAAATCATACACACATACATAGACATAGAAAGTAAATGAGTAGTTACAGATGAATTAATGAGAGCGGTACAATTATTATATAAATTAATATAGCTTATTAATTTCTTTATGCATATCTATGTACTAATTAACCAGATGTTGTAACATTGTACTCATTAATTAATTTTTTAAGAGAAGTGGCGGCCAAATATGCTATTCATTAATGACATAATTATAAACTAATAAGCATTAAAGAAATTATTTGTCTCTAGTGATATTTTATAAACAAAGTAGTATTAAAGAAACTCCTGTAACCAAAAAAAAAAAAAATCTCACCCACCTCTAAAAACACACACAAGAAAGGGACCAAATTATATATATTACTCCAAAGATGCGACCCAATCTCAAAATCCAACTTACGACTCCCCTAATATAAATTTTAAGGAAGTGATCATTCCAAGTAATTTAAATAGGTTAACAATATTCTAACAAAATTCAAATTAATATACTTGTCATCATCGAAAACCAAAGATAAAATTCAAATTCATACATACCATTAAACACTTTATAGCAGAATAATAAATCAAGAAATAAAGGAATGGCAACATTAGATGAATCATAAGTGAAAGAAATAGTTTATAGAGAATGAAAGATTATACCGCATCTTCAGTTTGGGAAAGGCATTTCCATGTATAGCTGGAGATATCTGAACTAATATATCAGAAAATCTTTCGTCCTCTTTTAACCATTCAACATAATTAATAGTATCTTTTGATAACCCACTATATTGTAGATAAAGGAAGCAAATCAGAAAAAATATTAAGGCAGATGACTAATTTATTAATTTATTTAACTTGTGTTACAAGAATTTCAATCCTTGCAATTATTCCTAAACAGAGCACGAAGCCACCTGCCACCTTGCCCACGGTTTCACCAAAATACCAAATTTTCAAAATATAATTAATACACAAAGGCCACCAAGTTTTATTAAAAACTTGTAGAACTTGAAAAACACTTGCACAATAACAAGGAATTGTAATACAAATTAATCAAACAGAAATTAACAAAACCAAAATTATAATTTAAGAAAAATTATTTATAATAGTAATTAAAGCTGTATAACTTGAAAGTTGAAAGTGGATGAGATTACAGTTCAGGTTGAAATAAAGGGTAGATAGGTACACCTAAACAATGCTTGCATAAACATGAAAAAAAATTTGCCAGGCTGTCCTGACGAAGTCTGTTGTGGTAAGTGCAAAATAATTATTCTTTTCCGACCCCAACCAGCACTAGGTCTTCCATCTTTTTGATGTTAATACATGTTGAATGGAGTTAAAGTTATGATTGTCACAAAGGATCATGAAAAGTGAAGAATTCTATTAAAAAGGAAAAAAAAGGAAAAGCCAGATGAAACACAAGAAAATTAAATTTTTGGGGCCTGCAAGTTCAAAGCATTTGACTCAATAGAAGAGCTAGCAACAACCAAAGTGCATATTAAAGCATTCTTTGCTTAATTAACTGGAAAAGATGTTCTTCAATTAGAAACTGGGGTTTTTTAAACAACTAAAATCAATTAAAAAATCAGGGTTCCCTTGTAAAGATTATCATAAATCAAAAATTAGCAATCAGAAATGCAGATTAGTTTCAGCATGGCCTTTTTACTACAAAACCAACTGAGCTTCCTCCTGTTGGATAAAGAGCAATGAACAATGGAGACTGAGAAAACAATTGTTTTTATATTCTTTCCTTTCGCACAACAGAACAGAATCAACAAACCTAACCAGATGTGATCTACATAAACTTCAAACGATCAGTTACAAAAAAGCTAATCAATAAAATTCATTTCTGGAAAAAAAAAACCTTATTAAACAACTCATTAAACTCTCTAAGCATCGTCAATCAAATGCCACTGAGTCACACAACACAATATAATGGGGTCTACATGAAATTCCCATATTCTCATACAACAACATGAAATCAAAAACATAACCAACTGATCAATCAAATAAGAACAAACTTAGCTAATGAAGACAAAGAGATAATAAATTACTGATAAAACTCCATCGAATTCCATATTCAACTCCAACGTTCCAACAAATTCATCAAAGTAGCCATTTCTCAAAAAGAAATGAAATACTATTAATCAAACAGAAATTAACAAAACCAAAATTATAATTTAAGAAAAATTATTTATAATAGTAATTAAAGCTTTATAACTTGAAAGTTGAAAGTGGATGAGATTACAGTTCAGGTTGAAATAAAGGGTAGATAGGTACACCTAAACAATGCTTGCATAAACATGAAAAAAAAATTGCCCGGCTGTCTTGACGAAGTCTGTTGTGGTAAGTGCAAAATAATTATTCTTTTTCGACCCCAACCAGAGGTCTTCCATCTTTTTGATGTTAATACATGTTGAATGGAGTTAAAGTTATGATTGTCACAAAGGATCATGAAAAGTGAAAAATTCTATTAAAAAGGAAAAAAAGGAAAAGCCAGACTAAACATAAGAAAATTAAATTTTTGGGGCCTGCAAGTTCAAAGCATTTGACTCAATAGAAGAGCTAACAACAACCAAAGTGCATATTAAAGCATTCTTTGCTTAATTAACTGGAAAAGGTGTTCTTCAATTAGAAACTGGGGTTTTTTAAACAACTAAAATCAATTAAAAAATCAGGGTTCCCTTGTAAAGATTATCATAAATCAAAAATTAGCAATCATAAATGCAGATTAGTTTGAGCATGGCCTTTTTACTGCAAAACCAACTGAGCTTTCTCCTGTTGGATAAAGAGCAATGAACAATGGAGACTGAGAAAACAATTGTTTTTATATTCTTTCCTTTTGCACAACAGAACAGAATCAGCAAACCTAACCAGATGTGATCTACATAAACTTCAAACGATCAGTTACAAAAAAGCTAAGCAATAAAATTCATTTCTTGAAAAAAACAACCTTATTAAACAAGTCATTAAACTCTCTAAGCATCATCAATCAAATGCCACTTAGTCACACAACACAACATAATGGGGTCTACATGAAATTCCCATATTCTCAGGCAACAACATGAAATCAAAAACAAAACCAACTGATCAATCAAATAAGAACAAACTTAGCTAATGAAGACAAAGAGATAATAAATTACTGATAAAACTCCATCGAATTCCATATTCAACTCCAACGTTCCAACAAATTCATTAGAGTAGCCATTTCTTAAAAAGAAATGGAATACTAGACAAATTCCCACATTTATTCTATCAACATCTAAGAGCCCACAACTTGCAACTCCAACTTTGATATTCAAAAACAACAAAAAGATTCTATTTTGCCCTTCCCTCATGAGCAACGCACAAGGTTGTCGATACCATAATCCACTTTAATATTACCATTTCTCATTCAGACGCAAACACAATCAAGTAACCAAGAAACATTAAAGAACAAACTGACCTCTAAGAATCTAGCTTCTTGCTCGAGGCGTTTAAGTTCAACTTGTAGTCTATGCTTGCCTCTGTTATCACCAGCCACCAAACACAGTTCTCTGAACCCCAGAATCTGACCTAAATTTAACTTACAATGGAATGGAGAGGAGATACGATCATGGAATATCGAAGGTATGGCGAGCCTGGCGACGGGCAATGCGGGAGAGAGAGGAGGTGAGACAAGCAGACAAGTGTGTAGGGCCTGGCAGTGCGGGAGAGAGAGGAGGTGAGACAGGCAGACTGCCGTTGAGTGTGCAGGCCGAAGGGTAAAGAGGGAGAATGTCGATGGTCAGCACGGGAGGAAGAGGAGGCAAAACAGGCAGATAAGCGTGGAGGGCCTGGCACCACAACAGAAAGAGAGAGGAGTCGAGACAGGCAGATAGCCGTGGAGCGTGGAGGGTATGGTGAGAGCCTGTCGGCGGGCAGCGGAGGAGAGGAAGGAGGAGGAGGCGATATGCTATTAATTTCTTAATTTTAGGTTTAGCCTTTAACTTCAGGACCAATCAGATTAGGCATGAAAAACCAAGCGCTGGGCTTATGAAAATTTGTCCTGTTTCAAAAATTTTGGGGGGTTTAGGTGCTTTTATTGCTGCTTGTCCAAAATTTTGGGTTCTGTCTATATTTTTAGTAAAATAAATTTATACATTAGCCATTAGTTAATCTTTATTTGGTTAAGATTATTTAATTATTTGTATGTTATAATTTAGTTTATCTTAGTAAAATTAAATTAAATTAAATTAAACAAAATAATCTTATAAATATTTGTACATTTTAAAAGAGTTGAATAATAAACTCATTATCATTACAAAAGTAGAAAATCATAAATTAGTCTTTATTTAGTTAAAGAATGTCGAGTGATTGGTTTAATAATTCTATTACAATATATTTTGACACCTATTTTTATGATACACATACTTGTAAACTGCAAAACTTATAAAAAATTTAACAAATATTATACCTTATTTGACAATATATATATATATATATATATATATACATACATACATTATGTTAGTTTATGTAATTATCTTAGTTTAAGTCATTCTAATTGATTAATAAATTTATAAGCGAATTGGTTTAATCGATTGGTGATTCATTTCAAAATAAAGTACTTCCATACCTAATTTAGTTCATTAGTATTCAATTCTATATAAAAAATAATCCAATTGAATCACTAAATAAGATTATTTTAACTTAATAATAAATAATGAAATTAGAGTAAATATGTACAATATTATCTTAGTATTAAGTTTTATAATAAAAATAATAATAATAAACTTTCCATAACCCAATTTCACTTCATGCAATTATATGTAATGTGATTGACATGTAATTATTTTAATGTAACATAATCTTAGATAAAAAAAGATTTGGTTTATTAACAACCCTATAATTACTAAGCATTATCCAGTATTGATTAATTAATAGACACAATCTACTAAGCACATTACCATTAATAGATGTAATTAATCTAATGTTCTAATTTTGTACTAACTTGTTCCATAACTATCATAGGCATTTGATTTAATTAATAATTAGCCTGAAAGCAAGGAAAAAATAATTAATAAACTTTACAATCTTTCCATTTTATATTAACTATTTTAGGTAAGTGATTTAATTAGTAATTAATCTAAATGTAAGAAAAGTACATATTAACTATTTTTGACAATTGATTTAATTAATAATATTGAGATTTATAGTATTACTTATTTAAAACACATTAAATTAGATTATATGGTATAAATCATTAACTAATACCATGCCTAGTCTCAATTAGTTACATATAATTGATTCACTTTCATTTATTCTTAACTTACAAGTTACAAGCTAAACTTATAATCTTTCATTTCCATATTGCATATTGTCCCTATTTTCCCTTATTTTGATGTTATATTTTGCGACGAAATTTCATTACTGATAGCAATGTAAGAAACTTTTTGCAACGAATTTATTGTCGCTAAAAGGTTTTCCCATATTGCTTTTTCCCCTTTTTAGGTATTAGATTATGCAACGCAATTTTGTCGATAAAAGCTTTCCTTGGTTTTCTTATTTTGTTTTGAGATTATGCTATGAAATTTTGCCGTCGAAAGAAATATAGGAGACTTTCTGTGAGGAATTTCTTGTCACTAAAAGGTTTGCCATATTTCTACTTTCCTTTATTTTGTAATCGGATTCTGTGATGAAATTTCGTTACTGAAAGCGATATAGGAAACTTTTTGCGGGGACTTATTTGTCGCTAAAAGGTTTCTTATATTGCATCTTCCCCTCATTTTCTGATGAGATTCTGCAACGAAATTTTGTCGTCGAAAGAAATATATGAAACTTTATGCGGGGAATTTATCGTCGCTAAAAAGTTTTCCATATTGCATATTGTCCCTATTTTCCCTTATTTCGATATTATATTTTGCGACGAAATTTCGTTGCTGATAGCAATGTAAGAAACTTTCTGCAACGAATTTATTGTCGCTAAAAGGTGTTCCCATATTACTTTTCACCGTTTTTAGGTATTAGATTATGCAACGCAATTTTGTCGATAAAAGGTTTCCTTGGTTTTCTTATTTTGTTTCGAGATTATGCTACGAAATTTTGTCGCTGAAAGAAATATAGGAAGCTTTCTGTGAGGAATTTCTCGTCGCTAAAAGGTTTGCCATATTTTTATTTTCCTTTATTTTGTAATCGGATTCTGTGACGAAATTTCGTTGCTGAAAGCGATATAGGAAACTTTCTGCGAGGACTTATTTGTCGCTAAAAGGTTTCTTATATTGCATCTTCCCCTCATTTTCTTATGAGATTCTGCAACGAAATTTTGTCGTTGAAAGAAATATATGAAACTTTCTGTGAGGAATTTGTTGTCGCTAAAAGGTTTCCCATATTGTTTTTTTTCTTATTTTTCCTTATTTTGTTATGAGATTCTGCAAGGAAATTTCATCACTAAAAGCAATGTTATGTGACGAATTTGTCGTCGCTAAAAGCTTTCCTTCATTTCGTCTACCTATATAGCCACGATTTAGTTTTTCATTGCAACAAATTGTATATTGTGACGCATTATCGTCACTAAAGAGAATTCAAAAAAAATTCTTTTCCTTTTTTTTTTACGACGAGATACAGCGACGAAATACAAATTTCATTGCAGAAAGTGGCCTTTAGCAACGAATTTTATTTCGTCGCAAAAAATTTTGTCGCTAAAAACAGTTTTTCCTATGGTGATTGTTAGTAAAATAATTAGGTCTGTTCCAGATAAATTTCAACCTAAAATTTCAGCCATTGAGGAAGTTAAAAACACTGATGAGATGAGGGTTGATGAACTACTTGGCATTCTCCAAAACTTTGAAATTAATCAAAGTACTAGGAAGCAAAAAGGAAAAAGCATTGCATTTAATGTGAAAACTGAAAAATCTGATGATGAAAGTAAAGATGAGCTTGATGAAACTGATTCTAAACAGAGTGCTTTTCTAACAAGAAATTTTGTCAAGTTCATGAAAAGAAATTTCAGGAAAAAGAATCAAGGAAAGCCATCAAACTCAAGTGAAGAAAAATTCAGAAAGTTTAGCAAGGAGAATGACAAGAAGAAGCCAAAACAACCTGAAAAGAAAGGGCAGATTCAGTGTTATGAATGTTCTGGTTATGGGCATATTCAATCTGAATGTGCTAATCTTAAGATAAAGAACAAAGGCCTGACAGCAACCTGGAGTGATGAATCAAAATCGGATTCAGAAGATCAAGATTGCACGAGCAATTTTGTTGCATTTACTACATCTGCAGCTGATAAAGGGAAAGCTGTTATGTCTGACATAACAGAAAATTATAGAACCAGTGTTGATCATTCGGATGAAGAAGATGAACCAGAATACTATGAAGAGTTGCAAGAGATATATACCGCACTTTATGGTGAATGGCTGAATCAGAAGGAAGAAATCAAAATCTTGAAGAAGAAGATTGAGGTGCTAGAATGTGAAAAAATCCTATGCTGAAAATCATATCTCGGAACTGGAGACTGTTTTGACAGACAAAATAGCACATATTGAGACAATCACAACAGAACTGGTTGAAAGCAAAAAGTGTGTTGATCAACTCAAAATTTGAGCAGCCAAACTTGATCAGGTCTTGAGTCTTGGAAAAGACAACTCCAACAAACATGGATTGGGGTATACAGAAGGTAATGTTGCATCTTCATCAAAAATAGTTTTTGTGAAAGCATCAACATCAGGTAAGAATTCAGAACTTAACTCTTTAAAGTCAAGCCCTGATTCCAAGAGCAGTGAGACATTTGTCTCTCCACTGAGTTCTTTCAAATCCAGTCCTGAAAAGGTAAAGAAATTCATTCCACCTTGTTATTTTTGTGGTAAAAAGGGACATATTAGGCCTAGATGCTTTAAACTATTGAATCTTTTGCATAAGAGATCAAAACAGTTCAAACTGTTACCAAAATCACAACAGCAGTGGGTTAAGAAAGACAAGACAGTATGCTATGTTGCTCTTACTGCTCTTGAACATACTTTTAACGATTTTTGGTATTTTGAGAATGGTTGTTCCAGGCACATAACTGGAAATAAACAGTTTTTAACAGATTTTAAAGCATGCAGGGATGGTAATGTCACCTATGGAGATGGAGCAAAGAGTGAGATCATTGGTAAAGGCACTTTGAATGTCAAAGGCCTACCCAATTTCCAAAATGTCTTGCTGCTTGAAGGTTTGAAAGCTAATCTTATTAGTATTAGTCAGATTTGTGATGACAAGTATATTGTTAATTTCACACAAAACAAATGCATGGTCTTAGATAATTTTGGTAAATGCATTCTAGAAGGTAATAGATCTTCGGATAATTGTTATTTGGTTAAGATTGCATTTCAAGCTAGGATTTCGGATTTAGAATTGTGGCATCAAAAATTAGGACACTTAAATTACAAAGACTTGGTTAAGTTAACTAAGTTAGGTGCTGTAAAAGGAGTTCCTAAACTTGATGACAAAGTTAATGAAATTTGTGGACTATGTCAAATGGAAAAATAAATTAGAAGTTCACACAAATCAAATCCACATCTTAGCACATCCAAAATACTTGATTTGCTTCACATGGATCTTATGGGTCCCATACAAATTGAAAGTATTGCAGGTAAGAGATACATATTTGTTTGTGTGGATGATTTTTCTAGATATACTTGGGTTGATTTTATTAAAGAAAAATCTAACACTTTTGAAGCTTTTAGGAATCTTTGTGTTAAGCTTGAAAATGAGCAAAATAGGAACATTGGCAGGATTGTGAGAATAAGAAGTGATCATGGCAAGGAGTTTGAAAATGTTAGCTATGCTGACTTTTGCAAATATCATGGAATTGATCATGAATTTTCAACTCCCAAAACCCTTGAACAGAATGGCATAGTGGAAAGGAAGAATAGAACTCTTCAAGAGATGGAGTGATGCTCAATAGCAAGAAATTGACCAAAAGGCTATGGGCTGAAGCAATAAGCACTGCTTGTTATATTTCAAATAGAGTTTTTCTTAGACCTGGCATAACCAGACACCTTATGAAATTTTGAAAGGTAGAAAACCGAATTTGAAATATTTTCATGTTTTTGGATGCAGGTGCTACATCTTAAATGATAGAGAGCAGTTAGGAAAATTAGACCCGAGAAGTGATGAAGGAGTTTTCGTTGGATATGCTCAAAACAGCAAAGCATTTTGAGGTTAAAATCTGAGAACTGAGGCAGTCATGGAATCTGTAAACGTAGTATTTGATGATCTAGACGATTATGCAAAGTACTCACAAGAGAAAAGCATAACAAGCTTCACAGATGATACAGAGAAGACAGATTCAGACAGCAATAATAAAGAAGATTCTGTTATGAAAAGGGAAACAGTTGCTGTTACACCCGACGTAACAATAACATCTGACAACTCATATTTGAATAAGATTTCAATTAGGAATGAAGATGAAAAGAAAGATCCACCCACATGGATTCAGAAGGCACATCCAACAAGCTCTATCATTGGAACACCAGATGGTATGATGAAGACTCGGAGCAAGGTAAGAAATCAAGTAAGGTTTGCATGTTATGTTTCTTTAGTTGAACCAAAAAATGTGAAAGAAGCCTTAAAAGAAGATGTTTGGATTCAAGCCATGCAAGATGAACTTAATCAATTTAAAAGGAATGAAGTATGGGAATTAGTTCCTAGGCCAGAAAATGCAAATGTCATTGGAACTAAATGGATATTGAAAAATAAAACTGATGAAAGTGGACAAGTAGTAAGAAACAAGGCTAGGCTAGTTGCACAAGGTTACACACAAGTAGAAGGCATAGACTTTGATGAAACCTTTGCACCAGTAGCTAGACTTGAGTCAATCAGATTACTACTTGCAATTGCTTGTTTGCTTGATTTTAAGTTGTACCAAATGGATGTTAAAACAGCATTTTTAAATGGCTATCTCAATGAAGAAGTCTTTGTTAAACAGCCTAAAGGATTTGAAGATCCTAAACATCCTGATTTTGTGTACAAATTGCACAAAGCTTTGTATGGTTTGAAACAAGCTCCTAGAGCTTGGTATGAAAGGTTGACAAACTTTTTGATCAACAAAGGTTATAAAAGAGGCAGCAATGATAAGACTTTGTTTATCAAACATGCATCTAACTATCTTATTGTTGCACAAATATATATTGATGACATTGTTTTCAGATCAACTAACAAAAACAAAACTAATGAGTTTGTTAAGTTGATGCAGGAAGAGTTTGAGATGAGTATGGTAGGAGAATTAAATTTCTTGGATTATAGGTTAAGCAAATGAATGATGGGATATTCATATCTCAATCAAAATATGCTAAAAATCTTGTAAAGAAGTTTGGGCTTGAGAATGCAAAACCAATGAAAACTCCTATCAGTACTAACATTAAATTTTCAAAAGATAATGCAAGAAAAGATGTTAATACAAGTTTGTACAAAAGTATTATTGGCAGCCTGCTATACCTCACAGCAAGTAAACCAGACTTGTGCTTTAGTGTAGGATTGTGTGCAAGATTTCAAGCAAATCCCAAAGAATCACATCTTGCAGCAGCTAAGAGAATCATCAGGTATGTTCATGGAACACATGATTATGGAATATGGTTTTCTAAAGATACAAATGATTATTTTACAGGATTTAGTGAGCTGACTAGGCAGGAAATGCAGATGACAGAAAAAATACCTCAAGAGGATTTTTTATCTTGGTACTAACTTGGTTTCATGGCACAGCAAAAAGCAGAATTCTATTTCTTTGTCTACTGCTGAAGCCGAATACATAGCAGCAGGGAGTTGTTGCACACAACTATTGTGGATGAAGCAAATGTGTAGTGATTATGGTATTGAACAAAAGCCTATAACTGTGTTTTGCGATAATATTAGTGCTATAAATATTTCTAAAAATCCTGTTCAGCATTCTAGAACAAAACACATTAACATAAGATACCATTTTATAAGGGAACTAGTAGAGTCTAAGGTGATACACATTGAACACATCTCCACTAATAGACAATTGGATGACTTGTTCACTAAGGCATTGGATACAACAAAATTTGAAAATCTAAGAAAAGCCTTAGGCATCTGTCAGTTATCTGAATAAACACTGTGTGCTGTTATGTTATTTGTAACTGTAATATCATAAGTTTTCTTTTAATTAAGCATGTGTGAGCTGTGATATAAAAATTGTGTGAATAATAAAATACTTGTTTAAAAATGAAAAATACAAAGAGGTCTACCAGTATATGATGTGTGAAAGCCATCCATTGAGAGTAACTTCATTGTATCTAAGAAATATGGTGAGATCACCCACTCAAATGGAAAAGGGCTACCTCTATACATGTGTGAAAGCTACTGTATTTATTTATAAAATTCACATTGAGACTAACTTTTGTGTGTGTAAGATGCATGCTTAAGTTGATCACTCAATTGGATTAAGTGATAAAATTAATAAAGGTAAATAATCAGCTCTGAAATATGCTTTCTTAGAATGATTCATATGATGTTCAGATATTGTTGTTATGTTATTGGTAACTATTTTTTGTTACATTTTTCTTAACACACGATGCTCTTTGTGCTTATCCAAAATTTGATTTTCTTGTGTGTCCATGTGTCAAAAATGCCATGTCAGCATTATTGAATTGAGAGGGAGAAGTTTCAATGGGGGGAATCCTAATTCTATTAGAATTCTTTATTCAAATGGGAATCAAATTTGAATTCTTGTTCATTAATGTTAGTTATGAAACGGTTTTGGAAATGGAATTAATATTAAATTTTGTTAAAAACAAAATAGTTTTAAATTCGGCCTAGTATATCTTGAATAGTTTTAGGGCTTTTCCTGTTCATACCATACTCCAACTACAGTTGCTTCCTTGTCCCGTGTCTTGCTTCTCTCTTCCTATTTTTGAAATTTTCTACAGACCAGTAACCCTAACCATGGCGACCTCATCTAACTCGATAAAGACAGCAAGTTCTTCATCTTCTCACAGCAACTCCAGTTATAACAGGAGCAACAGTGTTCAGTCATCTCTGACACAACAAGCACATGCAAAGATCGCAACTGATCCAGCCATGAACGAAGATGAGCTTGTTCCAGTAAAGAAGATAAAAGACAAAATTAAACCGAAGTATAACAAATTCTTCACGACAGCTATCAAACAGAAGTTTGAAACACACTTCAAAGAGAAAACTGCAGATGGAAAGGCCAGTGAAACTGTCAGATTTCAACACCTATGGCTTGAGTGAGATGATTGAGTCTATTTACTGGACTCATACGGTAATAAACTTCCTACCCCCTGTGAAGGCTTTAATTCAGAAATTTTATGCAAACATCACTACTGCCATTGATGATCCTAAAAGTTTTCATTATCACAAAGTTTATTGTCGAGGAAAGTTTGTTAAATTCTCTCCGAATGTTATAAACACTTTCCTAGACATTCCCATAGGCAATTTGCATGCATTAGATGAACAATTTAATATGGCCGAAGTGATAAAGGAATTGACTGGTAGAACAGACATTGTTTGGAAACCAAAAGATGGTACAGACCAGCAATACCTTAGGAAGAAATATCGAGTGATGCATAAGATAGCTCTGTTCAATTGGCTTCCTTCTTCACATCAAAATCAAGTTTGGGAAGACAGAGTGAAATTTCTATATTGTTTAGACACCAATCAACCAATTAACTTTGGTTTGCTTGCCTATAGATCAATTGTACAGATTGGTTCATATCACTTTGATTATTACTTGCTTGTATATCCATGCTTAATCCAAGGAATTCTTGCACAGAGTAGCATCCCTATAAGTTCTAATGAACAGATAGAAATTCTGTCTAAGTCAATCACCAAAGGATTTCTTCACAGATTGCATGATAAGTCTGAGTTGCCTATCCCTGAACCAAAGCCAAAGAGAGTCAGGAAAAATCAGATGAAAAATGTTGAAGAACAGCTTGTATTATCAACTCTGCTTCGACAGTCATTATGCAGGATTTGAAGGAAATTAAATCCAAGCAATCTGCTTTGGAAGCAAAGTTTGCAGGACACCCTGATACTACAACAGAGCCACAACCCATGGAGACTGAAACTGTGGTTCCTGAGAAACCAACTGAGGAGATTCCTGAGGCTGATGAACCTCTGCCTGAAGAAGCTGAGCAAATGTCTGCAGCAGGTCAAGCTGCATAATCTGCTATTGAGACAGACATAATAGCAGAATAGAAGCAGAAGGAAAAGCCGATCAAGTCTCCTACAAAGGGAACTAGAAGGAAAGGAAAGAAGAAAGTTGAAGTGGTGAAGAAACCATCTGACCAAGGAAACAGAAAATTGAATCCAAAGCTCCAGCACTGAGAGATGAATCTTCATCAGATGAACCAACACCAGCAAAATCCGAGAAGAAATTGCCTTCACCACTTGCTGAGGAAGAACCTCATGATTTCCCACTCCCTGAAGCAGCTAAAGCAAAGCCTCATACCTCTCCACCACCAACTCAATCACCACCACATGTAGTTCACATCACATCTCCTGCAGAGGAATCAACTGAACCAGTCCCACATCCATCATCACCACCTGCCAATAAGCCACTAGTTCCTTCTTCATAATAGCCTGCTGTTACATTACAGACAACAGCTACCAGTGCAGAACTCCATGAGAAGGACATCAGACGAATTATGGCTGAAGTTACTGCTACTTCCTCTGACACTACTGATGCACAGCCATCACCTGTACCCTTTGAACAGCCTACTCCTGCTACTAGGCGCAGGTTTAAAACAGTAGCTCACAGGACCAAAAAGCGCCCGGACAGTTCCACTTCTCTACCAGTTCGCAAGTCTCCCAAACTTAGTTAGTTTTGACCACTTGTGCTAAAATCAAAGGGGAGATAAGGAGTTGCTGATTCTTTTGCTGCTGATCTTTTTGCTCTTTCTGTTGTCCTTTCTGTTATTTCTATTTTTGTTTCTGTTTTAACTGTGTTTCCCTCTGTTTTTTTTTTTTGTTGCTTATTCCTCAAAGGTGTAAGTAGGAAGTAAGGGGGAGTAAGAACTAAACTTCTTATGTTGTGTGTGCATTCGAACTTTTTTTTTATTTGTGTTTTTACTGTGTTATGTGTTATTATCTGCACATCTCATTTGATGGATGTTTTTATTTGATTTGATGATGCATTTGACTACATAGGTATTTGACAAGTTTGTCAAACTTCAATTTTGTGATTGCATTGACAGGTTATATATATCGTGACAGTATTTTGTTAAGAGATTGGTAACAGCACATTGATTATTTCTTTGCACATGATATTTGTCTGTTTGTCATTTCATGGTAACTTATGGTTATGTCTAACTTATCATGTGTGTTTTTCCTTGATTAGAAACAGTTTAGTGTTTTCATCACAAGTTGCCAAAAAGGGGGAAATTGTTAGTGTCAACATGTGACACTTGCATGTGCCATGCACTTGTTGATTTTTGTTTAACTTGTGATAAAACTAGAATAGTATTTTTATTCCTATTTTACTGTTTCTAGATGATTATTATAGGAAGTATTTGGTTTACAATAAATATCTCCTTAGATTAGGATATTGTTTCTTGTATCCTAATTAAAATAGGAGAATATTTATTTGTGTCCAAATTCCTTTAGGAGTTTAATTATAACACTTCCTATTATATTTCTCCTTATCCTAATATGATTTTGATTAGAATTTTTACAGGATTCTAAAGGATATTTCGTCCAGGCCTCTCACTATATATGTACAGCGTTATTTCTACATAACGTGTTAGACAGATTGGCAGGTTAACTAATTTGGTTGTGTTTTGAGAGAGTCTTGATTTTGACATTCCATGAATTGATAAAAGAGCTTTAACGCAAATTGGGATGCTTCTTTAATTTGATTCTTTGAGTCTTTTGATTCATATATGAGTGGTAGAAATCGTACATGAGTTGTTGATTAAGTTTTGTGAGTTAGTAGACACTTGGGATAACTTGCGGGTTAAGTGTTTATGTAATTCAATGTCAAACTTTGTGTGTTATGTATAACTTAACAGTGTGTTGTTAAGTTATCTGTGACAGAGAGTGGGCAGTGTCACTAGAGTTTAAGATCTTGGCGAGATTTTGTTTTGTAAAGATTAGGTCAGTGAGTGAGAGTGAGTCGGCACTGTAAAAGGTCCTAAAGATTGTACAAACAAGAACTTAGTGAATTGCAGCTCTATAGCTATCCGTGGATGTAGGTTTTATAACCGAACCACGTAAAAATCCTCCTGTGCCGATTTACTTTACAGTTTACTGTTATATTACTTATAACTGCATACTTCCAGAACTCTCAAGATTTTTAATACTTTCTTTATTCTTTTTTTTTTTTGGTCATTCTCCAAACAAAGACTTATATATTAGATGGACCACAAACCAAAAGAGGAAAAGAAAAGAGAAAAGTTATTAAGTTTTCATTTTAAAAAAATGACTTTTTGCGAGAAAAATTTCTCACAAAAGGTCATATTTTGCGAGGAATCATATTTTCGTCGTAAAATGTCCAGTATTGTCACGTGTGCATAATAAGTTAAAAGGGTTTTTCACGAGGAATTTTTTCTCGCAAAAGGTCGCTTTTTTGCGAGAAATTTTTTATTGCAAAAGGTCACATTTTGCGAGGAATCATATTTTCGTCGCAAAATATCCAATATTGTCAAGTATGTACAATTAGTTAAAAGGGTTTTTCGCAAGGAATTTTTTCTCGCAAAAGGTCACATTTTGCGAGGATTCATATTTTCATCGCAAAATGTCCAATATTGTCAAGTGTACAATTAGTTAGATGGGTTTTTTGCAAGGAATTTTTTCTCGCAAAAGATCGTTTTCTTTAGAGAAATTTTTTCTCCTGATAGGTCACATTTTGCGACAAATCATATTTTCGTCGCAAAATGTCCAGTATTACCACATTTGTACAATTAGTTAGAAGGGCGTTTCGCGAGAAATTTTTTCTCGCAAGAGGTCTCATTTTACGAGGAATCATATTTTTGTCACAAAATGTCTAGTATTGCCACGTGTGTACAATTAGTTAGAAGGGCTTTTCGCAAGAAATTTTTTCTCGCAAAAGGCCTTTTTTTCGGGAGAAATATAATTTCGTCGCAAAAAATGTTCATGTTGCCAGAAAATTTTTGTCACAAAATCCCATCTTTGTGTAATACTTTTTCCGAAGAAAATTTTGTCGCAATAGGTTTTATCTCATCACAAAAAATTCTTCTCTAATTAGTCACTCGAGTTTTTAGCGAGGAAATAAATATTCATCGCTAAAAGTTTTATTTTGCGACGAAAAATTCCTCGCAAAATATCATTTTTTTCAAATGCTAGCTTTTGCGACGAAATAAGAATTTTGTCGCAAAAGGCCACTTTTTGCGACGAATTTGATTTCGTCGCAAAAAAATTTGTCGCAAAAAACTGTTTTTCTTGTAGTGTATAATAATAATAATAATGCAAACTCACTAATACAAATCTATATGGTATTATTGAATGATTGTCACATCATTCACAATAATTAATGTAATTAAAATTTA
This sequence comes from Boswellia sacra, assembly GCA_013180625.2. Taxonomy (NCBI): domain Eukaryota; kingdom Viridiplantae; phylum Streptophyta; class Magnoliopsida; order Sapindales; family Burseraceae; genus Boswellia; species Boswellia sacra. The sequence continues at coordinate 34,710 of SNVD02007677.1, forward strand.
CTTAAATAATCAAATCATCACATATCAATTTATATGAGTAAGTTTGTATGGATAGTTGATAAAAAAAAGTATTACTCTATATAATTATATGCATTTTTCTTTTATAACTAAGAAATTGCCCCAAGGCGGCAAAGCCTTTTTTGCTTCCTAGCCCAAGGTAATTATCATGCTCAACCAAGTCATCTAACCTAATTACTTAGCCTTGGCCAAGGAGAATTACCATTCCTAGTCTCCCATCCTCTTTTTTTTTTTTTTTGGTTTAATCAAGGATTATGGTTAATCGAGGGAATTTATTTTACTTATTTTTGTTTGGTACATATTTTGACAAAAAAAACTCAAACTGTAACACACATGAGATTTATGAAAAGATCAAGTATACCCCACACGATGTTTTTAAAAACAAAAGGAAATGCAAACCTAATAAGATAAAATGACGAAGAAACAGCAACAAAGACATGAGAAGTGAAAAATGAGAAGACAAACAAGAATATGTATAATGTATGCAAAGCAAAGGTATTCAAAGACCAGAGTTATTGCCATACTGCTAATAAGAAAAGTTAAAAGAGTAATTTAACCTCTCAATCTCTCCCAATATCTATTTGTTGAAGAATAAAAGATTTTGCTTTGCTTCTCTCTTCTCTAATTAGATTGCCGATAGCTAGAAATTAAGAAATATGAGCAGGTATCAAGAGAACCAAGAAAAGAATTATTTAATAATGTATCTCAAACGTAAGGAAATGTGAAAAAATAGTATCAATTTACACTTTTATATGGAAATATACAGTGGTGATTGAGTATGCTTTCCTTTTACGAAAGATAGAAGAATCAAAGACTTTTGGGTTTGGGTTTTCCTAATTAACAAGTTTTAATCAAATCAAAAAATGTACAAAGCGAGTTGTGAGCTCAATAAGGAAAGAATCAATTCATTTTTCTAAATTAAGAATGATAATATGAATGTACATTACTTTAAATGAAAAATACACATAAACAAAATTAAAGACGTCTTCCACATTTTCCCTTTACTATATTAGTATTATATATTTCAAAGTTTCAAGCCAAACTTTTCTGTCCCATCTGATGTAATAGTATGCTAACGAATGATTGTCGCCGTCTATGAATTAAAAAACTTAAAAAAAAAAAAAATCTCTCACTTTCTACGTAAATAGGGTAAACTTGTAAGAAATTAACAACTCTCTCTACAGCATCATGTCTAAATCCCAACCCACCGCATCTCTTCCCATCTCTCTACTCCCTGGATTCCGCTGCTGCACTACATCTTCATCTCTTCTCAAATTTTCCTGTGTGTAAAAGTAATTAATGTTGAAGAGATCACATACACATTGATTGTAGAAAACTCATGGGGTTAATAAGCCATGTCGCCAACAAAGGATCCTAGCTTGTTTTTTAAGACACACCCACAGCCACACTTTGTATTACTGCATGGCAAAACCCCGCTAATGAATCCTCCCTTCCCTATCTACAAATCATGATAATGTACCTTCTCCTTAATTTATTAAAAAAATAAAAAAAATTTAAAAAAAAAAGAAAGAAAGAAAGCTTGTAGAAGAAACACCTTTTGGAGAAATTTCTCTCTTTTCTTTCAAAGCTACATCTAAAAGCATTCTTAATTCGTATTAGACATGTTAGGCACATAAGCTTATTAATGCGAACATTCTCTTAAATGAGCTAATATTGGTAACTATACTTTAGCATTAGCTTAATTTGAGGGGCGAACAGGGTTTGGTAATTTAATCAACACCCCCAAAGCAAATGTAAGTGATGTAACATTTTTCGTTAGCCTGATCTATAGGTCAAAGTTTGATTTAATTAATGATTTTGATTATATTGGGTGATACATATGCCTCCTTGAAATTAATTTCAAGAAGTTAATTTACTATTATGAAATATAAAATCAGGGACAGAAGTTTGAGAATATCTTATATGAGAGTTAATCGATTTGTATTATATTCTAACTTAAGCACGGTTATGCTTAAATCAAATTAAATAATAATATTATAACAACTTTTTTTATATACATACTTATCATATATACAAATAGATGTAGTATGGTATAATTATTGGAGTAAATTGCCAAAGATTTGATTTCAATCTTGATTTTATATAATTAAATCCTGATTTCAATTTTGGTCTTATTTCAATACTTATTGGTGCAGCCACACAGTTAAAACTCTTTTTTGTATTCAACTGTTAATTTTTATAAATTACATTATTTTAATATTTTGTAATCAATATTTTTTTATATTCATTCTAAAGGGAATAGTAGTCACCGAAACCCTCTAGCATGGATTGGCACCGTCAGTAGCTAATCCCGAACGGCGATTAACAGCAAGGATGTTAGTGTGAGTTTCTAAAAACCGAGGGATTTAGTGGAATTTCCCCTTTAATCTGTGAGACTACGTAAAATTATTATTTTATTGAGGTTATTTATTTATCTATAAACGAATAATTCATTAATTTAAACCATAAATAAATAATTATTAATTTAAGAAGATTTTTATGTTAATTATTTGTAAGGTATTATCTTTTTTAATCAAGATTCATGTATGTGTTATAAATAAAAATACAAAGAATTAATATAGTCAAAAGTTAACGGATTACATAAAGCCATTTTATGATCGATGCTATGGAAATGGAATTAATGTTGAGCACATTTTCAATTTATCCTGGTGGAAAATAATGTAATAATAGAATCGCCTGCTAATAAAGAGATTATTGAAGGAGTAATAGATATGCCGACTAATGATGATCATGATTTAAATAATAGTTGTATTTTAACAAATATTGTTAAAAAAGATCATTTAAGTAATTGTAATCTTAAATAATTATTTATCACAATATAAAAAACATATAACAAATATGGTATATGCTTTATAAAAACTTAAGAATGAGGTTGGGTTTAACTTAGATGGAAAGAAAAAAAAATCTTAGTTGCATATCAAAAAAAAAGAATGGAAAAATTAGAAACTATTAAGAAAAAATCACGGTAATATTATGAATTTTTCAATTAGTGGACTTCCTCCTGCACCAATTACAAATCAAATACTGCAAAAGTGGGACACGTTCCATTAAATCGGGCCCCTTGTAACTGTTAAGTAACTATATATCCCATATGGTATGGGGGCAACGCTAGCATGAGTCTTATTTACCCATGATAAATTGCGGCGTCAGCCCCTGGCTCCCCGTATTTTAAGTTTCAACGTTATTAACATGTATGGTAAGATCAGGCCTTAGCTTGAAGTAGTTAACAAAATATTTCTCTTGGTTGCGTTCGAGGTCACGGTGATAACTTGTAGCATCAGCAGGCCCTGCATCCCCATTAGTTTCAAGGCCATTGTGATCATAAACTTGTAGCATCAGCAGACCCTGGGTTTCAAGATTTGAACAAACAATTTTCTCACAAAACCCAAAAATAATTTTTTTTAACATATACGTTTTTTTTTTTTTTATGTATTCATGATTCTGATCAATAGTTTATTGAGCATGTTTTATAAACAAGATCTTGCAAAAAGTTGTTGAATAGTGATGAAAGATAAGTCAATCATGTATAATTATTTTGTTTTCTAACAAACGATTCAAGTCATGTTTTCGATGTTTAATATGCCTTTTGTTTAGAACCAATCAAACAAAAATGATGAGCCAACCAAGTTAACTTACATCAAAGCTAAAGCATTTATTCAAATCAAATTGGTTAGAATTTTTTTTCTCGATTGAATTCAAGTTGTTCTAGCAGTAATCAATTAAAATGTAACTTTTAACTTCCAAGTGAGAAGATGCGAGATAAACTTCCAAGCCGTCAATATTAGCTTTAATTATTCGAATATAAAGCTTTCCTGTCTTTGTTTCAAGTGATAAATCGTCCTCGTGTAGGATTAACATACTCCTTGGATTCAACTTTACAAAAAATTTGACGTCCCATATAATAATGAAGATGAGTCTAGATTATGTTTGGCTATTTCAAGTTTGGTTTGTATAAAATATATATATATATATATATATATATATATATATATTAAGAAAAGTAGAAAGGATAAGAAATTAGACTCGTATAAATGAGCAAGAGTTTTACTTCTATTAAGAATAGAAGAACCCTAAAAATAGAATCGGGGTTAAAAATCTAATCTATTTATAAGACAAGGCTAGAGAACAGTGCCGGCTCAAGGGTTTTTGAGACCTAAGTCAAAAATTATAAAAGAGGCTTTTTTTCATATTTAATATGAAAATTAAGTAAATTTTACTTATTTTTTATAACATTTTTTATTAACAAATGCATCATAGTTTTATTAGTATTGTTTATTCCATTATTAAATTTTTGTTAATATATTTTAATTTTGTTTTTTACATCTTTATCAGGCTTTGGCTTGGGATTGAACTTATTTTCCTAATTCTTTTCTTAATTTTTCATTTGTAAATTCTTATTTTTTTGGTAGTACATGCCTAAAATTTAAAATTAAATGAATAAAATAATATTGATAAAAATAAAATGTAATAATAAAGTAATTAATTAATTTATTATGTAGTAATAATTAATTAATCTTTAATATAATGAGATTGATTTTTGATTAATGTAAAGTTACATAATCTTATATGTGAAAGAATTAGTTTATTAACCATATTTAGGGAGTGGACTATTATGATAATATACTTATGGAAAGAATCAATCATTTATATAAATAATTAATTCATGCCATATATTACTAGTTTATGACTATTGTTATAATATAATTACGAAGAGAATTAATCATTTATATAAATAATTAAATTATGTCATATATTATGATTGATTAGTTATTTATTGATCAATTTAATGTCTTGTAAAACAATTGGCTGAATCCTGTGAAACAATTTCATAGAAGTTCATTGATATCATCTTTTTATAGGGCAAATCCACTTCTTCTTAAATCCACATCGCTTCCGTTTCTATTGTGACAAAAGATTCTCTTTTTTATATGGAAAATGCCTATATTTATAATTATGATTTTATGGATGGACAATTCCTCTACGTCTTGACATTCGTAAAAAAATATTTTCTATCAAATGCGGCTGTAAAAAAATATGTTTTTTTGGAGAGAAATTTAATATCTTATTATGTTAGATTGGAAAAATTAATCATTTCCATTTTAAACTAAGTATTTTCATATTTGATTTAATTAATAATTAATAACATTGAATGAAAAATCAACACATTAAAAAAATTCCATTGCCAGGGTTACACTTCATGCAATTATATGTAATGTGCTTGACTTGTAGTTAATTTAATGTAACATAATCTTAGATAAGAAAGAATTAATTAATTACCCTCATATTGAGGGTAATTAATTAATATAATAATATACTACTAGATATATTTATAAAGAAAATCATTGGTTTTTAAATTCATATCATCTTAGATTTGATAGATTTAATTTCACATAGTCAAATTGATTGATAATTTAATTATTAGAGAAATTTAATGTTTACTATTTATAATGTGATTGACTTGTAATTACTTCAATTAACATCTTATATAGAAAAAAAATTAATTTTTTAACCTTTATATTTAGCATAATCAATTGATAACTTGATAAAATTATGAATTATTTTTATAATATGGAGATAACTAAGCATTTATATAGGGAATTATGACTTTTTGAGGCCAGATTCGGATAGACAAGTGTAGACCCGATTGTGATCGGGCAATAATCCGAATTGTGCCTTTTGCACCCGATTGCGACCCGACCCCCTAGAAGAATTTTAAATTTTATTAATTTGTACACATGTCATCATTTGATTGAATATTATGTATTGTTATCATGGGCTTAACCTCACTGGACCAGGAAGTCTATACCGAAACCCTAGCGCCAAATTTGAAATTGAAATCGGTAACCCTCCCTAACGCCTCCTCTTCTGCTATGCACCTCCCATGAAGCAGAACAGCAGGCTGCCGGCCCAACGCTGGTTCGCTGCCGATTCCGTAATTGCTCGAGTCGTTTTATCCACGTCGCGTTTCCTTTGTTCACTTAGTAGAAAAGATCGTGCTCCCCTATTTCTGCCCCATTTTTATAGTCTTGCAGGCTTGAAGGAAGGAAGGAAGGAATTGGAGACTGAGAAAGAGTCGCGGGTTAGAGGCAAAGGGACGCTTGCGGTTTGGCTGTGAACGAGTCGCGGGTTAGAGTCTCGAATCCTCCTTTTTTTTCATTTTTATTTGTTTGTTGAAAATAATTAAAATCATTCTAATTTGTTTAATGCTTCTTCTTTTTCATTTGATAGAGAGAGAGGCAATTGTTTGTTGATGGTCTAACCAAAATTCCCAATCAATAAATCGATTAAAAAAAAAAGAACAAAATAAAATAAAATTCAAATGTTAGAATCCTAACAAGATAATAATGTAGAATTTCTAATTAAAAAAAAGTAACGAGGCTCAAACTTGGAAATTTTTCTTTCTTTTCTTTATTGAAAATATCAATACAAGTATGATAAAAAAATTTTCAAATTCGAAAGCAAGTTTGAACAAAAAGAAAAGAAACAAAAGGTGGATTTAATGAGAGAATTATATTTTGGTGCTCCGCATATGTAGGGAATAGTTTATTTGTTGTCTAATTGACGAAAATAAATGATAATACTTTTTTATTTAAGGTAACAAAATTAATCATTTAAGAAGGATAAGGGACCTTATTTTTCCATTGTGGTTTACAAGTAGTACAGATCATCAGTTGAGTACTGGCTTAAGTGAAAGACAAAACTACACTAATCTGAAAAACCAGAGTGATTTCTTGTTGAAAACACGTAATAAATCAGTTTTAAGTTATATTCAAAACAAAATAAAATGAACTAAAGAATTGTCATTAAATTGAAAAGAATAATCTTATTCAAAAAATATCCAGTTAGCATAAATCCTCAAAATGACAAATAATCTAGTGTAATATAACCGGATAAAATAATAAGAAGACCTGTAACAATCAAGGCTTTGGGTAACTTTTTCAGCTGTTGTGGAAGCTCAGAACCCAGATCCTGCTTTTCTGTCAAACCACCACATTCTCTCTGTCTACAATCTAACAACTAAACTGTTAGAATGAATTTATACTATCAATTATAATATTAAAGTACTTTAAGCTTTTAATCACTAAACACATTTTTTTTAGTATATAATTTTAAGAGACACATTAACATAATTAGTATATACTTTAAATTTGTTGTAATCAGGTGAGAAAAGGCTTTCAAGTCTCAACTGTGAAACATGTTGACAAAGTTCTACAAAAATTTCATAGTTCATTGTCTCTGCAAAATCTAATCCTAAAGAAGTAAAAAAAAAAAAAAAAAAAAAAAAAGTCAAGAAACTATCTGGAAATGATTTTTTTTTTTTTTTTAAACGGAGAATGTAGCGCCAGTTTATCTAAATTGTTGGTTGTATCCTACTGATGGGGCTAAGTCAAATCAAATAAACTTGGAATTCATATTACCTTGATTATATAAAACTTAGAAAATTATTTACTCTGTTATATATCCCAAGTTCAAATTTGTAACTTAAAGAATTGTACTATGGAATTATGTAACTGGCTGGCAAATGATGTTTAGAAGTATGCTAAATTGCTAATTTAGTTGGGTGACCAAAGGATTGATGATCTCTTATTTTATCCTTGATTTATACAACATGAAAATAAATCAAATATTTAAAAGTTGATCTTGCGATTTGGGAATTTTAATGATCGAAGATTATTAATACTATTTTTGTTATCTTCTATCTTTTTATACATTTTCTGTTAACTAATAATCACAAATTTGATTTTACTCCGACCAAAAGAGATCTTTGGTCTTTACAACATCCCACCCCAACCACATATGGGCTTGGGCTTCTAAATTTTTAAACCCAATAAAACAGCTATGATCCAACTATGAGAGAACCTCACTTCACTTCTTTTCATTATCATTATCAGTATTAAATTAACATTCAAAGTTTAATGAATTTTGTAATGTTCTTGAATTGATTTAAAAGAAGATGCTATTAATTAAGATTAGACACATCTAAATCATGGTAGATATGAAGTTACAAATAATTAGATTTTAATTATAGTGTTTGAGCCCTCCATGAAAGCTCCTTAATTAGTAAGAAATTTTGTTGTAAGTTGTTTTGAAATTAGTGCTTGATTATTATTTTGAAATTTGGGAATAGATTAGTCTAATCTTTTGTGGTGGATGTGCTGAAATCAGAAATGGCTGACATGGTACAGCACTGCCTCGAGTGCATGGTGGACGAGCTGGACAACCTGGAACGGCGCAGCCTCTTCACACGTTGCAAAATCACCGAAATCGTTAAACAGTGGTGGAAGTTAGAGTACAGGCTAAAGCGACTGAGTCCACTTAAACAAGACTACTTAGCGTACATCGAGTACAAGACTCAGCTGGATGCACTCCACCGCCTTAGGAAGAAATGCGTGGTGCTTGAGACAGAAAACGGCGAGAAGAGCTCCAAGAAGAAGAGGAAGAGGATGAAAAAGTCGGTTTCGGATTTCGCTGGAGTTTCTAGGATTTTGGAGATTTATGGACTGTCTGTTATGAGGTTTAAAGGAGACATTGAATTGTGATTTAGGTACCTGGAGTTTTATAGGTGGGGAAGAATGGCAGAATGAAGAAGGTAATTTGTTTTGGTTTGCTTTTCACCTCTGTTTCGGTTTGAGAGGAAGTGGAGGAAAGGAAATATTGTGAGAATTTTTAGAAAAAAAAATTGAACCTTTTGATTTGTTATTACTATGCTGTTTGGCTGCTGAGAAAATGCAACAGAGATAAAAAAGGAATAAGTTTTGCCAGTTGTGTTGTTACTTGAAATGAATTGCTTAAAACAAATTGTTGTGTTTGTCGGTAAAGTGCCGTTTGGCTCAAGTGGTATAATGTTATAACTCTTTTTGCAATTCAAAATTTTCAGGTACTGGCTCAACTGATGAGGTTTCATCCAAAGCTTCCCGGAGTTTGGATATATGCTGCAGCATGGGAATTTGATCATAACTTAAATGTCAATGCCACTCATGCTTTGATGCAGAGCGGTTTGAGAGTCTGCCCAGCCTCGGAAGATCTTTGGGTAGAGTATCTTCGCATGGAACTCACATACCTTAATAAATTAAAGGCTCAGAAGGTTGCTCTTGGAGAGGGTAAGGGAAACTCTGGTTCGTGATCACCGAGATGCTGGAGGAAAACAATGGGTAGATGATGACAAAGATTTATTTATGCCCCTTGATGAAGAAAAGAGGAATAATGATGTATCAAATGTCGAAAATGTGGAGTCTGAAAAGAAAGAAGATTTATTTAGAGAAAAAGGTTTGAGGGTTCTTCGAACCATCTGTAGTGGAGCTATTGAAGCTCTTCCTTCTAGTTTCAGCTTGAGACCATGGGTTTTTGAGATATTGGAAGCAACAGACTTGGCACAATTAGAGGACATGCGTGAGGAGATATTAAGTGAAATGAAGAGAGACTTCTCAGCAAATCCGGATTATTGGAATTAGGGATGGCAAAATGACCCGTCGGGTCCGGGACCCTGATGTGACCCGTGTTTTAAAGGTGGGTCTTGACCCGTTTATTTTGAATTTAGGGGCGGGTTTGGGTCTCTAAATATGTTGACCCGTTCGGGACGGGTCCGGACCTGGGTCCACCCTCCAGCCCCATTTGCCCCGCCCCGCACAGTATTAGGATGTAAATGAAAAAAATAAAGTATTTGAACTTCCATGTCATTTTTACGGGTGATTATGATAAATTATAATATTTTACAATATAATGTAATTTTACTAGGCTATATAAACAAAATTACATCTCCTAAGCCATATAATTCTCGATTCCCGTCTCTAAGTCTCTTTCTCTTTCCTGTTGAAATCCGTAAAAATCGAAGCCCCTCCGCAGCTCCCTCCAAGAATCAACAAACAACACTTGATTATCGGCACAAGAATCAACTACTAAAAAACCATCATTCCATTCAAAATTTAAAATTTCCAAGTAAACAATAATTCAACAAACAATACCAAGTCAGCAACAAACAAAATCAAAAATCAACAAGTACATGGCGACAACAATAATAAACACATCAGGGTAAACAACTTACGATAATAAAAACATACCAATCTAGAGATGTCAAAATTATCCGTGCTATACAAGATCGTTATAGTTAAATATGATGCAAAAAGGCAAAATAAAAACAAAGATAAAATAAGTAACTTGCCAAAACGCTTGACAAAACTCGACGCGCCAGATAGAGTTTGACACGACTCGACATGTAAGTGTCGAGTGTCAGATGTCATCCGACACTCGACACTCGACACTTACATGTTGAGTCGTGTCGAGATTTACAACCAACACTCGATATCAGTCTATTTTCGAAGACATCAAGTGTCAGATGCATCATCCATCACTTGACACTTACATGTCGAGTCGTGTCGAGATTCACAACCGACACTCGATATCAGTCTATTTTCGAAGATATCGAGTGTCGGATGCATCGACACTTACATGTCGAGTCGTGTCGAGCTCTATCGAGCGCGTCGAGTTTTGTCGAGTTTTGTCGAGCGTTTTGGGAGGTTGCTTGTTTTAGCTTTGTTTTTTTTGCCTTTTTACATCACATTTAACTATAACGGCCTTGTATTTGCAGCTTGAAGCAAATGGCAAGTGAATTGACATCCCTACTTATGCGTGTATGTATGATTTTAGTTTGAAGATATATTGTCTTCAAACTTGCTAAAAAATAAGCTTAATTGTGTACTTGTCAATAGATTGGGGTAGTTATGGAATTTTACAGGGGCGGGGCGGGCCGAGGCGGGACTGGATCCGCTCATTTATATTTTGCCCCGTCCTGCCCCATTGCCCCTTAAGGGCTGGGTACTAACTGCCCCGGACCCGCCCCGCCCCATTGCCAACCCTAATTGGGATTGGCTTACTATACTTAAAATGACTGATAACATAAATAAGACAGAGATGAGTGAAGATATCATGCTTTCTCAAATGCAAAAAGCTGTTCAGGTATGTGTCAAAGTGACTTGGTGAATACTGAAATATAGCATATCCTGTCGCCTGTGGTTTTCTTAAGCTCTTTTTCTGCTGCATTATCCTTAGATTGAAAGTATCATATGCTCATGAGAAAATGTGCTTTTTATGAGAATTGAATGATGATAAACACACATCGTAAAAGCTTGTGATTATGCTGTCTAATGATCACCTTTGATGCTGTCACGTCCAGGTTTATGAAGAGGCATTACAAGATGTTTAGTCATTATATAAAGTTTTGATGGATATTATTGCTCCGAAAACAGGAGAAGCAGAAGTTTTGGAGCCATCCAGCCATATTGAACATTGTATTTCAAATCTCTTCTTGGTATATGAAAAGTACAAAGCAATGGGGTGCTTGACATAGGATATTGCTCGCAGATATATTAACTTTACTTGCAACTTGGGAGATTGGAAGAGGCTCAGAAACTAGCTGAAAAGCTTTGTTTTGGAAAACTTTCAGATTAGTTCAGTTATGGCTTTTGAGGGTCTCAGTAGAAGTTAAATCCGTTAGGAGTTCTCTTTCTTCCACGAAGGCTGATATGCTATCCGTCTTTGAACTTCTAAAAATTATTTTGACAAAAGTATCAATATCAAAGGCTGAGAGCTTGTGGTTTATGGTGTGTTATCAAAGACTGAAATTTTTCATATTAGTGAAATGATGAAAGAATCAACAACTCTTTTATTCTTACCTATCACACTTCAAGACTTTTGCTTTGGGATTAAATCTAATTTTTGGGTTATAAACAACTAGGGTGACAAAGTTCGAAGGTTAATCTACAGCTTCTAACATTATCCTTTACTGCAGGGCCTCAAATTTCTTTGCAAATCAAAAAGATTATTTTGAAAAGTTGGTCAAATTTTCCCTTATTTCTGTTGCTAAAGATGGTGGCAGCGATGATGGATTTTCCCTTCCTTCTGCACTGATGAATTTTGTTCTGCATAAAGGTGGAATTCAGCATCCAAGAGAAGTGTATAAGCGGTATGTTAGTAAATCATGAAACCTGACCATTGTTCTGATTATTGTCTTAATATTCACTGTTAATCTGCATGCCGTCCTGTGAACTGTTTGTACACTATAATTTTGTTGGTAATTTGTTTTAAACAATTCCATATTTCATATGTCACTAAATATGAACCTAAATTTTTCTTGCTGTCTATCTTGGAGTGTCAAACTGCAGGTTTCTTTCTCTACCCCGTCCCAGTTTGGCTTTATATCGAAATTGCATTGAATTGGAATTGAACCATGTATCTGGTGGTGATAAAGATTGTCTTGTAAGTGACCGGAAGTTGTTTGAATCTGCACTTGCAACATATGACCAGGACTCAAGCTTGTGGCGAGATTACTATTCTATGGAGACTAAGGTGAGATTTGCCCTGCCTTAATTAAAGAATTTATGGATTAGGATAGGTTGTTCCTTGTCAGTTTCTCTGCATGCAAGAAATATTTTAGTTGGTGCAATCCATTTGTCTTCTATTTGTTTTTGTTGTTAATAGCCTAAATGTAACATGATTAGGTTCAGAGGCCACTAGCGTTTCCGTTGTGCTTCTTTAATCATATTTTGTTGAATTTGCTTTTTTCATTTGTATAATATAGCTTAAATCTCGTTTAACTTGATTTCATTGCGTGAACAGTTGGGGACAAACGAAACTGCTACTGTTGCCTATTGGCGTGCCCGTAAGACGCTGAGGGACTCTGCTGCATTTACAGCTTTGCATGATCCATCATAGTTTCAGAATTGTACGCTAAACACGATAAATTTTGACCTTGTTTCCTTATTTCTTTGGGCTATAGCTGCAATACAACCGGTGTATTGGATGCGCCATTTCTTTTAACCACAGGATTGATCTAACGGCTTGGGGAGAATGACCAGCAACCGGTTAAGCAGGTGAAGTACGGTAATCTGAATTTGTCGGGGTTTCTTTCGATTCTATTGTAGCCTCCATTTCTCTATCATTGATTTCGTTGACTACCTTCTTTGCAGCAATCACAGTCGCAACTCGATCAATCTCAATCTCAATCCGCGTCGCTAGAATTTTGCTTGAAGCTATGAAAGGTGAGAGAGACAAGTAACGTCCCGAGAACTGCCTCGCTGTTCGGGAGGAGGCTCCCAGTCTGATTAATTGGGAGCTCAAAAAAAAGTCCTGTTTGGTTGCTGAGAAAAGTTGAGAGAGAAACGGAAGGAAAATGCAAGAAATAATTGAATTGTGTTAGTTTTTCAAGGAATAATTTGAATTTTGCTTTCCCTTTTAATTATTTCTTTTTCCTATCCCATTCCACACTTACATGAACAAAAGTGGAAGTGGAACATCTCATGTGTATTTAATTATTTATGCTTGTGTTTATTGAACTCAGGTTGTATGTGATATCAGTTTATTATATTTTCTTATTTATTTTATTTATTTTAAATATCTTTCGTTTAGTTTGTTTGTACTCACAAATTCTAAAATCTCTTTCTCGCTCATCTGTTCTATTAATGCTAAAGTTAGAGCAAATGAATCTTTATTGCTCATATTTGCACATTTCTAGTTCCATAACACTTATAAATGCTGTGCTTTTGCGTAAATGCAAAGCTTAATTGAAAGTGGTATTCTCCTTAATGTGGCTGGTTCTTAATCATTTATAGCTTTATGGGGTAATATAATGTCTTTTCATTTTTATGGATGGTTGGTGATGCTCTCCATCTTGCTAATAGAATGCCCATTTATTGACGAGGTAGATGCTTTTGGTACCTGCTAGGTTTGATACTCAAAGTGGAGCTGATAGGGACGTTCATTGTGTCTTTTCGGATCTCATGAATGGGTATGACAGAATAATTACGTTTAATTAGTTTTGTAAATATTCTTGTGAATTGATTTTCTGTAATCATGATTTTCGATTTATAGAAAATTTATCATAAAATGGTTTGAAACCAGTTCTTTTTTGGTAAAATTCCTTTTGTTCGAGTCCCGTAATAAATACTGTTCTACTCCAGCAAAGATCCACTGTGGACCCTGCACTTACTACAACTAGGAAGGCTTGTAAGGCTTGACAAAAGAAGTAAATTCCTCTTAACTCCAAAATGAATTCTTCACCTGATAAGAGGGAAAGAATGGTTGTTTTACATGTAGTTCTCTTGCAATTCCCTTCCTTTTTTTTTTTAAGTGTTTGTTATAAATGTTTGTTTGTGTAACTTTTTTATTTATTGGGTGGATTTGTAACTTTTTTCATTTAACGTAAACCTGGATCTTAAGGTGTGCTTGTCAAGCATTGTCATACACTATGGTCACCTGTTTCTGCACAGGTTTCCACTTTTACAGTGCTGACAGTGAGCCGAAATGATGAGGGGGACTCAAAAGGATTATGTGTCTCAACCATCAAAGATCACTACAGGTTAGGTCAGTTGTTCTTGATTTTCTTTACTGTAGCCTGTTAAGGCAAGCATCTTATGTTAATAACATAAAGCAATTTTACAGCATGCGAACTTAGAGCAATGCATTCTAAATTCGGATGCTTCTACTTTGCTAGCAGAATAATTCTCGTTGCTGTTTGCAACCATCTCATTCTTTTCAAGTTTAACGTGCAGAAAGATGAAGAAAGTAATATTACAAACTATCATGTAACTTGAGTTCCAGCCTTAGTATCGCAAGATTTAAGATTTGTATTAAATCACATCTGATGCTGTCATTGATTGCAAGAATGAGTCTAAATTATTGCTTCTAACATAGTTGTCACTTATCAAAAGAGTGAATAAAAATTTATCAAACAAAGTGAAGCTATGCCAAAAATGGTTTGCAGTGCCTTTTCTTTTTTTTTCTTTTTTTTCTTTTCTCAATTTTACTATATCTCAAGTTGCTTGAGTGGCAAGAAGCAGGATCTAATTCTTGGGGCTGATTGTCATGCTTCCAGGAAACTTCAAGAAGGCTTTAAACCAATGTGAAGAAGCCTACTACAGACTTCAAATTTCACAATGAAAGTGGTCTGGTGGCTCACAAAACGTCAGATTGCTTATAGTTGTTGAATGGTCACAATGAAAGAAAATAGTTGATTATTTTTATGTGATTGGTGTGTAACTGATTGGCGAAAATTTGTCAGGGATACTTCTTTTAATTCAAAGGTTCACTCTGCAGAGTCTTTCTCATGTATTGATTCTTATTTCATGGTGCATACTGCAGCTATACCTCTATCACCACTTAGTGAAGCTTGCTGAGGAATGGATTCGACTGCTATTCATGTGATCTTGGAAAAGCTTGGGTATAAAGATGACGAGGGTGCTTCTTCAGAGGTTTCTTTCTAATCTATGAAAGCCAATTAGTAACCAAATGCATGACAAGGGCTCCAAGTACTTGTTTCACAATTAGGCATTGAACTGTACATTTTTGCTGTTTCATTATGTAAATCATCCTAATTCGATAAGTTTTCTTTGAAGTCTTAAGTCTATATTTGCTTTTGTTGAATTAAATTGGCTACTTGCAGTTTAAGATGTTAAGACATTAACCTGGTTTTAAGCATTTTGTTGTGCACTTCATTTGACTTAATATATTGATCCATAACTTCTGGCGGGTAGTTTTTTGTATTGGTTGTTAAGTTGTGACTGCTTCATATCAAAATGTTCAATGACATAAAATGATCTGTTTCTTAATATATTTTGTTGGTAGAGTGTAGTGTTAGCGCATTAACCAGCTGACCAAGGGTCATTAACTTTACTAATATATTAATTGTCATATATCTATTTACTCTTCCTAGCTTCTCTTCTTATTTTCATTTATCATTTCTCCTTCTCTTTTAATATTTTTATTTACTTGTATTATTATTCCCCACACACACACACTCTCTCTTGCTCAACTTCAATTCCAGTCCTCCAATAACTGACTTCAAATTTCCGTTTGCAAATTCAGTTTCAATTCTACATTTGTATATCAGGGGTTTGATTTGGTTTTGTTTACTCTTTGTTTTATTTATTACTTGAATATTTGACTCTCTACACAATCCAACTCACTCTTTTCCATGGTAAGATAATCACTTTAACTTCCAATTTCACTCAATCCCATTTCATTTTTAGCTGTTTATCTGGGGATTTTGTGCCTTTTCGACTGTTTTTGTTCGTTTTTGCTTTTGCTCACTTTTGTTTGATCAAATTCCCCAAAGGAGAAATGGGTTTTTGTTGTACTTTCGTTTTGCTGTTAATGAAATTTTTAGTATTGGGTTTTTGAAGTGTTATATGATGAGTTTCAGTTTCTTGTGTTTTCTCACTACTACAGAGTGGGTTTTTTACTACATCTATTTATCGTGGGTCTCAAAAAATGCGGTAAAAAGTCTAATTCTACGGCAGACTACCACACCCGCAATAAAAATTATGGGCTTTTACTGCATTTCCTAAGGCCCGCAGTAAAAAGCCCATTCAATATATAAATCCAAATTTTTTAATTCAATTTTTTTAACAGCCCTCTCCTCTCCACCCATCTCTCTCATCGTCCCGCTAAAATCCCTAAATTCAATCCGTTAAATTCCCTCTCCAATCTCACACTTTGCTTCAATCCATCAAACACCCACGTGCGTTTCCTTCCCTCGACTTTGCTGCATAGCTGAAGCACGATCGATTTTGCATTTGGATTCAAGCACGCGTCTGTGCCGTCCCATCATCAAGATCGAGTTGAAGCATCCACGGCAGCGCTGCACCCTCATCGTCATCACACGACCCGCCACCACGGTCCGCAGCTGTGCCATCCCGTCGCCCCCGAGCTCTGCCAGGCCTGATTGCTCATCCGGAACTCTCACTCAGGTTTGTATCTCTTCCTCTCTTTTGATTAATTTCTTGATTTTTTGTTTAATTTGCTTTGAACTGGGAGCCGAGTACCTTCAGTTTATTTGATTTATAAACTTTTACTGCAAAATTCTTTGTTTTAATAAATTATTAAATTTATCATTCACCAAAATAAACTCAGTTTATTTGGTTTTATTTGTTTATTTGTTTATTCAACAAAATATAAGAAGTAGCAGGTAAAAAATATTTATTTGTTTTAATTAAATCAAATAAACTCAGTTTGATTACCCCTTTGTTTTAATGTTTGATTGCACATTGTCTGGCTATTATATGAATTAGTTTTCCATAGGATTAGTTGGTTGCACATTGATTTAAGATACTATTATGTACTCAGAAGCCAAAAGATCTCTTCTATTGAGTTATTTTTTTCATCTGAACAGTAAACCAAATTCGTAATTCAATTTTGGAAAGATAAATCATGTCTGTTACAATTTGGTCTTTGATGTCTTCTAGTATGGCATCTCCAATCTCCAAAGAAATGTCCCTCATCTGTGGCTCAAAATCATTCCATTCTTGTACTGAATCCTGAAAATCCGAATCCAACAGTCCTGTTATGCTGACTCCATCTCCTCCTGGTAGTTTCCCGCATGCTTTTATTTTTTCACATATGGGCTTTCCGATCAGTTTAGACCCCAAACATTCTTTATGACTTTGATGCTTGCTGTCTATCACTTCTCTCACGCAATCAAATAGAAGCTGCTTTGTTTACTGTACAATCTTTTTGGATTTGATGAACTGTGAGGAGGGTTTAGACCGAACAAGCTCTTGTAATTCTAATTCGGTTGCACCAGCACAAGCACAACTCGTTTTCTCTTTTGCCAAGTGATAAAGTAGGTTCCAAAAAGAAGCTGATAGTATGGAGTCTTCTGTGATTTTCTTAGTCAGAGTGATGCTACTTCTTGATGGATTCTCTTCCCTTCTTTTGTCTTCAGAAAAGAATAATCGGAAAAAAAGTATAATCAACTTCAAAATTTGCTTTTGCTACTCATTTTTCAGTTTTCTTTTCTCCAGGAAAGTGGAGAAATTAAATTTGGAAGATGTATAATCAACAATTAATTATTGAGATAACTCTTTGATTTTGTTTTGATCTGATACCTTTTGTTATATTTTATTTGTCCAGTAGTCACACTGCTTCACTGATCTGAAGAAGAGTCTCTAACATCGGTGTTGATCTTCAGTTTCTCGTCAGCCAAGTGCAGGTGCCTGATCTAGCTCTCTCTCCTGTCTGTGTGAACATGTCCTTTGCTCATTAATTTGATCTTATTCATGTTTTCTAGATCCCTTTTTCTTGTATTTTGCTGATGAAGATTTTTCTAATTGATGATTTTGCTACGCAGTCCTAGCAGGATCTAATGCTCTTGCTCTTGTATATCTATTTTGTCTGCTAACTTTGTCTACTATTGCGTTATGTTTAGTAGAGTATCTTTATAGCTCTGAAAGTCAGTCTCTCATCAGTAGATGTCCATGGCTCTTTAAGTGAAGTGGGATGTTTTCCTTAATATTTAATATCGACTGAATTTGTAGTTGAACACTTGCTAAATTCACATTACCTCAAAGGATAGAGGAAAAGAATTGGTTGTGTTTCTTGCGTGATGTCATTCAATACTTGCCCTGTTTGTCTCACATCATGCATTTGTCTTCTCAGTAAAAATAGCATGTCATGCAGTTCTGTGCTTCATTAAATTGAATTACTGCATCCCTTCCCTTCTTTTTATTTTCCAAATGCTTGCTTAAGGTCGTCTTTCTAAAGCATTTGACACTTCCCACTCTTCTCTCATTCTCTAAGAAGTAAAAAGTGCTAAAGAAGGAAGCTGCCAGTAATTGGACATTTGAATTTCTTCTCGGTGCTAAATAATTTCAGCTATAAATAATATATATTCTTTGCTTTCTTTCCTGGGAAGAAAAGCATTGAGTTCTTAGTTGGATCTTTTTTTAGCTCAAACAGCAGAGCACGGGCTTTTGGCATGTTTTCCTTAAAGCAAAGCTATTGTTTTGACCTCATTATGATATCGGTGGCTAGGGAAATATTAGTATATGCAAGCTTCATGTTTTTCTATATGTGTCTTCTGGTTGAATTTTATTGTTATATTTCTATTTTTTATCGTTTAACTTGTTAGGTTGTTAGCAACTAGAGATTATTTATTAACTATGCATGTTTAATCATATTGCTTATATATGTTTTCTTGTTGGAATCATCATGTTTGAGACCTTATATCTATATGAAATTGTGCTTTGTTCCATGGATCATATCTAAATGTTCATGTCAATGTGATTGTATGAGTGTGTGTCTTTGTGCCCAGTGAGTTAGTTTTATGGCTGGAAACTGTTTGTCCACTTCTTTTCTCAAAAGGAGCAAAAATAAATCAGTAGTGTCTCTGTTGATGGCATTAACCGAACCTTATTGTGTTTCTTCAAAAATTAAACCTGGAAAAAGTTAAACCAGCAAAACTTTGAGAAATGGTATCTTCTACATAATTGAGGATTGAATTATGCGCTTTCCTTTCCTTGTAAGGCTCTTATCTGAAGTTCTTTTAGCTTTTCTCAACTTGTGAAACTTTAATGATATGTTGTTAAAGAAACCACATAAATCTTCTCTTTTGTTTCTCCGAAATACTAGTAACTAAGCTTTTTATCAATTCTGCTTATTCTCGCTAAAGTTTTTACAACATGCACTTTTATATGCATTCTTGGATTTTGAAAATAGAAATCCAAGAATTGTGTCTGTTTTGTAAGTCCATTTTTCAAAAACAACATCATGCATTTATCTTCTCAGTAAAAATAGCATGTCATGCAGTTCTGTGCTTCATTAAACTGAATTACTGCATCCCTTCCCTTCTTTTTATTTTCCAAATGCTTGCTTAAGGCTGTCTTTCTAAAGCATTTGATAGTATATACATATTAAAAAGGGCACAAGACTGCATCGGTGGCTAGGGAAATATCAGTATATACATATTAAAAAGGGCACAATTTTTTCTCCTTTTAGTTTTGCTGTGACTACTTGACTGTCATGGTCAATTGCATGGTATTGATGACTGATGCGCTATGGCTGCAAACTGTTCTGAGTTATCTTAAATGTTTGTTCGTACGCTCTTTTGGTTGTAAAGTTTTGAATTATAGCTCTTGTGATTTCTGACTGGTATAATACAAAATGAATCTGTCATTAGCCCATCTTGAAAATTTATGTCTGCGAATATTGATGGCTTTCTTTGTACTTGTAATAATTAAATTAAATGTTGTTATATACAACTAGATGTGGAATACCAAATACAATAACTACACACGCTTAAAATCTAGCAAGCAGAATATAATGGTTTACATCAATAATGATAAGACATTAATAGACATAACTAATAGCTAAATCGGGAACAATCAGTTAATTGAGGTGCATATCAATACTAGCATAGTTTTATCTTAAATTATGAGAAGACTAATTAATTTCATTGATTACCATGAATGCGTTAATTGAAAGAAATAAAAGAATAAATAAAATTTCCACACTCGTCACTGGTAAGAAATTGGAGCTAGCACAACGCTGACCATCATAAAACTTCGTTGTAGGCTTTGCATGCACAAAGGTGCCTACAAGGAAGGAACAAAATGCACAAATCCCTAGAGTTACAGCCTCTGCAAGCCATAACCATCGTTCTCGTTCTTTGTTCTTCATTGCTTTTCTTGTTGTTGTTGTTGTGCTCACCATAATCAAGGCCTAGAACTGCTCTGTTTTCTTCCTCTGTTTCTTCCTCTACATCACAGCAGGACTCTGCATCCTCTGCCCCATTGTTGAAGAAGCAACAAGCTGATGCTTTTTCCTTAAGCTGCTCTAATGTGTTGTTGAGACTATAAACCGTTGCTTCATTTTCATGAGCTATTCTCTGCCATGCTTGGCTCTGCATCTCTAATTCTTTCAACAAAATTTGTTATATCATGAGGATGATGAACCTTTTATTCTAGCGAATCAAGCTGAACAAGTTTGTAATATCCAGGATCCTTTAGAAGCAGATTGGCATATAGTTCTTAAGACGACTGTTAGAGATTCATTCGATCTTTATTCAATCAAGAACTATGAGCATACGGTAAAAAGTGTGCCACAAGTTGAGTTATATGCACAACAAGAAGTGGATGAAAGAGAGTTTGTTCGTGAAGAAGATGTTGCTTGGGTTAGGCCAGGAGTTGATGGAACTACAGTTGACATCAATGTTGCAAATGATGATGAAGAGATGGATGATGATGAATGATAGTTTTTTTGGTAAAGTTTACTTGTTGTAGGTATATCATGTTCCTTATGTATTAATGAAAGTTGTTTTTTGTTTTAACATTATTGGACATTCATTTATTGTACATGCATCAAACATTTATTCTATTTGTAATATAATGTATCAATAGCGTTTCAGTTTTCTAATGTTAGTATCCTTTTGCAGCTTACTATGGCACCAAAGAGACACCGAAATGACTCTATGGAAAGTGCATTGCGAAGGGAGGCAGAATCTCAACGACAGTCATCTACATCTTCCCAGTCTCAAACGAATCTGGGAGATCAAGGTTTATATATAAATGATAATTCTTTCATATAAATGTTTTACTTTATAATATGAAACTAATTCTATATGATTAGGTGCATCATCACAAGCAAAAGGTCGTGGAGCTGCTTATGGCAATTCTGAATGGCAACCAATTGGTCCGAATAAGGAGACATTTACATCCCAACTTGGCATCATAGCCAGAAATAGATCAATGGCTCCGTTGACTTCTACTAGTTGGCATGCCATGCCTGAGCACAAGTTGAATGCAATTTGGGAAGAAGTGAAGGTATTTAATTTAATTTAAATGCTAAGTTGAAAAGTATTTAAGTTATGTACACTAATCTGTATTATATTTTTGTTATTGTAGGACAATACAGATGTTCCGGATGAGTATAAGCCTCATTGTTTAAAAGCAATTGGAGTACTTTGGAGGGATTGGAAAGTTCGTGTTAAGAGAGACTTTTACAAGCCATATCTGACAGATGAGGATCGTTTAGCATTTACCCCTCCAAAAATTACTAAAGAGCAGTGGAAGATTTTAGTGGCTTATTGGAGCAGCGAAGGAGCTCAAGTAAGTTATGAAAATGATTGTTAAGATAATTGTTTTCTCAAAATATACTAAAATATTGCTCTTTAATATTACAGAAACAAGCAGAGAGAAATAAGGCAAATCGTGCACACCAGTTTGCACTTCATAGGACCGGTCGCACATCTTTTGCTAAAAAGAGAGAAGAGGTAAGTTTTGACAACATTTAAAATTCGTATAAATTGTTATAGATTTTGCTTTTATAATTAATTCGTTATATTTGTAACTTACTTCCTTTGCATATATACACTAATATATTTTTCTTTATTTTTGTTGTTAAGATGTCAAAGAGTAGAGAAAAAATAGATCGCATAAGTGTATTTATCAAGACTAGAACGAGAAGTGATGGAAATGTAGTAGACACTGAGAGTGCTGAGATAATTATACTTTTTTAAACTAAATTATATGCTCTTACAATTTGTGTTAAATTGGTTACACAATCCTTTTTTTATGCTCTCACTTACAATTGTTTTCATCATTTTGCAAAGTCAACTACAAGAAGGCATGTCCAGAATACCTATTGAGCAACAAACCAAAGCTGCAGCAGAACGGGTATTTCAAGATGTATTGGGACGTGATCATCATGGTTATGCCAGCACATACGGCCATGGTCCTTCTCCAACTACTGTCATAAGTCAATGTTCATCTCAGCCTGTTGATGTGGAGAAATTGCATCAAGAATTACATGAAATGCGAGTGGAGAACACATAATTGAAGGAGTACAATAAGCAGTTGTACAACTTTTTACAACAGAAATTTCCAGACATTGAAGAGCAGCTGCCACCACCTGTACGACATCAGGTATTCACTTAACTTTCATTTACTCTTATGTGTGGATATTGAAAGAGTTGCTATCTAATTCATGAAGCTGGTGAGAGATTGATTTGATTGATGATTTTAATTGTGAATTGCATTGAGAATATGTAGTTGTCAAACTCGCCTTTGGCAATATAGTTGTATTTGCTAACTATTGATCATAATGCTATATGTAGTACATAGAGTCTAAACCAAAGTGACAACATGATTATTTTGTTTTTTTTTTTAATAATTATAAGTTGTTGATGTTTGAAACTATTGCTAGGATTTTAAGCTTTTCTAAATCTTCCAAAATATCTCAGGCTCCGGTTCCAGATGCTTCAAGTGCACATAGAAATCATGTCAACATTGACTCTGCAACAACACATGAGGAGGAGAGTTAGGTGTGTATATATATATATATATATATATATTTGAAGTTATTTATCATTTCTATGTAAGGCATATAGCTTTCACTTGAATTTTTTTAATAAACTTATGAATAATTAAGTACTAATTTTTTATTTTATTTGTGCAGGTTTTTTTGACATGAAGAATTGATTGGAATAAGAATTGTACACTTATTTTAGACTTTTGAACCTATTGGAAACAAACTTAGTAACCTCTTTTTCTTTCTTGTTTGCGAATGTATATGAAGGTTTTCTTATGTTATACTTTTATGAGTTATACCAATATCAATTTATTTGTTATTTGTATGCGAATATATTCTTATGGATGCAATGAATTGCTTGAAAACAAAAACAGGTTCCAAAAAATTTGGTTCTGGATGCAATGAATTGATTGAAAACGAAAACAGGTTCCAAAAAATTATGGATATGAAAACAGGTTACCTAAATCACATTCTGCCATTTTTACGGCAGGCCACCAAACCGCGGTTAATAATTGAGACAACAACAACACCATTTACGGCGGTCACAAGGACTGCGGTAATCAACCTTTTACGGCGGGCATAAGAACCAACGTTAATAATTAGACGACAAGGACAAAACCATTTACCGCGGGCTAGATGACCGCGGTAAACAACTTTTTACGGCAGGCCACATAACCGCCGAAAATAATTTGACCACAACAACACTACCATCTACGGCGGGCTAATGGACCGCGGTATACAGGCTTTTACGGCGGGCCTAAACCGCGGTAAAAAGTCAAAATACCTTTTACGTCGCCACTTTATATGGCGAGCTAAAACCGTCGTATGCCCGCCGTAAAAGACCTTTTACCATGGTTTTGGCCCGCCGTAAAAGGTCCGTTTTCTAGTATTGTCTCAGCAACCAAATGCTGGTTTTCAGTTGCTTTTTCACTTGAATTCAGGTTGTGCGGTGTTGCTTCTGCTTGTAGGTTGCTTGTTTCAACTGAGTTGGACCTTCTTTACTCTTAATTTTCATCAATTTTCGAACTTTTCTCATTATTTCTATTCAATTTTATGAATTCTAAAACATTAGATTCATGAATGTGCGTTTGATCTTGTCTCTTTACGTACCCTATGGTTCAAGTTGCTTCCTGTTCGAATCTGAATTCTCAGTTGAATCTGAATTCGAATTCATTTACTTCTCATTTTTCTTTTGAAATTTCATGTTTAGACTAAAGCATCATACAGGTTTCTGAGTTTCTTGTTTTAAGTTTCAATTTCTCTCTTTGAAAAGAAAGTAAAATGACATGCTTTGCTTGTGATGCATTTGCTTTTATTGTTAAAAATTTTCTCTTTTACTCTTACTCTTATTTTCCTTTTTAACTCCTCTTTTTATTTTCTTGGTGCAGCAACTACTTCAACTTTTGACCCATCACTCAAGATTCTGAGAGGGAACAAGGTGAGAAAACTCATATTTTGTAAATTTTTGTTAGTCAAATATGTTATGAGAAGTCCCATTTTTGAAGGTATATGTTTTGAATTTCTTTTTTCTATTTATATACATAGAATTCCTGGAACTTGACATTCTTTTGTAAAAATATTTCTCTTAGTGAATTATTGTTTCTGGAAACTATACATAATGGTTTGTCTTTGGTCCATACATAATTAGAAATTTGTTTTTGTTCGGTTTGTGTTCATTATCAATCCTAGTCCAATTAACATAATAGGGTTCCGCATGTATCAGGTATGATAAATAAATGGGGTAATACCTGTAAGGTTAGGCATAATATCACCCAGAAATGTAGTTTCGTATTTGTAAAATTTCGATCCTTAAGATTTGCGTATTTGTATCGTCTAGATCCAATTGACTAATTCCCTTTGTTTTTTCAAAAACTAAATTACAATTAAATAATTATTTATGATAAAAATAAAATCAAAGTTACCCTATACTTATGGAATAAGTAGGTTCAGTTGATAAAATATGTCCTCATCTGTTTGTAGAAAAGCAAACGGAATTAGTCAACTAGACTAGATAATACAAATACGTAAAACTTAAAGACTGAAATGATACAAATACAAAACTCCATTTCTGGATGATATTATTTCA
This sequence comes from Boswellia sacra, assembly GCA_013180625.2. NCBI lineage: Eukaryota > Viridiplantae > Streptophyta > Magnoliopsida > Sapindales > Burseraceae > Boswellia > Boswellia sacra. The sequence continues at coordinate 59,908 of SNVD02007677.1, forward strand.
AGCCTTAGGTGTAGTGCATGATATTACTCGATAGATATATTTTTATAAATGATAATAGCTTCTCTGTATCTGTGTTATCTACCCAGATTTTGATGCCAATTGAACATGTTAGTTGTGCAATAATATAATAATAACTTGATGAATAATCTTTATGTGATTTATGTTGCTATCCCAAACGTCTTATTTGCAAAATCAGTTACTATATATTTCACTGTGCATATATGTCTTGACAGGCAAAGGAGAAAATCATTAGCAAGATAAAGGAGACTATAGATGAGCATAGGCGACAAAGCCCATCCGAAGGCAATAACGGTGTACTTGGAAGGCTATCGAATGAAGAAAATTCACTTGATAAAACAGAGACATAAGCAGCTTCTGGCACTCATATGAACCCCTAACCTTTTTATATACATATGTCATCATATTTATTTATCATATTTTTTTTTGTTTGTTTTCAACTCAATAGGAGGAGCAAGAGTGTCTAAGGAGAGAATCTATAACGATGAAATGCTAACATGGAAAGATTACATAGCAATGTCACTCACTCAATGTGTAAGTTATGAATTAATGCATATATTTATTGATGATTGTTCTTCAGAAGTACAATTTTGGGCATTATGTTGTCATGGTTGAAATTGGTTAATTTGGTGGTATTAGATCTCTAGTGAAATGACTTGCATCAATCATGCTTGATTGCAAATCTTTTTCAATGACAATTACTGAAGAATAGATGCATACAGTTTGATGTTAAGATTGAAAGTCATGTTCCATACAAGTTTGATGAAACATTTCAAATAGGGGGCATTGCAATTGGGCTAATGTGGGAGGCAAAAGATGATTTTGTTTAGGGATGGCAAAATTACCCGGTCGAGGCTGGGTACCTGGATCCCCAGCCCGGTATTGCCGGCGAATTGCCCAGATTTCTAGGGAGATTGGCCGAGGACGGAAAAAGGAATCCCGGGGAACGCCCGGGGTCGGGCAGGGGCCGGAGACTAGGCTCCTCGGCCCGGCCCCGGCCCGGAATAAATATAAAAATACCTTAATACTTAGTTTCTGTCACGACCTTAATCTATGACAAAAGAAATCTGACACTCGACATCCGTTTATTTTCGAAGACATCGAGTGTCGGACGTGTCGGATGGTGCATTCGACACTCGATATTATCTAGTTTAGAAGACATCGAGTGTCGAATGCATCATCCGACACTCGACACTTACATGTTGAGTTGTGTTGAATTCACAACCGACACTCGATATCAGTCTATTTTAGAAGACATCGAGTGTCGAATGCATCATCCGACACTCGACACTTACATGTCGAGTCGTGTCGGATTCACAACTAACACTCGATATCAATCTATTTTAGAAGACATCGAGTGTCGGATGCATCATTCGATACTCGACACTTACATGTCGAGTCGTGTCGCATTCACAACCGACACTCGATATCAGTCTATTTTAGAAGACATCAAGTGTCGGATGATGCATCCGACACTCGACACTTACATGTCGAGTCGTATCGGATTCACAACCGACACTCAATATCAGTCTATTTTAGAAGACATCGAGTGTCGGATGCACCATCCGACACTCGACAGTAGTGTCGGATTCACAATCGACACTCAATATCAGTTTATTTTAGAAGACATCGAGTATTGGATGATGCATCCGACACTCGACACTTACATGTCGAGTCGTGTCGGATTCACAACCGACACTCGATATCCGTCTATTTAAGAAGACATCGAGTGTCGGATGTATCATCCGAGATACATCCGACACTCGACACTTACATGTTGAGTCGTGTCGAGCTTTATCGAGAGCGTCGAGTTTTGTCGAGCGTTTTGACATGTTGCTTGTTTTAACTTTGTTTTTTTTTTTTTGCCTTTTTCCATCATATTTAACTATAATCTGAGTACATATCTAGGGAATTGAATTCCCCGGCCCCGAGATTAAATTCCCTGGCCCCAGCCTGGCCTCAAAATTTTAGGAGAATTTTTCGGGGACGGGGATTAAAAAACCTTCCCAGGGCCGGGTTTTTGCCATCCCTAATTTTGCTTGCCAAGGTACTATGTTCATTTTGTTTAATTATTAATTCAAATATTGACATCTTAGTTTAACTTTCAATTCTATCATAGATTAATTACTAAATGGTTAATAATGGTTATTTTAATTGTTAGAAACTTTTGTTTAAGATAATGATTAAAATTGCTTGGATCTTCTTAAAGCTACTTATTTACGATTAGTTGTTGTTTGTGCTTTTATATGCTTTTTCTTGCTATTGATAGTCAATATTCAAGATTTTATTTACTTGTTAGTTTAAACTGGTTTAATTTATTTTTGTTGTGGAGCAAGGTTGATTAATTGGAAGGTGGAGTTGTTTTATCAATCTTTTAAAGCTGGATAATGCTACATTGAGTTTAATTATGAATTTTTTTTCCTTTGTTATTGTTATTTTCAGTTATTTTAGAAAAATGGATGGATGATATGTTGAAATTTTATTGATGGATGATATATATAATTTTTTAAAGTTCATTAGTGATGTATTTTTATTATGGCTTTAAGTTTTAAGAATTACTTTTATAATTAAATTATAATTTGTATAATACATATTTGGGGATAACATGATAATTTCAAATGAATTAGTAGGGGAAAAAAATAATTTTTTCATAAATTCAAAAATCAGGGGCAACATATTAATTATTGTCAATTTAAAATTAAGGTTGGAAATGTCATTTATTTAAAATTAAAAATAGGGGGACAAAACGATTTTACATCAATTAAAATGAGGGGTTGAATAAAAATTTTACAATAATTTAAAATTAACAGTAAAATGGTAACTTTAACTAAAATTATTATTCTTGTTGAAAAAAAGGTTGTCTTTTGTGTCGGAAAGATTACCTACGTAATTTGAGGTGATAAAACCAATTTTTTATAATACAGTCCCAAACTTTCAAGATGGCATGTTATCACTAATATTAAATGGATTTAATTCATTAATCTTTTTATAGTGTATTAATATAGATTTGTACATATTACAAATAAATTCATTAATTAAATATTAAAAATTAGAGAATATGATAGTTAATATGATATTAAAAAATACAAATATGACTTATTCTATTAGCTTAAATCTTTATTTTTTATTTACTTTAGTTAGACACTAATCTTGTGCGAAATCAAGGACTTATTTGGGTTACTAGCTTCTTTATAATGGACATAAAATTTTAGTCCCATGTTCTTGTACCAGGCTTTGGACAAATCTTTATTTCAATAATATTAATAAAATAAAATTATTTTATAATATATTATGACATTGTAAATACTTAAATTAACTAATATATTTTTTATGAAAATCATAAATAACATCATAATAATAAACTAAAGTACGAATGAGTTAGAATCTATAAATTGTATTATTTTTTTTAATTTCAACTTATGAATTAAAATCTCTAAAATTAAGGTTTTTTTTCACACATTTATCCTTATTGATGTGTTTTTCTATTGTTTGTTAACATATTAAAAATTTTTGTAAATCAATATTTGTAAAACATATGTATTGAAGTATTTAAATATTTAAATATAATTTATATATGCATTTATTTAAATTTAAATTATTTTCTAAAAGTCATTTGCAAAAAGGTTATAAATGAATTAAATAAGAATACATTAGAAAATTAGGGGTGACATAAATTATTTACATTTTTGCATTAAGATTTACATTTTTGCGTTAAGACAAATTATTTGCACGTAAATTCATAAAAAATAATTTACACAATATTATATTATGTTTACAATAAGCCAAAATTAAATTACTCTTTTTAATAAATAAAATTTGAGATTAAAAAACAAGAAGTAAATACTAATTTAATTACTTAATTAATTGGTCAACTAATGATATGTTTATTGGAAGTAAAATAATATTTTTCACAAGATTCTATATAAATATTTACATTGTATTAAATTAATTAAGTACCATATGAGAGAGTTTTAAGTCCATGTATATAATGCAAAGCAAAAATATTATAGCCCTGAAGTATCAAAAGTACACCTGAGTTTGTATAGAATGTAGGCACATTTTAACAACTATGTTCGCAGTTATCATATATGGCCTAATTAGTTTTGAAACTATCTAGCCTAAAAGTTGAACAACTATGTATCGAGTTCTCAAAAACATTTTTATTTAGCCTAAGAACATCTAGTTGCAAACTGACTCTCGGCAATCACATAAACTGGCAGCCAATACAAGCATCTGATTATAACTATAGCTATGACTATCTTGCAACTCAACTTCAAGTAGTCCCCATCCTAAGAGAGAAAAAAGAGAGGAAAAAACATTTGCATTAAGAATTTGTCAGAAAACAAAGAGTCAAAACGATAAATTCACATAAATCAAAATTGTAGCAATTCAAACATAAAAAGGTAATAGATAAACACCATAACTTCAAGGACTTTCAACTTTGTTTAATCTTTGAATTAAAAATACTTGAAGCTAAGTGAAAATTAAAATTTAGATGCAATGTAAAAATATTTGAGAAGTTTATAATTCATTAAAGTAAAAAAAACATTTTGTGAATAGAGATTTCATGTTGCCACAACATATGTGATCATGACACTGTATTAAAGCCTCTTTCGAGATTTAAAGGAACATAAACAAGCCATGGACATATCTAGAGAATAGAGTTGCCATCCAATTTTTTATTAGAAAAATGGATGATGGCAATCCGATCTCTTAATTCATAACTTAAACTATCCTCATCCCCTCAGAGATGGGTTCAGGAAGTTAGGCACGAGCCATTTGGCCAACTCAAATATAAATCTGACCTCCACTACAGTATACCAAATGGAAATAGCTTAAGTTGTAATATAGTCTGCTTAAGTTGTTCTTTTTATGCACGCTTTATTCAATTTTATCTTCATTATCCATGCCAGGTGATTTTAATCAATAACAATATATATTTATACAAAGAAAGAGGTGAAGAGAATAGAGTTACAATTCCTTTCAAATATGAGGGAATGGAAGTATTATTCAACAAATAAAGTAAATGTGCTTCTGACACTTCAAATATAGCATTTATTTAATTTAAATATTCAATATAAATAATCAATTTGAGATTTAATAAATAAAGAATTTATCACTATCATATGTGAGTTTATTCAATGCTTATCAATCCTTTTCATGCATATTCATCACTCATTTATACATTCTAAGTGATGGTCCTTACTATCAATGTGAGTCCACCACTTCATGGCATCATACAATCATAATTATTTTTTCTAATCATGACAATTATTTAAAACAAATCAATTAAAATCATAAACAAAGCCATAAGCTAAATCATGGCAATTTTATCTAGGTTGATAATTCTATCATGACATTCTAGTCTAAGCATGGCAATTTTAGCTTGTTCAAAGTAATTGCAATGAATTATGGCATTTCTAGCCTAATCATGATATTTCTAGCCTAATTTCATCAATCATGTCAAAACATGGCATATTCTAGCCTAATTCAATCAATTAAGATAAACATGTCAATTTCAATCAATCAAGGCAATTCTTGCCTACTTCTATGCTATTTCCTAGTATGCTTCAAAACAATCATAAGTTTGACTCCTAATCATGATTCTAATCATGTGTTCTTAAGCATAAATCTAAACATGTGTTCTTAAACATGATTCTAAGCATTAAACAAGAAATAAAATCCCTATTCATGTTTCTAAATAAAGAAAGGATCAATGAATTACTTTGACACACATTTTCACCTTGCAAAACAAATTAAGTGTTAAACAATTCTATAAACCCTAATCATGCTTTGTAGCATTAAAACAAATCCTAAATATGCTTATTTTAAGCATAAACAAACCTAAACATGTTTTTTCTTAAAGTAAGAAAATTAGAGGGTGAAAAGAGAACTGCTCTCAGGACGTACAGTTTTTAGGTTTAGAGCAATAGAAACGCCCAAAAAAATTAAACTAAAAAGAGACTCTTTGAATTCTTAAGTGTGTCTTAGAGAGACAGAAGAACGAGAGAGATCTTGTGTGTTGAAAAGCGTGAGAGAGAGAGGTTTATATAGATGAGGGTGTAAGTTGAAAAAGGAAGCAAAAAACCAAAAAAGAAAATTTCTTATGAAACTTTCCAAAAGTTCGAGGGGTAGTGCCGGTCTGTTGTGGGAAGACCGCCTGCTGGTGGTGGGACAGCCGGTCGGCTATGGGTGAACCTCGGACCGATGGTTGGCCCACAACTGGTAGGTGTGTGGCTGCCCACCAACCCTTCATCTTCCTTTTGATTTCAAATCAACTCCCCTCTCTAACCTTCTTCTGTTCAATGGTTCATAACTCTTTGAGTTCAAGTCCGATTTGCAATCTGTAAAATTTTGTAAAACTAGACATCCATTTTACAGTGGTTTATGACTCATCATAATATTCCTTCTATATTGAATTCTGTGAATTTTCAAAGTCAAGTGTCAGTTTTCAAAGCTTTTGGTCTATTTCTCCTTAACTCACTTCTCTTTGCATCCAATGGCACTTCGGCCAATTATTTTCTTCAACATTCATCTTTGTTTCATCATCAAAGCCCAAAAATCAAGTTTCTAAACATTTGAATTTAGACTATGTCAGAAAATAAATCCTCAAGTCTTATTGTAAATGTATTCATTGTATAATCTATAAACATTTTTGTCTTGAGCAAAATTGTCATGCCAATGGCTAACAACTAATAAAGTTATACGCTGTCACAGAGTAGGACCAGGTTTTATTGACAACCATAACATCTTTTTGCCATCAAATATAATCACCAATTGGACTACAACTCTCTAGTGGTGGACTCAAACTTTTCCAATTAGTGACTTCTAAATGTATTACTACCTCTGAATGATTTACCCAATTCATTTCTTCGCAATGATTTCTTTGTTTTTCCATGAGAAACCATCCAAATTAGGTACAACCAAACCATATTATCAATCGAAATCAAAATATCTCAACCATAAATTGTGGAAATTGATATTAACATTAATGTCATTATGGAAATTGTTGAAGACTATTATAGTTCTGAAAATTAGAAACTTTCAACGAAACAACGACTAATAATATATTTCATTAACTAAACCGTCGTTCAATCCATAAAAGAACATAAAAAATCTAAGGAACAACTCTCCCAATCAAGCTAAACTAAGACAAGAACATATAAACCAAGACCTAAACTAAGACTACTCCCAAAAAGAATATATTCATATTAAGATTTGCATTCTAGATATACAACGAACAATAGACCTTGCTTTCTTCCTTTTTCTTTCTTAATACTACAAATTTCCAACTTTAATAAATAAATAACCGAATCCAACAAACAAGGGTAAAAAATTTTAAAATAATAAAAATAAACACAAAGAAGAGTAATCATAATACAGACAACAGCTGGTTACATTTATTTTTCTTATTCAAAATCCAAACAAAATCGTTTATAAAAGTATGTTTATCCTTATTTCTAATTATTGGTTTTATCTCAGAGTCTCCACCAGCAGAAGCCTGCGTTTCTTTCTTAACGGCATTTTCGTGCACGGCCCTAGAGACACATGAAAAGAAAAATAAAACTCAACAAACAACAACGTATTGGACTTCGAACCCTTTTCGACGTTACGTGCCTGAGCTCTCTAGCGATTGTGTTCTCTCTAGTTCTAGCTTGAGATTCAAAAGCTAATTAAAGTTACATTAATACAAAAGTACAATTTAGCATAAAAGCGGGAGCATGATCATATTGACGCAGTGAACCAGCGAGAGCAATTAGGGTATCGACACCACCACTACAACCACGGAGAAAACGAGTCGAGCGAGTGAAGATTCGTGTGGAAAGCGAAAAAATCAAAAGCGAAGGCAAAGAGATCAATTAGGGTTTCGACACCATTTTTGTTAAGTTAGGGATTTGGAGTGCCACAAAGAATTTCAATTTATGTAAGATTGATGAGGGAAAAAATATTTAATAAATTGGGTGATGGAAAGAGGAGAAGAGGAAACCATGGCAGGGGCTTGGGCAATGTTTGAGCAAGAGGAGCGAGATATAAGTGTTTCCAAGGAGAGAGGGCACGCTCGTTAGGTATGATTTCGGGGAAAAAAAAAAAGACATAATAATTCAATTAATATACAAAATAATTTATATAATTTTTTTAGAAAATTTGAAATTTGTGACATCGTTATTTCCTATTAAATCTATTAATCAAATTAGTCAAATTTAAGTGGAATATTAGTTACATATATGTCGATTTCTCCGATATTTTTATTAATGGTAAAGATTTATTATATTTAATAATTACTAGTTAATTTTATTAGATATAAAAAAAACCTTTTTTTGAATAAACCATTAAGAATTGAAGATAGCATTTATCAATTTCCTTTAATAAACTAATCTAATCAATTTCATTTAAAGTGATGTTGACAAATACATATTAGACATCAACTATTTCCAATTCAAGATGAATTTTAAATAGCATAAAAGCTAAATTGACTACCAATCAAACAGATTATGAATAGACGTCTATTGTTTAATGTTCGATTGATTCCATCTTAGGAAGTTATACTATATTAATAAATGGTTCAAATAATAAATGTATTACTTTTCCATCTGGTAAACATTTATTTCTTGATAATAGTTAAGAAAATTATAATGACGGTTGATTGTTGTATCACATTATTATCGAATCTCATTTTTATGTATTAATTAATACCCTAATGTAACACAAGAAATTAAATTGATAATTACATAAGATTAAAATAAATTAATAACAAAAAATCAAATTGAATATGAAAGTTGATGACTAGATAATATTATATTAAATTGATAATTAATAAATCAATCTAGAGTATAGATATACATTCCTTTTTTGAATAAAATTACCAAGACAAATCATATTACATTTTGGTAAAAATTGATTTCCTCTAATAATATCTATTAATCTATTTATGTTTAACAAGTGGTAAAATTAACATATGATTTTTTTAATAAAAAGATTGCTTACAAAATATATTGATAAGAAAAAAAAATGTACACATTTTAATTTATAATTTAAAGTAGCTATTAATTATTTTTCCATATGTGTTGTCTTAAATGTCACCAGAACGTCATTGGTCTTCGTTCGCCGACGATTGGCGACTAGCGTATGTGACACCATCGAATGTCTTGCCACCTCCTAAATCTTTTCGACGGTCGTCATCAGGAACGGCATGGACAACAATCGTCAACTCCTTCGATCAATGTTTATCTTTCTAAAAAAATTGTTAAAGGATAATTTTATAATTAGTCATTATTAAAAAAATTATTTTTTTATAAAAATCAACTTACACAAATTGGACGTTCATTACTACATATATTAATGTAATATCTTTGTTCATTTAGTAATATTATTTTGTATTAATTAAATACTAGGGACATTTACTAATAATAATAAGAATTCCAGGGTTAGCAATAACTCTAAAGTTTATATAATTATATACTAAATTTAATAAAACAATTAAATGACTTCCATATTTAGTTGATCTCATCCAATTTTATCATTATGTGAATTAATTTATACGTTACTTCTTATTTTATAGAATACAACTTCTTCTATATCTATTTTAATTGAATATAATTATATATAATTAATTGAAGCAATTAATCCTAGGTAAACTTAGTAGTTATTTGATGTTATTTGATTGCTTAGTAACCAATTTTTTCAAATTAAAAACTTTGTAAATTGTGAGTTTAATTGATTAGTAATTCAATCCTAAAGAAAAGAACTTTTACATATAGTTTAATTTATTAGGAATCAAATTAAAAGAATTTTGTAAATATATTTGTTAATTGCAAACCAAATTAATGTAAAAGATAAAGTTCGATTATCAATCAAATTAATATAAAAATATAAATCATATATATTTAGTTTACTATTCGGGTTGGATATCTAGAGTCTTTATAAGTGTTAACTTTTTTTTTTTGTATAACCGAGGTGTTCGGGTCAGCTTATGTGCACCACAATTAATCCTCGAAAGAGATTAGCGTGAATACAATCCACTATCTCGGTCTCCACTTACCTTATTGGATAAGCTTTTATGAGGAGTTAAATCCAGGAGCTCACAGTGGCCTTACCACTCAATCCTTGGTCATCCCTTGCCACTTGGGCTAACCCATTGTGAGTTATTTAACTTTTTGAATTGGATACTAAAGTCTCTATAAGTGACTTCAGAGCCAAACCTCGATTCCTAATGTGATGAGTCTCTAGTTTTGCATGAGGAGAGTCGATTTTGACTCCCCATCAAAAGAGTGTAGATCGAGACCTAGGGATTATTGATTCCTATATTGGATGGTTAATAGGGGGTTTTAGGCAAAAAAAAAGGTTGGTCACTCTACTAATTAGGTTAATCGTTTGGGTTTGATACCTAAAGCCTCTATATCTAGAACATAAAAAACAAATCCCTTAAGCATAACCTATCCAAGAAAAGAAATTAAGGAAATAATCCACCATTCTTGGTTACAAAACCAAATCAAGGTACAAGGACACTCTAGGGCAATGTTTTGAGGCAATCAAAAGCAAAGAAAAACAAAAAGATTGCAAAAGAATCCAAGTTTGCACCGGTGCATACTGTTTACGTTGCTAATTATGCACTGTTTCCATTGCTAATTGTCCAACTAAGCCGCTTTGGTCCACTCCCCTCCCCTATGCTTCCTTGCCAACATTCGTTATCAACTCGGGTTGCAAAATTATTTACACTTGTAGGGATCCAAAGGAATTGTTTGTTTCACTATGTAACTTTACAAATAAGCTCATCCCCAAGAACAATGAAAATGTTTCTTTAGAGGAAGCTTTGAACTATATTGTAATGGAAACTTTAATTATAGACCTTATAGGGATCATATTTTAGGTTATTGGAAAGTGAGCCCGAAATACCCAAATGAATTAGAATCCTCTACCTAAAAAATTTTGCCTCAGCATTTGGAGATCTGTAGACACTTAGATTTTAATATTAATGAATGGTTAAAATGTGTATTTATTTTTCTCATCCTTAATAAATTTTCTATAATTACCAATCACATTTTTGTTAAAAAAATGAGATAGAGATGAGATGAGGAGAGGGTCCTTGTCTGTCCAAAAAGGGTGTCATTTCTATAATATGAAGACAAGATGAGAGACACCGTATTGCAGAAGACATTGGCCAAGTTCATGGATTATGTATCCCTTTCTCCTTTTTAAAGAGAAAATGAAGATTAAGTTAAGAAAATTATTGACCTGTGCAACTTTGAGAGCGAGCAATTTGAAGGTCAATAAGACAGGAAAGCATCAAGCTGGTGATAATGGTTGAGAATTTGACAACAACATTTACTTGAGGTTGGAGATTGGCAAAATGACTTGACATTGGAGATGGGAGAAAGGATTGACAAAATCTTTGAGAAGAAGTTAAGTGATCTGGCTTCTTATTCAATTCAAATCTTGATTGAGGAACATTAATTAGTCATATGATCATATGACTTAATTTCTTAGACAAGATAAAAGATGATTTATCTTGCGCTACTCCTACATCTAATAAACCAATAGTTAGTAGCATATTTTGTAGTACCTGCACTTGCTTGCGAGTTATAATTTCATTTTTCTTTTGCATAATAGATTTGCTCATCATAATTTATAGTTTCAAATAACTACTTTATTATATGGGAAGATTAAAAAAATGGACACAATTAGAGGCCTTTAGTGAAATTTGGACACATCCTAAAAAATTTTCATTCCATAGACACTTTCTCGACAAAAAGACTAATATACCCTTATGTATTCAATTTATTCCTAAAGCCTTATTTCCCTCTTCCCGAAACCCCTCGACTCTTCATTTTCGAAACCCCTCGACTACACTCGAAACGTAAATCGAGACAAGCATCCTCTGAGGATAGAAGCAAGACGGCGCAGAGTGATTTATTTGGTTATTTTCTGTTTTGTTAGATTTGGGTTAGTTTTTAGGGAATTTGAATTAGGGATTTGAGTTTCCGTCGGATTTGTGAACTTATTCTGTGTTTTTAGGGATAAATCTAGTGTTATTAGGTGATTTTTGTAGTTTGATATGTATAAAAACTGTGAAAATCAACAGGCTTGGTCGCGAGGTAGACAATGGTCGAGTGTTTGATATTCGACACATCTCGACGTGCTGTCGAGATGTGTCAGATATCAAACACCCAACATGTCGAATGATAGTGAAAACAATTTTATCGAGTATCGGATACATCATCCGAAAAGTTTACGGTGTCGGATTTTGTATCCGACACTCGTCAAAATTATTTTCTCTTTCATCCGACATGTCGAGTGTCGGATGAAGAATCCGACACTGTAAACTCTTCGATGATGTATCCAACACTCAAATCTGAAACTCGACAAATTGTTTTCACTGTCATCCGACACTAGATGAAAGTGAAAACAATTTTGTCGAGTGTCGGATTCGAGTGTCGGATAAATCATCCGAAGAGTTTACAGAATCTGACGCTCGAATAATCCTCAAATTGTTAAGTTTGAGCAACTCATTTCTTGATTAACTCAAACACATTTTGATTATAAGTTGATATTCACTAGTTGATGATGACTCATCTCTGCTCACCAACATTTTACAAAACTCTTCGATTGATGTATCCGACACTCGAATCTGACACCCGACAAATTATTTTCACTCTCATCTAGTGTCGGATGAAAGTGAAAACAATTTGTCAAGTGTCGGATTCGTGTGTCGGATACATCATCGAAGAGTTTACAGTGTCGAATTCTTCATCCGACACTCAAGATGTGTTGGATAGTCGACACTCGATATGTCGGATGAAAGAGAAAACAATTTTGTCAAGTGTCGGATGCAAAAATCCGACACTGTAAACTCTTCGGATGATGTATCCGACACTCGACAAAATTATTTTCACTATCATCCGACATGTTGAGTGTCTGATATCCGACACATCTCGACGTGCTGTCAAGATGTGTTGGATATCAGACACTCGACCATCGTCTACCTCGCAACCAAGCCTGTCAGTTTTCACAGTTTTCATATACATCAAACCACAAAAATCACCTAATAACACTAGATTTATCCCAAAAAACACAGAATAAGTTCACAAATCCGACGGAAACTCAAATCCCTAATTCAAATTCCTTAAAAACTAACCCAAATCTAACGAAACAGAAAATAGAAAATAACCAAATAAATCACTCTGTGTCGTCTTGCTTCTATCCTCAGAGGATGCTCATCTCGATTTAGTTTCGAGTGTAGTCGAGGGGTTTCGGAAATGAAGAGTCGAGGGGTATTGGAAGCTGGACAACAACAGACGATTATCAAAATAAGACACAGTTATGGAAATAGGAAGAGGTGAGTGAAGGAAAGAGGGAAATAAAGAGTTTAAGAATAGATTGAATTTCAAAGGGTATTTGAGTCTTTTTATCAAGAAAATGTCTATGGCATAAAAATTTTTCAGGATGTGTCTAAATTTCATTAAGGACGCCTAATTGTGTCCATTTTTTCAATTTTTCCTTAGTATTAAAGAGATTTGCATGGGCTTGTTATGTTCATCAACATCGTCAATTATATATTTTTAGAAATTGTTGACTTTTTGAAAGGAATATTAGTTCCTTCGTTGAAGTTTTGGCTCAATTTTTAAGAATTGAAGGCACTTGACTGTAGGGATGGCAAAAACTCGGGGCTGGGCCGAGGACCTCAATCCCCGACCCATGTCCCCGGCCCCAGCCCCGAGAAATTTTTTTAATCTCTGTCCCCGAAAAATTCCCCGGAAATTCCGGGGCCGGGGAATTCGATTTCCCGGATATGTACCCGGATTTTTTAATTCTGTTTTTTATTTTTAAAAAATTGTACCTATATTTGTTTTTGCGAGGAAATATAAGGCCGTTACAGTTAAATATGATGCAAAAAGGTAAAAAAAACAAAGCTAAAACAAGCAACCTGCCAAAACGCTCGACAAAACTCGACGCGCTCGATAGAGCTTGACACGACTCGACATCTAAGTGTCGAGTGTCAGATGATGCATCCGACACTCGATGTCTTCTAAAATAGACTAATATCGAGTGTCGGTAGTGAATCCGATACGACTCGACATGTAAGTATCGAGTGTCGGATGCATCGTTGAGTGTCGGATACATCGTCGAGTGTCGGATGCATCATCCGACACCCGATGTCTTCTAAAATAGACGAATATCAAGTGTCGGTTGTGAATTCGACACAACTCAACATGTAAGTGTCGAGTATTGAATGCATCATCCGACACTCGATGTCTTCTAAAATAGGCTGATATCGAGTGTCGGATGATGCATCCGACACTCGACACTTACATTTCAAGTCGTGTCGAGCTCTATCGAGTGCGTCGACTTTTATCGAGCGTTTTGACAAGTTGCTTGTTTATATTGTCGTAAATTAAATAAAATGTATTTTTATTTTTATTCCGAGTCGAGGCCGGGCTGAGGAGCTTGGTGCCCGGCCCTGGGCGTTCCCCGGGATTCCTCTCCCCGTACCCGGCCAATCTCCCCGGAAATTCCGGGCATTGCCGTGCCGGGAATCCAGGTACCCGGCCCCGGCTGGGTAATTTTGCCATCCCGACTTGACTGCAATATATCATGTTATGTTCTGTAGTAATATTATCAAAAAAAAAAACTTTTGTTCATTGTTTTTCTCTAATGAAATGGTAGAACTTTCACATAAATTTTAGATATCCAATTAGCTTGTTTGATATGAGGAATAAATTAAATGAATTCCAAACATTTGATTTTAAATTGAGGCACTGGCTTTGTCTAGCAAAGTACTGGTAATTTATTCCTCATATCAAACAAGCTAATTGGATGTCTAAAATTTATGCGAAAGTTCTACCATTTCATTAGAGAAAAACAATGAACAAAAGTTTTTTTTTGATAATATTACTACAGAACATAACATGATATATTGCAGTCAAGTCGGGATGACAAAATTACCCGGCCGGGGTTGGGTACCTGGATCCCCGGCACGGCAATGCCCGGAATTTCCGGGAAGATTGGCCGGGGACGGGGAGAGGAATCCCGGGGAATGCCCGGGGCTGGGCAGGGGCCGGGCACTAGGCTCCTTAGCCCGGCCCCGACTCGGAATAAATATAAAAATACATTTTATTTAATTTACGACAATATAAACAAGAAACCTGCCAAAACGCTCGACAAAACTCGACGCGCTCGATAGAGCTCGACACGACTTGAAATGTAAGTGTCGAGTGTCAGATGATGCATCCGACACTCGATATCAGCCTATTTTAGAAGACATCGAGTGTCGGATGATGCATTCAATACTCGACACTTACATGTCGAGTTGTGTCGGATTCACAACCGATACTCGATATTCGTCTATTTTAGAAGACATCGAGTGTCGGATGATGCATCCGACCTCGACGATGTATCTGACACTCGACGATGTATCCGACACTCGATACTTACATGTCGAGTCATAACGGATTCACTACCGACACTTGATATCAGTATATTTTAGAAGACATCGAGTGTCGGATGAGTGTCGGATGCATCATCCGACACTCGACACTTACATGTCGAGTCGTGTCAAGCTCTATCGAGCGCATCGAGTTTTGTCGAGCGTTTTGGCAGGTTGCTTGTTTTAGCTTTGTTTTTTTTGCCTTTTTGCATCATATTTAATTATAACGGCCTTATATTTGCTCGCAAAAACAAATATAAGTACAATTTTTTTAAAATAAAAAACAGAATTAAAAAATTCGGGTACATATCCGGGGAATCGAATTCCCCGGCCCCGAGATTAAATTCCCCGGCCCCAGAATTTTCGGAAAATTTTTCGAGGACGGAGATTAAAAAAACTTCCCGGGGCTGGCCCCGGGTTTTTGCCATTGTCCCCGGCCTCGGCCCCGGGTTTTTGCCATCCCTACAGTCAAGTGCCTTCAATTCTTAAAAATTGAGCCAAAACTTCAACGAAGGAACTAATATTCCTTTCAAAAAGTCAACACTTTCTAAAAATATCTATATTTTTATTGCATTGCTCATTATTATAATTATTCAATTTCATAAAACCCTTCGCTTTCTTGAGAGGAGAAAAATTCAGCTTGAGTATAATATTAATAAAGGCGCCCTAACTTAAGTGCATTTCAATTGAGGCAAAAAGGTTTTAAAAAAAATAAAAAGCCCCAAATGATCCTGGAGATATAAAACAAAAATAAATTTTATTAACATGTATTAAAGTTTAAAGCATTGTTTTGATCCTTTTATTCGTCAAATCGCTCAACTTAAAGGCTCCACAATAATTTGTATGAGTTTTACTCATTTGAAATTTGGAAATTTTGTAAAATACATCACAAGAAGTTGTGGAGTCATTAGCATTGCATCCCGCCATTAAACTTAACAAAATACCTGTCGGCATCGTAATATCAAATTTGCCCTTTATCAATAATTTATCAGTCAAGTTAAAAATATTACTATAATATAAATTAACCTATATTATAATACAAATTAACTACAAAATTAATGGGGGGCAAAAAAATGCTTTCTTAAGTTGCATTAATACCTTTGGAACAAACAAACGAAGAGAAAATAAAAATAAAATAATAAAATGTAAAAGAGAGAGAAACAATGTTTCCCATGCTACAGAGCACACAAAATCGGCATTTTGCATAGATACTTTCAAATTAGTAGTTCAAAAGTATATTACTTACAACAAGACCATAAGAAAAGCAAACAAACTATTTACAGAATTTATTTGGTAAGAAAAAATTGATCGAAGGCAACAGCCTTCACCGCTATCATTTGATTTCTTTGATGCCATCAGCTTAGAATGAGAAACTATTCCTCAGTGATTCATTGAATCATCAAAATTGTATTAGGAGAAACATACAGTGGAGGGACTACTGAGAAGCAAAGTATCAACCTATCAGCTTTCTTAGTCTTTTCTCAGCAAGATTAGCTACCTTATTCTGTGGTTCGAGAACAAGAACATGCTTGAAATCTGCAGTATAAAAAGAGAAAATATAAGCGTATGAAGACATCAGAATGCAGAAGGCTTATTTCTTAATTCTTAATTTTTGTATAGAGAAGCTCGAGATTTGGCAGAAATTGTAACAAATACTACTTTGATGCAACTGTATCTCTTGCAATAGAGCAAGAGGCATGGAAATCAAATCTCTCACACCACTTTTTGAGGGAGACTCTTTTAATTTTTTTTGGTGTAAAAATATCATTTAAATAAAAAATAACTTATGTGTTAAGGAAGTAATTAGCGATTGCAAGAATGGAAATTTGCCTAGTGTTTTACATTTAAATGGTTGATTATGCTTTTATAAATTAACAGTACTTTTCACATCTAACCTGTGTGATTCAATTTGTTTCTCTACATTTTTGCATCTTCATTTGATTATTCTTTTAATTTCTTTTCTCGACAAGCTGTTTAGAGAATTTTTTAGGATTAGAACAGGAGGTTGAAACCAAACCTAAGAAAACAAAGTTCTAACTTTTTCATTTCACAAATAAAATACAAGCGAAGACTCATTTATTTAGTTTTTTGCTAGTTCCCTCCCTTGTGGAGTAGGTTTCTGACAACCACTAGGGACAGTTTATAGCAATAAAAAATTTTACTTAAGTTTCTAAGGAAATTTAGAACCGAAGGATTCTGTGTACCCTTGTTTTAACAAAAACAATGAAAAAAACTGATCCTATTTCTTTTATGGAAGGAAATAATAAAATAAAAATCTCCAAAATTCTCCTATTTGTCAGATAAGATATTTCTCACCCTGAAGAGCCTCTTTATAACGTAGAAGTGTCTCCCTGGCAGTTCCACGTCTCAGATACGACTTCACATTCTGCACCGAGATACCAGAATATTATTGCTCGCAAATGAATATTATCAGCATTTCCAGTACCTATTTATACACATTTCACATTCCCTTTGTCCCAAATATCTAAGAGTATGAAGTAACATTATTGCTCAGTATATCTATCTATCCAAGCCAAGTGTCAATGACTCAAATTTGATAATTTGTCACTACATATCAGACTTCTCCCGGTAATAGAAGATTTAATCACTAAAAACCATAGAATCCAAAGAAAACAGCTCAACTTTACGAGTGGTACAACTGTGGCTAGGAAATAAACTACCAATTATCAGATTAAAGGACTGAAGTTCCAACATAGAGATTTATGAACGACACATGTCAAGAAATAATTTCTTTTTCTTCTGAAATATCGGGACACATCTAGATGGGAAATATAATTAAGCTTTTACGTCAATGCAAAGCCTACTTCCAAACAACCAGGGCTTCAAGCAAATAAAAACAGTGATTAGGTAACAATGTGCTAGAAATTCTCGGTAAGTACAGCAACCGAGTCTAGATAGTTTCTCCTATAAAAGACATGAGCACAGAAGAGGCAACTTCAAAACTCAAGCATCAACAAGGTGATTTCAACCAGTTCCAAGAGTTTCCTTTCAATGTTCAAGTTTCTTGAATTGACCCAACCCCCACCCTCTCACTTGGATCATTTTCTTGTTTACATATATTAGATTTTCTTTTTCTTTTTCGAAAACACGAAACTTTTTATATCAGTGCTAAAGTGAAGGTCAGTTAAAAGATGGTGAACCAGCAATCAATTTAATAATAAACTCATTATATCTAAATCTAGATATTTCTCTTAAAGACAGGAGCAAACAAGAGTCAACTTCAAGACTAGAGCATCAACGAGGCAATTTCAAATTTTCAATCAAGTCCGAAAGTTTCTTCTCAGTGTTAAGAGTCTCTTAAATAGATCCAACCCTCACATAGTCTAAGATTTGATCATTTTCTTCTTTATGTTCATTATGTTTCCCTATATTCTTATGAAACAAATATCCAAAACACCACCAAAGCATCCTGAAAACCTAAGCAAAACTCAAACAAAAATGTACGAAAAGGAAAAACGAAATCCATTATATTTATAACAAAAATAGTTACAATATGGTGATCCAGCAGCCCACTTCAAAATAATAATAATAATGATAATAATAAACACACACAAAAAAAAGGAAAAAAAAAAAAACCAAAACAGCATTCCAAGCTTTATGAATACAGAAAAAGGAAACATCCCAACATTGTTTGGGAACCAGAATCTCACAGAGATGCTAGAGTTTTAAGACATTTCAAATATGTAACTGTAGTTCCAAGTAATTATCATGAAGTTGAAATATAGAAGTTGCCATACTGCTCCCATTCCCTTCATAAGTCATAAGATGGACTTATCCATAGATAAATTGATACACATATAAAGAGGAAGAGAGAGATGCACATGCTTATGGTGAAAGGATAGAATGGTCTGTAAGCCACAATATCCCAAAACACTTAGAAAATTGTAGTAATGGATCTTCAATATACATAAAATTATGTTACATTTTGACAAATGCACCAAATATAAGAGAATCAATGTCTCAATTACAAAACAACCTTAAATTCACCATGATAATAGTAAGATAAGTGGCACCCAACCCCACAAAATATTTTTCTTGAATAGTTAGAGCTTAAATGCTATTGATAAGTCCTTACTAATACCTTAAGCTTTTAATGCAAAAGATATTTTTTTTTTTTAAATGAAAATGTGCATTAGGTGGTTTCTTATCTATTAACACTACGACTAATAACTCATTGCTGAACTAGCCCCATTTTTCACCTTAGTAACGATAAATGTTAAAGAAAGAAGAGTCGCACACTCAAACAACAAAAAAAGAACCATAAGGTAAGAACATAAAATATAAAAGAGAAAAGTCAGATATAATGAATGTAATAGGAACTACCTAAAGTACCATTGACAAACAGCAACATAATCGAGAATTAAAGGATTGAGACATAATACATCAGAGCAATCAATATAAAAAATATGTCCTCCCACCTTCTTATCAAGTGATATTGCCTTATTGCAATCTTCTTCAGCTTGCTGAAAGCTGCAAAGAAAATAATAAAATAAAATAAATTGGCAAACAGCTCTCCAAAAAAGCAACCCAATAAACTATAAAAACAATCGTCAAAAAATTAAAGATTATTATACCATCCTAATTCTAAGTAAGCTGCTGCCCGATTGCTGTAGTAAGTTGCACTTGTTTCATTGATTTTAATAGCTTCACTGTAGTAATTCACAGCCTTATTCCATTGCCTTCCCTTAAATGCAGCATTTCCCTTCACCAAAATTTATCAGCAATCAGTACAAACAATAATAAAGCAATTTTTCTTTTCAAAGATAAAAATGAATCCCCAAAAATGATATTATAAGGCACTTCAAGAATATTCTGATGACAATAAATAGGCGTTTAAAGTATTTTATTTAAATGATTGGCCAAATAATAATTTTAATCTGAGTGCTGCTAGACATATAGTCAATGAAATAACAAGATAAAAGAGATATACAAAACAGATATTCATTTAATGGAAGTTTAACTTTTAAAGTTACCAGACAATAGGGGTGAACCAACCTTTTCTTTCAAGAGTTCAGAAGCATCCATGTTACCGTTGGTATCTGGCAAAGGGACTGAATTAGACACAATGCTAGCTTGCTCTTGAAGGGAATCATACATATCCAAGACTGTATCTAGAAGAAACTTATCAGCTCCATGGTACGAGATAAATGAAATAGAGATAGGATGCTCATCATGCTTTCCTAATGGAATGGCAACCTGGTAAAAAGAAAAACAAAAAAAAAGATAAGACAAGGGTACAAAAATTAGACAAATAAAGCCTGCAGCATGGTATGATAAGTTACCTGGCAGCAACCAGACATGCTGGCAATGCTTGATAACACATAAGCTCTATCATGAAACTCAGCAGAATACCCCTTCTTTGCATTAAGCTTTAATGGTCGATCTGCAATTGTGGGAATCACTAATATTCCATCATCCTGGAATTATAAATAAGACATAAGATGCTGAAAAGCGAGACTGATGGAACAGCTTTTAAGGCTACAAAGATAGGTTCATTCATCCTTTTTCTATCACAGGGATGCAAGGAAACCCACATAATATAATTAAGTCATTTAATTAACAAAATCTGAAACACTTCCATTCTACCAAATTAGAAGAATCTATGAGACGAAGGGAAAGAAAAATGAGCCTCCCAGGAAACAAAGAAAAAGGAAATTTTGGACAAAAATGAAACATCACCTTATTAAAGAAAAGTTACCTTTCACCAAAAATAAAAATAAAAATAAAAATAGAAAAAGAAGATATAAAGAAAAGTTCACCCTTTCATAGAAACAAAAATGAACACACCTAGCTAAAGAGAACAAATTCAAGAAATCTATTTTCAAACAGATACAACACCTCCAAACTCCTAAGTCAGTGAAAGAACCTAGTGGAAAAACTTGCCTCTCAATAAGCCAACTCAGTTACATGGAAAGAACAAACTAACATATGCAACAGAAAATATAGAACAGATCTTATATATTGGGATTGAGAAGCTTTTACTTATTGAATATATCATGCAGGATTTGACCAGCTCAGCAAAAGAGCAGAAGTGGAGTAAGTACCGGAACTTGTCTTAACCATTTCCTTCACCAGGTGAAACAACAAAATAGCCTCAAATAACTTCACTATAAGCATTAATATGCTAGAAATGATAAAGATTGACAACTATAGTACCCGAAAACGTACTTAAAAAATAAATAATATCAGGAAGAAATGGGAGGCCTCCTGGAATATTACCTATCAACCCACTCATCAGACAGAAAAGAACACAGGGATACCACACGGTTTTAAAATTAGAGAAATAGAGGAAATAAAGAGAACAGAGAGGCCCACATACATGAGCACTGAATAAACGGGAAAAAAAATACACAACTTCAGGCATAACTAGAGATGAATTATTCATTCATTAGAAATAAGAGGCAGCACAAGTCCATGACTACCACAAGAAGAAAACTGGCAATCTGTAAAGTGTACTAGATCGGACAAAGGAGCCAGAAAAAGGATTACATGGACTGCCATGAAAAGGCAAGGGATGGGAGCTAAGAGACATTGTGTCAGTAACAAATAACAATTTAGATGTGCATTTATACTCTGAAAACTTTGGTTTTGGAACTAAGATTGTTTTAACATAACAAACATTTTTGGATATACAAGAAATTGACGTTCTACATTAGGAACTATATTCTGATCCTACAACCTTAGTGGTTTGGAAACATGTAGAATCTATTATTGCAAGTAGGCTAAACCAGGGAAGTTTAAACCCCTGACGTTTTCATTTAAACCAAAGATCTTAACCATTCAATGAAACTGTTGGGTTGCTTAAACTTGTTTAAGAAAATCCAAATTGAATTACTATCCTAAGCTAAAAATGAAGATTTTGGATATTATTTCAAATCATGCACAATCTATTACTCAAGCGAAACTAAATTATTACTAATACTTCAAATATATGACAAATAGTTTGCCAAGGACATGTATTAATCTTTTTTGGATCTCCTTTCGAAAGGAAAGCCACATTCAAAAAGCGGTTGGGCCAAACAGCATCACCACATCATAACAATAACTAGGAGAAGCAAAGCTCCAGAAGAGCCCAAAAACACCTAATCATCCCACATACCCTAGCCAATTAAGATGAATAAAGAAAAATAATTATCTTCGAAGTTTTTTTGAAACAAAAACACAAGGAAAGAAAGCCAATAATTTGATTTTATTTCATCATAAGAGTAACTTTTTCTCCTTCACAGATTTTAGAATCTTTCTAATACTAATAATAATAAAAATAAAATCCCCAAAAGTAACTTAAAACAAGTTCTGGGAAGAGGATGGATACCCTTCCCTAGGTTCTATTGTTTGGCTTCTATAGTGGTCAGCCAGTCCACTATGTTACCATCTCTTTTCTTGTTTAATAAAGCTTTTACAGTTTCTCATAAAAAATAATTAAATAAAAAAAAATTTAGGAATAGCCCACTGCATATTGATCTCCCAACCTTGAAAGAATCATGTCCTTTAGTTAGGAGAGAACATTCCAGTCAAAAAGCTGAAATTTACTAGGTTTTTCACATGCCCACAGCCACATAAAAAACAGAAAATAGTGCTACCAATTTATGGGTGGGAAAATTCTATTTGAAAAAATGGTCTCGAGCTGCAACAAGTCAAACTATTTAAAGCACAACACCCTTAGAAAGGCATAGAATCCAAAGATTTTATAAAAGGATAGGGAATACAACAGAAGAAGTGGATAAACAACAAATTGGGCTGTTGCCATCAAGCGCTAAAAGATAATAATCATATCAATACCCAGAAAAATTATCAAACTATAACTTCACATCAACATGGAAATATTTAAAAGAAATAAATAATAAGTTGTGAAGACCTTTAAGAGACTTTGAAGGGCTGCACGCATCTCAGTCCGGACTTTATATAAGATTTTCAAGTTGTCTTGTGTTATTTTTATTGCTTCAAAAACACGATCAGATACACCAGGTCCTAACCTTGGTTTGACTGATTTAACCCATTCTCCATGATTCGTTTTAAATTCATATCTGAAAAGGAGCAATAGATGGTATCAATGTTTGTTAAATTGATTGAAGACCCCAATAGACGTAGTCAGGAAGCATGAAACCATCCAAACTCAGGGACTTGTGTGTATGTATGGCTTCCAGTATGTACTATAAATATCAATCAGCAATTAGAGAATAAAGTTGAATGGAAATGTGAGAGAGATGCATGAAAGTGGCTCTTAATTTAACATCCTCTTTGTAGGGTTACACGGATAGGGTATTATTTCAAGCAACTATTGCCAAGATGTAGTTAAATTTTAAACTCACCGCATTATACTTTTACAGATCCTCCTAGTTCTCATTGGGGCAACACCCACTGAAGTTTTGAGAAACAATGAAGACTATCTTCAAAAACTAAAATAAAATAAAGTAATGGTTTTTCAACGTAAACTGAGCTCGAACTTGATTTGCAGCGCAAAGAAAAATAAGTTTCCAGCTCGGATCTAAAGGTCTTAACAAATTTTTCTAACAGGCTTTTCACAACAATGACAATAGTGAAATTGAAGAAGACAAGAAGTAAAGATGAAATGAGAAAAAGGTATTGGATTTTCAATTAGAATTTCATTTGGTTTGCAATCTGAGAACATTTCTAAAAAAAGTTGAATACAATCCAAAAATTTGCATTCTATTCTCAAAAATTTTAATAGTTAAAATGATGTTTGATATAATATTCAAAAACTGTTATTTAAAGTTAAAATGATGCATGATATAATATTCAAAAATTGTTATTTAAAGTTGAAACTAAAGGAAAACAAAGAAAAAGACATTATTTTCAAAGATTATACCAATCATTAAATAAAATCCAGAATTGTTTCTGACTTTAAATCAAACAAGGCATCAGTAACACATGGTTCTTAGTGTAAGTAAAGAAGAGAGGTTCTAAAATAATTTCTAAGTTCTCATAACTTCTTTAACAAGCTTAGCACAAAAAAAAAAAAAAAAAAAAAAAAGCAATAATAAAAGGGTGAAAGATAAATAGTATTAAAGATAAACAGATGTATAGAATTAGCAGTTCTAGGTAAGACTATTCTCATAAGCGTCTCTCTCTTTAAAAGCACAGGGGTAAGTGTTTAGTAGAATTGTAAATATAACTATAGATTGCTAGGGCGTTTTTGATTTAGATAAACACATTTCTTTGCTTTTGTAAGAACACAATAAGTTTTTATAAGAAAAAATGCTTGGCTTGATTAACCTAAGAGCTAGAGTATAGAATAAATATACAAATAACTAAAAACAAAAAGTCTATTTCTCTCTTTCTATAGTTTTTAACTCTCAAAACATTTTTGGATATCAAATTAAACATATTTGTGGATACTAAAATTATTTACATAGAAGACAAGTCTTTTAATTTTATCTAAGTTTTAAAAGGCACTTTTTGGATCACAAAACAGGCAGGCCCTCATTTTTTAATATACCAATTCTAGATTAATTCATTTAGAAATTCTAGTTATCGGCTTGAATTAGTGCTCCAATTTTCATCATCATTGTATGAGGAGAATTCATATAATTTCTGAGCAAAATTATTTGCTAATAAAACAGAGTTTCTTGAGAATCAACGACTTATGAGAGAGTGAATTGCATTAACTGGTAAGAAGATTGTGCAGCTTACAGAATACAAGGGGTTGAATTCCTTAAATGTTGTATTGTTTATCAAAACTAAAATCTTGTGATAAATAAGATCTTGCTCCTCTAGTGGACAGCTATCCTCTTAAGCTTTATTTTCATTGCTTCAACAATTCTATTTATATACTCATAGCAGCTAGTTTATTAAGTTAAAAAAAAAAAAAAAAAATCTCCAGATGCTCTAAAAAGATCAATTACAATAAAGAAAAGACTTGAACTAAAACATTGCATGAGTTTCATTTACCGATAAGATTCTACATATGAAAATAATAATTATATTAATAATTATATATTTTTTTAAACTAATTGATAACTTAATCAATGCCAAAGAAGAATAATAGAAAAATCTAATATACCTTTGTAATGAAACCATAACAGAAGAGAGAGCTTTCAATATAGATGTTCCATTCTCCAGGTTTGTAGATTTGCCACGAAAACCTTTTAGACTGGCCACATTTGAAGCAATGTACTGACCAAAATTCATATGCTTTGGAGGCTCATCTGTGGAATCAAGCAATATAGCCATTTTAACAAACAGCTACTTGCCATTACATTTTTTTCTTGGGAGGTCAAGATAAAATGGAGCTTTGACTATGATCTTTAACATTTAACCATACAATAATGCAACTAAAAATGGAAACAATATCAGACAGATATCATGAACAGAAACTTACATCCAGACAAACTCCTAATTGCTTGTCCAATAACGTGAACCGTCTTCAGTTTGGGAACCTTAGAAAGCTGGAAGAGATCATCAGCAAAAATAAGTCGTCTTACTCTCCTAGGTTCCACTGCATTTAGTTGCAGTAAAGCATGTCCAACACGATGCAAAATAGATGGATTACGAGCAAACCATCCTGAAAGATCAACATGTAATGAGATGAAATATGACAACAACCAAGAAGGGCAAACAAAAGAACATTAAGAGAAAAAAATGAAGACCTCAAAAACCCCAGAGCTGTTAAGACAAGCAACTCTTAACATGTCAAATACGTAAAAATTAAATGAAATTCACATAATTCCAACAGGACTAGATATCCTAGAAGCACATGTGTACACCCTGAGAAATCAAGGAACAGTTGTCACTTACAGTACATGTAATAAGAGACAAATATTTACATTAAGAACCGGCTTTTCAGTTAAACCAGGAATAATAATACAAAACTGACAGATTCTTATTAGAATATCTATTTGAAACTAGAAAAATTGGTTGCATATTATGAAAGTAGGAAACCAGATTATTGTACAGCAGTTGATAAGAACTCCAAAAGGATAACAGACATGGGGAAATTCTGAACACCCCTTTTAGAGAAGTTATCAATAAGTATCATACCAACAGTGTCTAGAGTTTGCGAATTTGGCAAGACTCCAATCGTTGAAACAGCACCATGAGATGGTCGGTAGCCAAGGATTCCACAAAATGATGCTGGAATTCTCACACCCCCAATTGTATCAGTACCTACCAAAGGATAAGAGTTTTATAGATCAGATGGTGTAATTACCAGGAAAACAACCTTCATAATTTGTCCCCAGAAACACAAGTCCACCAAAAAAAAAAAAAGTAATCAACCGGGAAGGCTTTTAAAGTTAGTGTGAATTTGAACAACAAGTGCAAGAAGCATAAATTGTTACATGAGGAATTCTCAAAAATTTGAAGAAAAGAAGGGATATAAATATAAATACACACACATATAGCAAAAATAAATAAATAAGACTCAAAACACAAACAAGTGAACTTACCAAGAGCAAAGTCAACAAGCTCAGCTGTAACAGCTACTGCTGAACCACTAGAAGAACCCCCTGGAATATGAGATGGCATCCGTGGGTTGATAGGGGTTCCATAATGCTTGTTCTCCCCAGTTATCCTGATACACACCTCATTAAAAACCAACCGACATTTCTACTGCACAGAGAGCAAAGGAGAATAATAACTTACCCAAAAGCCAATTCATCCATAACAGTCTTGCCAACACAAGTAGCCCCACTCTTCAACAGAAAAGTCACTACCACAGCCGTTTTCCCCGCTTCTTCATGTGTTCTTCCCCAGTCTGGATTACCAAACCCTGTCACATATCCCTTCACATCAAACCTGCCATCACATTACAATGTGATCAACCAATCAAAAAAATCCTCAAAAGACCCTTTAATTCCAAGTAGGCATTTGATCGAACCCTTACGACAAGTCCTTTAAATTGCATATTTTAATATACTGATAAAAGCACCGAACTACTCCTTCTCCTTTGGGCAAATGAACATTCTATGCATACAAAATAAATTTATTTAAAAAAAAAAAAAAAAAACCTCACACGCAAAACAAGTAACAGAGCAATTTCATTTCTCTCTATATTAAGCATTTGTATAGATAATGAATTTAAAAATTTTTTAAAAAAAGTAAAAATAAAGAGAGAGAGATTATATTAGAATGTGTATACGAATGCTGACATGTCCTTGATGGCAAACGTGAGGCCGGCAAGCGGCTGTCTGGCGGCGGGAGGCGGCGGCTGAGGAAACGGAATCAACTCAAATCTCTCGACAAAAGCGCCGAAATCAACGCGGCGAATCATCTTCGCGTTCCTCCGACGACGAAAAGTCTCGGCCACGACGGCGATCCCCACCACGCCCACGCCGATCACCACCCAGACCTTCGGATTGGAGGCGTTTGACTTCACCAGATTCAGCGTTCTCGACATCGCTAACGAAAAAGTTGATACCAGAGAAGGGAGGGTTTTGGGAGGGTTTTAGTGGGGCCTTTCACAACCAGCAGTCCAGCAGCGGAAAGAGTTGGTGAATGCTATCGTGCACCGCTGCATTTTGACAATTTTATTATTATTATTATTATTATTATTTTTGATATGTTCTTCGAATGCTCGAATGATTCCATTTTCGGTGTCCGTCAAAAAATACCCCCTTTTTTTTTATTTTCCCTTTGTCAATAAACAAAGGAAAATTGGCATCCTGCCTAGTAGTGCCAAATTTGGTTTTAATCCCATGTTTTCTTAGGGTTAATTGTAAAATTGCTAAAGAGGCGTTTTTAAAAAATAATAAATTTTTTTAAGTATTTAGCAAAGTATTAAATTGTCAAATGAAGTATCAAATAACTATCAAATAATAAGTAATATTTGCCGAATAATGTATCGAATTATCGAACTTTACTTCTGCATTTTCGAAAATTAAAATTTATTTAACGCTTGGAATTGAATTTGGTTAAAAATCATAATAATAGCAAAAATAAGAGTTTTAAAAATTTCAAAAATTTAAAATTGATCTAGCATGATAAACATTTAAAATTGAAAAATATTTATTTTTCTTACATGGACAGATATTTTGGAAAATACAACTATGAAATTTAAAGCTGCACTAAAAATTTACTTATGAATAGTAGTTGTTTGATTTGTCACGTTCATCTGACTCTATCAAGGTAAACAAAAGCAAAATTGTTAGTCCAATTCCCCAAGTGGAGAATGTGAAGTAAATGTTTATGAATGGAGAATGTGAAGGCTCTAAATATACATGTTATGATTTTGAATATTTGTTGTTCTAAGAAACAAGTTGTTGAGCTAATTATAAAATTGAGTTTGTCAAATAGCAAGACAGTTGAGCATCACTTGACAAAAATATTAGCAAAATGTCAATTTGGTGAGCTTAAATTTGTACGTCAAAGAACTAGCGGAACTTTTGACGCATTAAACTAGATTAAATAATGAAATAAAGTTTTTTTTTTTCCTCAAACTTCGAAAGAAAAAAGACCTTGACTATCTATTTTGTTCTTTTTTTTTCTTTATTATTATTTGTTTGCCGAAATCCCTCATCCTTGGGTTAAAATTAGAGTCATACAAATTTTAAAATCATTACAAAACATCATGTGATAACCTCAAACTATTAAAATCAAAGACGTAAAATTTTAAGAAAATTTGATAACCCAAAACATTAGTCAATTTTCATTGATTTTGGGAATATCAGAATGCATTTTATGCGTGCAATTCCCAGAATTTAGGCTTTAATCTTCAAAATTCATTGATTTATGCATGAATACCAAACAACGAAAAAATAAAATTGATGAGGAGCAGGGTTTCCTCAAATTAAAAGAAAGGGAGGGAGATGTAGACAGAGGAAATGGGAGAAACAATTGAAGAAATTTAAGGAGAAATAGAGTGAAATTAAGGGAGGAGACAATCTTTTTACTAAAAGATCAAAAAACCAATAACAACCAAGTCTAAGAAATAAAATAACTAAAGACACTTATTTATAGTGCCGACAATCATAACTTAACTAGGAAATATACTTCTATTAGGAAATATAATACTAATCCTAGTTAAACTAGAAAATACCAAAATTAAATCCTAAATAAAATAGTAAACTATTAATTAGGAAAATAACTTCAATTAGGATTACTCCTAATTTAGGAAGTCAAAATCCCTAATAAGAGTTAAAATCTCTAATTTATTAAAATCCCTAAAATCAAAATTAAAATCCCTAATCTATTCCTAATTTGTCCTACATCAATTCTCCTCCGCTTAAAAGAACTCGACTCCTAGCGAGTTATCAAGGAGGAAGTTGCCAATACACGAGAAAACGCCACGTCTTATCTTGCCCGATCATTGGAAAGTCGTCAATCCAAATCTTCGCTTCATGATGATCCAATATTGGAAGCACACATGATAGAAAAATTATTGATGCTTCAACGATCTACAATATTAGTATAGAAACAATAATCCCTATGGAAGACTTGACCGTTGACCTAATAGAAGACTTCACCGTTGACCCAATAATAGGAGTAGAAGAACCCAAATATGAATTACAATTTATGAAATCAACTTTTTGAATGATTTCATGAGATTCTTGACATGAATCACAACCTATGAAATCAACTTTTCGAATGATTTCATGAGATTCTAGACATGTAGGCTCTATCACCCCTCAAAAAAAAAAAGTTACTGTTTATCGACGCACTGTTCATGACGAGCACTGTTCACAAAAATACTGTTCATTGACACACTGTTCATGGGAATCACTATTCACCACGGATACTGTTCATCAGAGTTACTGTTCATCAACAGCACATAATTCGGTTTGACCTTTCTACCCTTTTGACTTTTGTTCTACTTGTTGATTTTGTGGGTATTTGAGTAATTTTGCATCAATTTAGCCGAATTTTATCATATTATGATGACTAGAAGCAAGAAAAACCAAACTGAAGATCCTGACACATCTGAAACTTCAGTCCAACAACCTGAAATATTAGAAACACTCAAGCTAATGATACAAGCCTCAGAAAATAGGACAAGGGACGCCATGGATAATAGGATGGGAGAAATATTAGCAATTGTAAAATCCTTACAAGCTTCTTTTCTCACCATACAAAGCCCTAACTTGGAGCCATCTCCTAAGCATAAGGATCAAAAGGATAAAGGGATTTTGGGTACAACTCCAAAAAAAGAGAAAACTCTTATAGGTGAAAATAATATCTTTAAGCTAGAAGTTGATCTTGAAAAAGCCGAAAGCAGCGAGGAGGGTAGTTGTAAACATGTTAAGCATAGTGATAAAGCATTAAAGGATGAGTATGACAATGTCACTAAACATGTTAAACAAGATATCCCTGAATTTGATGGTAAGATGGATCCTAATGCATTCTTAGATTGGATAGCTGCTATAGAGGAATATTTTGGGTGGTTTAACATATCGGATGAGTTACAAATTCGTCTTGCTAAACTTAAATTGGTCAGACTTGCAAAACAACATTGGCAAATTGTAGAGCGAGAGGTAGAGCGTGAAGGGAAAGTTCTTACTTGGGATGACATGAAGTCTAGGTTACACAGAAAGTATGTACCCCCTACTTACAAAACCCAATTGCTTTTACAAATATTTAATCTTAAACAATGATCTTTGAGTGTCACTGATTACCTACATAAGTTCAATAATCTTATGGTTAGGAGTGGAATTTCTAAAGAGGATGACATCACTAGGTCTAGGTTTATCCATGGGCTCCGCTTTGATATTCAACGACTAGTTAATTTGCATTCCCCAACTACTTTAGATGAAGCCTACTACAAAGCCATTGAAGTAGAACATTTTCTTCAATATCCTAACACTAGGCAAACTCCCACGCAATCACTTTCATCAAGATCCTTTGAGAACTCAAACACTTTTTCCCAACCCAAGGCGTCCCAAGCCAACACAAATAGGAAAAGGTCATTTGCCAATTCTAGTTCTTATCCTGGTAATTCCCAAATTGTGTGTCACCATTGTCATGTTAAAGGTCATATTGCTTCTCGTTGTCCTCATCGCACTTTAGTGCTAGAAGAAATACATAACCCACCCATAGGAGAGGTTCTTGAATCTTTAGAAGCTACTGATGAAAATTTGGGGTTAGATGAAGATATACCTCAAATTAATGTTGTGAGAAATATTTTAGCCATGCCCAAAGAAGAAGATTGGAGACGTAATAACATTTTCCATACTTTCATTCCTTGTAAGGGAAGGGTTTGTAAGTTAGTGATTGATAGTGGAAGTGCTATGAATGTGGTTTCCAAATCTGCAATTTCTAAGCTACAACTTACAACCGAACCCCACCTACATCCTTTTAAAGTAGCTTGGATTGATAAAACTTCTTTGGATGTCACTGAAAGGTGCTTAGTTTCTCTAATATTTGGATTTTATCATGCCAACATATATTATGATGTTGTTCTTATGGATGTAGCTCATATTCTTCTTGGAAGACCTTGACTTTATGACATGAATGTTACCAATCGTGGGAGAGATACCACCTATACTTTTTCTCACAATGGTACAACCATCACTTTAAAGCCTGCCAAGCCCACTACCCAAATGTCAAGCAACCATAGCTCTTCAACTTTGCTTCTTCAACCTATGCCCATCCCTAGGCTTGAATTGCATGCTTCTTTATCTCGTGTGCCTATGGAATTAACTTTTAGTTCAAAAGTTAAAGAGGAAGAATTGTGTGCTTACCGACGTCATTTCAAGCCTCCAATGCTTTCTTGTCTCATGCTTGCAGGGCCTATTATCTTATCCCAGCTTTTGAAGAATTTATGCCATGTTCGTGATATACTTGGCCGTTTCCTTGTTCGTTTGGCACATCCACCTCCGACGCTTTGATGGAGTTTTTCTAGCCAACTCGTCAGGAGTTGAGTTTTTCAAGAGGGAGAGAATTGATGTAGGACGTATTAGATTATAAATTAGGAATTTATAATTTTGATTTTAGGGATTTTAATAAATTAGGGATTTTGACTTTCTAAATTGGGAGTAATCCTAATTTGAGTCATTTTCCTAAATTAATAGTTTACTATTTTATTTAGAATTTAATTTTGGTATTTTCTAGTTAAACTAGGATTATTATTCTATTTCCTAATAGGATTTTATTTCCTAGTAGAACTATACTTTAAGGTCCTATAAATAGGAACCTTTAGTTATGTTATTTTCAGACTTGGTTGTTACTATTTTTTGATCTTTTAGTAAAAAGATTATCTCTCTCAATTTTCACTCTACTTCTTTCCTAAATTTCTTCTATTATTTTTCCCCTTTCCTCTGTCTACATCTCCCTCCCTTTCTGTTAACTTGAGGAACCCCGTTTCTCATCAATTGGTATCAGAGCGTGGTTTTGATCCCCTTTTATACTATTTATCCTTTAATTTTTGTTCAACCCATAAACCTAAAACCTCCCACCACCATCAACTTACTTTACCCTAATTTCATCTTCTATCAATGGATATAG
Organism: Boswellia sacra; assembly: GCA_013180625.2. Classification (NCBI taxonomy): domain Eukaryota; kingdom Viridiplantae; phylum Streptophyta; class Magnoliopsida; order Sapindales; family Burseraceae; genus Boswellia; species Boswellia sacra. The sequence continues at coordinate 92,762 of SNVD02007677.1, forward strand.
GACAAATTAGGAATAGATTAGGGATTTTAATTTTGATTTTAGGGATTTTAATAAATTAGGGATTTTGACTCTTATTAGAGATTTTGACTTCCTAAATTGAGAGTAATCCTAATTGGAGTTATTTTTCTAATTAATAGTTTACTATTTTATTTAGGATTTAATTTTAGTATTTTCTAGTTTAACTAGGATCAATATTATATTTCCTAATAGAAGTATATTTCCTAGTTAAGTTATGATTGTCGGCATTATAAATAAGTATTTTTAGTTATTTTATTTCTTAGACTTGATTGTTATTGATTTTTTGATCTTTTAATCATCATAATAGGACAAAACCAAGCGAATTATGTGCTATCGATAAACAGTACTCGCGGTGAACAGTGACTTCCGTGAACAGTATCCACGATGAACAGTAACTTTTTTTCTTTTTTTATGGGCGATGGAAGATGAAATTGGGGCAAAATAAGTTGATGGTGGTGGGAGGTTTTAGGGTTTATGGGTTGAACAAAAATTAAAAGATATATAATATAAGAGGGGATCAAAACCACGCTCTGATATCAATTGATGAGGAACGGGGTTTCCTCAAATTAAAAGAAAGGGAGGGAGATGTAGACAAAGGAAATGGGAGAAACAATAGAAAAAATTTAGGAAGAAATAGAGTAAAATTAAGGGAGGAGACAATCTTTTTACTAAAAGATCAAAAAACCAATAACAACCAAGTCTAAGAAATAAAATAACTAAAGACACTTATTTATAGTGCCGACAATCATAACTTAACTAGGAAATATACTTCTATTAGGAAATATAATACTAATCCTAGTTAAACTAGAAAATAACAAAATTAAATCCTAAATAAAATAGTAAACTATTAATTAGGAAAATAACTCCAATTAGGATTACCCCCAATTTAGGAAGTCAAAATCCCTAATAAGAGTCAAAATCCCTAATTTATTAAAATCCCTAAAATCAAAATTAAAATCCCTAATCTATTCCTAATTTGTCCTACATCAAAAATCCTCCATAAGTCTTTTCAATTACAAATCTAATTCTAAACCAAAAGCTAGAGGTCCAATAAAATTTCCCCATATTTTTTTTATTTGATTTATTATAATTAGCTAGAAATAAGTCTAACTAAACAAAATTAAACAATAAAAATAGTAAAAAGAATATTAAGATATTAAAAATAATGTAATAGATATTAAAAGTAAGAGAATAAAAAACTTGACAATTGGAAGGTTTTCTTACAATGCCATGGCCATGCTAGTCAGACCAATTTGACATCTACTGCCAAACAACAGACCTTCACTAAACATGAAGACTGCGATTCTATTTCAACCATGATATTATTTTCCCATAGAAAAATAATAGTAATAAGAGAAAAAGTTGCATAAGTCCAACTCCACAGAAATCCAAAGCCATCTAAGTAGCTTCAAATTCACGAATGAAAATTACAAAGAAAATGCTGGTATAAATCTACACGAGAGAAATCAAGCAATATCAAAAACTCACAACCTACGAGCTAGAATTTTATAATTTTATATCGGAAAGAAATATGCTATCCTAAAAGCACTTTCAAAACTCAAGCTGAATTTCAAGAAATGAACTAGAGTGTTAATCTGTAAAATATGCATTCCATCTTATAGAAACCACGATATACAGATCCCTCACATCCAGGGATTCTTTACTTTTCGTTTTACCCCTTGAAACGTACTACAACACAGGAGATGTCATCCTTGCTGTCTCTATTCAATGCCTCGGCTACCAGTTGCTTGGCTGCCCTTTGCGGATCCTTTATCTTTTTTGCAATGTCGACTGCCTCTTGATTAGACATGACCTAGATTTGTTGCAAAAACTTTGACAATGATCTTAAAAAAAAAAAAAAAATAGAGAGAGAGAGCCTTAATAACAGGAGAGAGAGAGAAGCAGCACCTTCCAAAGGCCATCACTTGCAAGGATAAGAAGATCAGTATCCGAATCAATTTCAGCATCACTTATGTCAGGATCCGATCGTAAGTGTGATTTGAGGTTCTTGTCTCCAAAAGCACGGGAAACAGCTAGTTGCCCATTCACTCTTGCAACATCTCCTGATATACAACATGCAAGAATATCGCTTAATGGTCACTAAAATAAATGACAACAAGACAGTCAGCTCTACTGCTTAATTATCACTGAAATAGATGACAACACAAACGATAATAAGAGAGGATTGCTTTGACTAGATTCAAAAGAACAAAAAATATACTAATTTGGATGAATACAACACAAATGATAAAATAGATCACTGCTTTGACCAGATTCACAAGAACATAAAAAAATATACCACTTAAGAGATTAATACAACTTCCTGCAGTGTACAAAATTTATGGCATTGACATCAAAAAAAGTGAGGTTAGTTAGAAGAGCATATAGAAATTTAATGCAAGTGTCTCTATGTACATGAAATTTTATACAAAATAAAATATATAAAAATCTACTATACATTAAAAATAAATTTAAAAAAAAAAGAGATTTTAAGACGATAAACTATCCTCACATTACACCAAATTCATTCATAAATGTATTGCATTGAACTCCTATTTTGGTATTAATTCATCCTAAATTTGAAGACCAGTAACTCCTAATACTTAAATTATCTAATCGTTGGGCCAGACTCGAATTTCTATAATAGCACTGGTTCAAAAGCCTTTGACTTAAATTTCTGAATGCAGTAAAATTTTATTCTTCTATTAAAATAGACCAAAACTAATAATGGCATAGTTTTGGTATTCAATACAGACGATAACTAATACTGATATGGTTTTCGTATTCAATATCTCAACGTAGATGGTTCAATTCTTAGACGTTGTTTCATAAGTCACCTTAGTATAGATAATCCTTTTTTTTTCGGCATAATAATCTTTGGGCCAGTGTCTGCTTTCAAAGAACCAATCCAACCTTTTCTACGCATACAATGTTGTCACATATCCAACCAAAGTGTATAATTATCCTCATTGATAATATGCCTCAATCATTTTAGCATATCCAGATTCTTTATCCTCTTCATTTTTTTGAAGTGTTTAGCTAAACAAAAATCAATACTAAGCATCACTAGTTCCATCTAGACTTAATATTTTTCCATAAACTTATTCGTTAAAAAAGGTCTCCATCACTAAATTCTATGCAGAAAAGCCTCCATCAAACTTCAGACTCCACATGACTTCCCGAAACCTTTCTTGGATCCATTCTGACTATCAAAAACTTATTACACAAACAACTATACTCCATTCTTTTTTTCCTCAAGAAGATCCCTCAATTTGCATAGGATTCAAAGCTGAGTAAAAGTGCTGGATCTGACAATTTTCAATAGTTAAGAAAATCAACATCTCTTGATCAGATATGCCATTCAAACCATTCGTTGGGGTTAATTATCTTCCAGTTTTCCTAAACAACAGCAAATAGATTCCACCTATAATTGGATTGCCTGCTTACATTCTGCTCGGAATACCTAAATCTTACAAAAATTTCTTCATGCTCATCGATTATGCTCTGAGGTGTGGTCTGTTTCTGGTAAAAACCCCTTCAAATATCCCTAACAGCAATCCCTTAGATTACCAAATGCCCAAGGATATTCACCAAATTGCAAATAATCTTACTATTTTATTAGATCTATCATCTCACTCTGGATAGCAGCAGTGTTTTAGTTCCCTTTCCTTCTTCATTTCATTTTTAAATATCAGCAACTGCTGGACATATGGCATAAGTTCCATTCTAGATATTCACCAAACAAGCAACAGCACGAATAAAGGTTCAAGGTGTCTGGCACACCATACCTTCCTTAGAGTTCATCCACAAAAGATAGAGTTGCTTCTTTCAGCAGTTTGCTGTTTTATTTAACCGAAGTTTATCAATCAGGCTGCTTTCTCCAAGTAATTATAAGTTAATGCTGACACATGAAACAATCAAAGGCATCCAGCATAATATATACTTTAATGTGCAAAAAAAAGTCATGAGATCCATAAATGTTTCATTCAACAAATACTAACAAAGGCTCTAAATACGTAGCTTCTACTGATTCTCCTAGGAACTAGTAAGCTGAGCAAGTAGACTCTCCTGTAGTGGTACAAGTGATCTGGAATTCTAAACCTTCTCAAATTGGATTACGGGTATTGCAGCAGAGGTAAAGTATATGCTTTTGGTAACAACCGCTGGTATTGATTTTTCGTTACATTACGAGCAGAATCTAGTCCTAGAGGAAATACATGGAGACATCTACAGATAAACATTTACTTTTATACATAAAAATAATACATAGACAAATAACTTGTTTAATCAGTTTAGCAGTGGGCCTCAAAATTTGTTCAACTACCTGGCATGTTTGAGACAAAGCCACCTCTGTCCTCGATGCTGCCTCGCTCAGTGTTGGGCTCATGATCAATAGACATCTGTATTGCCTGCCCTCTCTTTGAAAGAACTGCTCGTGAATCTCCAACATTGGCTACCCATAACTTCCGGCCATTTATTAGAATCGCAGTGACAGCAGTTGACCCACCTCTTCCTAAGTCAGGACTGTGAGAGAGAATTGCTTGATCAGTCCTCTCATAGGCTTTGGAAATGGATGTGCGGGGATCATTCCAAAAGCCCTCCTGTAATTGGTTATACACCACAGTTTCAGAGTGTACTCTACAACCACCGAATGTAGAGTAACAATGAACCACAACCGAAAAAAATAAAAATAACAAAAAATAATAACAAAAATAAAAAGCCTATTCCACTATAACTTAATGCATCAACTATTCACTGATTCAAAGAGATTTTTAGTATGATTTTATTCTTTAAATAAGGACTATTATCAATATTGTCAACAATATGAGAAGATAGTTAGTGTTTGTTTGTGTATTTTGAGTTTTGATTTCAAATTTTTGTAAGAATATATGGTTTGTTTTAAATTTGTTTGCATGTTGAAAATGATATGTCCTTGAAATTGATTTAGATGTCTTGGTAAATGTGCATTTTCTGAAAACAGTTTTTAGAATACACAAACAAAATATTCCTCTACAATTCCAATTGCACAGATTGTGGCCAACTGGAACACTTATTTTAGCAATGTAAAATACATTGTAGCGTTTCAATTAATTTTGGAATCCAATTGGATCAATCAAAAACTAATATCAAATCAAGAGCTTACATCCTTTAAGATATTGGCGAAGAGATGCTTTTGTAGATAAGCAGGCACACTGTCTCCCAAATGACCATCATATATGGCAAAAAGTCCAAGCTCATGTTGTCGAAATTGAAGGAATTTTGCAACATGAAAATCCTCCATAGGATGATTTGCTTTCCCTTTCGCCAGGCTAAAGCCATACTTTACCGGGCCTTGATGGCTCCTACCCTTGCCAGAGCTACATGAAGAACGTCCCCCTACAACCTAAACAGGAGAATTTTAACTTTGAAAATCATGCATACATCGCAGAATTAGAATGAGAAAACAAAGATGTCCCAAGGCATATAACAAAAGTTCAATTCTTTTTTTCATTTTTGGTCAACAGCAATGAAAGAAAAATGGAGCCAGAAATGAATTTTTAAAAAACCAATAAAAGACAGGCAGATCTTTATTGCTTTTGAAAATTTGGTCATGCACATAACACATATATAATATTCATAACTGATAAATTATACTGCACTAGGAACGGCATTACAAGAAAACTCATTTTTTTTGGTCGAATTCTTTTGTAAAGATTTCTAAAAATACCATAAATTTCAATCCCTGATTTACGATTTTGGTTCTTGCAAGAAACAACAGCATAAGAATCCAAAAAGTTCTTAAATTCCTTTGTCCATTATAATAAACATTCCAGAAACTTCCCAGAATCCTCAAACCTGTCAAAAACGCACTGTCATAACATGGACAGAGTCAAACACTCCCATAAGCCAAAAAAAAAAAAAACCCAAATTTTCAGACAATAGAAGCTCCCAAATTAAGCTATAATTCGATTCATAGAACACCTAAAAATCAAGCTTTCCCATTATTCATCAAATAATTAAAAAAAAATAAAAAGAATTCAGGAGTTTTACCTACCCTATACAACAGAACATAAAGGAAAACAAGTTGAATTGTAAAGTCAACTTATACAAATTAGATCATATTTTGCTTCGGAAATCCAATCAAACTACCAACAATTAGCAACAGTTAAGTCAACAAGCATGTAAAAGGAAAATTTAAAAACCCCTAAATGCTATTAGCAACTATACATAATTGTATCGAAAAATTTTAAGGAAACTGAAAAAAAAAAAAAAGGAGATTTTGAATCACCTGAGAATATACAGAATTGAAGCAACATAGATTATCCATATAATTGAACCCCACCTCTCACGTTCTTCTTCTTCTACTACCTCTGTTATCACTCAACATCTACTTTTTTAAACTAACCTCAAAAAACCCCAAATTCAGTAATAAAAATCCCCCAACCTGCAGCATGAAAAACAAGAATTCTGATGATCAAACACAAGATAAACCTCAAAAAAGGAGAGAAACCCTCATCTGGGTACCTTGAATTTCACTAACCGAATGGACCCGGGTCCTGATTTTCCAAGAAAATGAGCTGGGCAGGAGTTGAATAGGCAATTCTTGAAAATGATATATATATACAGATATTTTTTATTAAAAATATAAAAGATGTGAAAATATGTATATATAAGTAATTGTATATAATGAGGAAGGAATCGTTGAAGATGTATAGGGTAAGTGTTTGGAGGGGCAAGGCAAAGAAAGAAAGAATTAGAACTGGCTGCCAAAAGGCAGAGCTTGCCCTTATTGACTTTTTGCTCTTTGTTTGTTTCTATTTTTCTTACACAGACTCTCTCCTTGTTTTCTTTGTGGGTTTTGCTTTTCACTCATAATTGCTTTGCTATTATGCCTTTGCTTCCCCATCCCATGACTTGATTGTCAAACTTGTCAAAAACGCTTCTAATTTCCAACATCACACCCCTTTTTTCATATTTTTCCATTAAATAATGAAATCACTTCCCTCATCTTTGTCTCCTCCTCCCTCCCTGTAAATCCTAAGCTTATATACTTGTCAACCTATACGTAACATACATCCGAGGTTTATCCCTCTCTTTTCTTTTAAAATAAAAATAAATTTATTGGATTAAATGTGAAAATAATCAAATTAATAATTCAAAAATATCAAATATTATTTTTTTATTATCTAACCAAATGATAAGTCAATGGACTAGAGCATTAGTTTATGAGAATTCTTACAGGTCAACAAGATAACGTATTTGTTAGATAATAAAAAAAAACTATTACATTTACTTTAAAAGATTCAGTCAAAAAATTTTCTTTTTCAATCAAGAAAAAAAATTATATATATATATATAACTAATTTAAAAAATATTTCTTATGTAACCTGATGTGTATATGTGATATGATATTTTTGTATGCTAGATAACTATTATAATCACCGTTATATTATTGCATTATACATTTTAGTTAGATTTTCCACATAGTAATACTCGTTGACTTACATAAAAAAAATAATAATAATTGGTTGTCATTGATGAGATTATAAGTGAATTCCAATAAAATTTTAGTTAGATTGCGCAACGTAGTATTCAATTTTAAGTTTTATATATTATAGTTCCTTTCTTTAAAAAAAAAAAACTCCTCACTAATTTAATATATTTTTTAATTAAAGTTTGAGCTTTATAACATCTAGTCCAATAAAATGTATCTGGAGAATTAAAAAAAAAAACCATGATAATACTTTCGAATCAATAATATAAAAATAAAATTTCCAATAACTGATTTTACAGTTGGTATCTTCTGAGGTACTTAGCAAGTTTAAATGTATGAAATAAATTACGGATGAATTGAGGATGTGGGGCCCAATCATTTAAAAGTCAACTCAACTTTCAACAACCTGCTTTTTTTATTTGCCCTTTTTTTACTTCAAGCCATGGGGACAAGACAGTGCAAGGGGCCACAAACACAAAATATGGGTTTGATGTTGTTAGCAACTTGTATGTAAATTAATTTTTGTGTTAATTATATTTTTTTCATTTTTTTTATATAATTCTAAACCTAAGGAGAATAGAGAATTTAAATTTAATATATTAAACTTTAATATTAATTTTATTTTCTTAATTTTTAAAATATGCAATGCATGAGAAATTAGGATTGTTATTTAAATCTATCAAATCTCTTTGTAAGCTCCGTTTTGGATAAAATATATTTCAAAATATTTAATTTATAAATATAAAATATCCTTTGTAATATATCTTATAATTATAATTTTTTTTAGGAATTTACTTTTCTTTCTACAATGTTCTTCGTTCAATTGTCTCATCAGATTTAACTTATCATCTTTTTTATTAACGATTCAAACTTTATACTCAACATGCATCTTCTTAATCGATTCCTAAATGTTTTTGGTCCCATCAATGTTTGGGTTGGAATGGCTCATTTGGAAATGAAATCAAAACCTTAATATTGATATTGTTGTTTGTAGACTTGGAGTGGTAAATTTATCTAGCTCATTTAATTTTTCTACCAATTGTCTATTATTTTATTCTCTCTGTGGATGAGTTAGGTATGTTAGCATATCAAATTAATTAAAATCTTTCAACACTAATCAATATTAAAAAAAATAAAAACAATTTTACAAACATGAAAGAATTTGTACCGTTCAATTACATTGAATTGCACATCATAAATATGTTCTAGTATTTACAATATACTTGTATAAATAGTTATACGTGGAGCCAACATGTTTAGTTATATTGAATTTAGTTCATTTAGAAAGTTAGGCACAAAGCCAACATGTTTAACTACATTGAATTGAATATTTTGAAGATATTCAATTCAGAGTCATTGAACAAAAGATTTTATGATAGAAAGAAAAATGTATGAACCAGAATAAAACTTTACTTTTGCTCGTTAATTTGTCTTCGTAATGCCTCAATTCATCCTCCGTTACTTTGAATTCATTTTGTAATCACAAAAGGAGTATTTCAAATGTATATTGGTGGATATAAAAAATCCAGCCCAAATAGGATGGTCAAACTAGCCCATAGACGTAACTCTTTCCATTAGGCACTTAATGGGTCATTAATAGGCCCACAGGCCTAGCCCATATCGATGATGTCATCACTAGACCCATGAGCTTAGCTTACATCGATGACTCAGTCCATGATTCGATCCAATCCAAGCCCGATAACTTAGTCAACACCTTATGAGCGTCACATTTGTAGTAAGGCAGGTGTCCTTTAAGCCCGATAAATTTTATACGACTTGTTAATATAATACAAATTTATTCGATCAAAACATATTTTAGATTTAATATTATAATATCATATTGTTAATGGTTTAACACGATAAAAATCGTTTGATATTGGACTGTGTTTGAATTTATTCTATAGAAAACCGTTTAACCAGTTTAATCCGTCAATATTAAGGATAATTTAATAAATTTATTTCCAATACATAAAAATATATATAATAAACTATAAAAATTATTATAAATACTAATTTCTAACTCTGTTTAACATAATTAAAATTATTCTAATATTGTTAAGTTAATCTATTTAACCGTAAAATCACTATCACGCAAGACGAGAGCTTAGCTACAAAACCAAGAGAAGACAGGTATGAGCTTCTTTTGTTACTTGTTTTAATTCTTTAACAATTTGTATCCTTAGAAAATAGCATCTCAAATACTGAACAATAGAATAAAGTATAATATTTTTTGCATCAGGTCTTGTTTCATACAAAATTCTTTATATGGATTTTGTGGTTTAAGTGGAAGATATGTGACTGGTGATATTTTCCTTAATTAATGTTACTTTTTCATGACCTAAAGGGAATTTATTAAATTTTTGTAGCCTCCTTCCCATTGGACACCAATAACATCAAAGAAAACGATAATTAAAATCCTCTGGAACTTAGAACTACGTGTATATTTTAATGATAGCCCTAATGTGGTTAACAAACTGATTCTTTTAGAAATATTGGAAATTGCATTTTGAGGTTTTTTCCTGAATTTTGTTTTGCATCTCTCTATGATGCACATATGCACGCATCAACTTACACATTAGTTTCCATAGGTTCTGAACATTGGTGCACAGTCTTTTAATTGTTGCACAATCTGCGTGTTATCATTCATAAAAGGGAGCCACTATAATTTTTTGTCGACTTAACTATTGTACAAAGTAATTGTGCTTGTCTTTTTCATTTGTATTTTTTTTATTTGTAGGCTACTTAATAATTTAATTTGTAGTGTATTGATTAATGGATTTAAATATCACATCAAATAATACACTTTTGAGCACGTCAGTAGATATTAATTTTGATATTATTTAAAATAAATATTTTTTTTGTTTTTTTAAATCAAATTATACTTCATTGAAAGATTTATTACTAGTATATATATTGGCTTACATTATAAAAATTGTAAATAGTTTTTTATATTAATTAATTTTTTCTTCTTTATGCAACTTTAATGTTTTTTATGTTACTGTTTCATATGAACTCATGTTTCACATTTATTTATTTATTTATTTTTAGATGGATTCTGCAAACATGAACACAAATTTAGTTGAATCATGTGAATTGGTTGATAGAACCATGAATAGAAAGAAGCTACAAAGACAAATAATGCAGAAAAAGAGGGCACAAAATTGTAAGACAAAGAGAAAAGTAAACGCAAATTAAGATCACATGCTCAGACCATGTTTAAGGTTATACCTGGAACTGAAGGTCTAAACAAGCGTGCCAAATGCAAGCTATATGGATTGGAATATAAGTGCAATAGTCATTATGGGACAAGTAATATGTTGAATCACCTTGAAACTTATCCCAGGTTGCAATATCATGACATAGAACAATTATTTTTTATCAAAATCACAATATCAAGCCACTCTTTCATTGCATTCTTAAAAATTTGATTTAGAGATATTTCGTGATTTATTGATTGGAGCAATTATTAAGCATGATTTGTCTTTCAATTTGTTGGGTATAAGGGTATTAGGACTATATTTGAATATATTTCTCCTAATATCGAGTTGCCTAGTAGGAATACTACCAAAGCAAGTGTGTTAAGGATGTTTCAAAATGAAAGGTTTAAACTTTAAAACTTGCTAAATTCAATTCAAAGGAGGATATATTTGACATCTGATTTGTGGACTTCTATATCAACTAATGGTTACCTTTCTTTAACAGCCCACTTTGTTGATTTGGATTAGAATTTGCATAAAAAAATTTTGAACTTTTGTCATATGCCCCCTTCACACACTAGTGTTGCATTATCAGATAAAATCAATACACTATTAGGTGAGTGGGGGATTCAGAAAATGTTGTTTTCTATTACTTTGGATAATGCCTCTATCAATGATTGTTTTGTTGATATTTTGAAAAATCAATTGAATTTCAAAGGTCTACTCTTAAGGGATGGTGAATTCTTTCATGTTCGTTGTTGTGCTCACATAATGAACTTAATAGTCCAAGATGGTTAGAAAGAAATTGATGCATAGTTTGTGAAGATTACGGAATGCATCCACTATATGAAAGGTTTACCATCAAGAAAACATAAATTCTATGATTGTGTTGTGTAAGTTGGGATAATGACTAGTACAAGATGTCCCAACTAGATGGAATTCAACCTATCTTATGCTTGAGAATGCACTTTTTCATCGTTGTGCTTTTGTTAATTTAGGGTTGATTGATTCTCATTTTAATTGTTGTCCTTCATAAGAGGAGTGGGATAAAATAGGAAAGATCTCTAAGTTTTTAGGATTTTTTTATGAAGTCACTTGTTTATTTTCTGGGACAAAATATGCCACATCCAACTTATTCTTTCCTAAGATCTTTTTAATTCAACATAATATTAAGGCAGCCATTGAAAGTAATGATAGTTTCTTAAGGAAAATGGGAACTCAAATGAGCTTGAAGTTTAAAACATATTGGTCTCATTATAGTAGTATTCTAGCAATTGCTATTATTCTTGATTCTCGTTATAAACTACAATTTGTAGAGTGGTCTTACTTAAAGCTTCATGATCAATATTCTTGTGAGTTTCTGCATGTTCATGGGACATTGTTCTCTCTTTTTAATAAATACATGGAGAACTTATCTCATGTTGTAGACCTAAGTACTTCATTGGATGACACTCCTACCTAGATTGAAAGTGGTGACGTTATTTTCGAGGTAAATTAAAACTCTATTTGTTTTATTACATATAAGAATGCATTTGCATTTATTATAATGCTAATATCAAGCTAGTTGATATTTTGTAGGACTTTGATGTTAGTTATAAGGAAGGTTCTGTTTCAACTAATAAAACTGTACCTTATAAGTATCTTGATTAAGAAAGGCTTGACAGGAAGCATGAGTTAAATGTTTTAACTTGGTGGAAAAGAGAGCAATATCGTTATCCTATACTTTCTCAATTGGGTCATGATATTTTAATAATTCTAGTGTCTATCGTTGCATCCGAATCAACATTTAGTATTGGTGGTAGAGTGTTTGATCAATATCGTAGTTCATTATTACCTGACACTATTCAAGCCTTGGTATGTACTCAAGATTGGCTTTTTGGACAAAAACATTAACCTTATGTATTTTATACTAATACTATGATTTCCCTATAAGTTGATTATATACATTTTGTAACTTTTATTTTTTTTATTTCTATTGATTTATTTATTTTATGATTTTTGATGGGAAAAGACGAAACCAACTTGGAAGAGCTCATAGAAGATGTCTTCAATTTGGAATCTAAGCTAATAAAGCATCACAAAACTCAATTGTTGCTCTTTATGATTAATACAAGGTATTAACTTGTCATGATATTTTTATGTTTTCAATATTATATTACTTTTCAGTTAATAAATTCTTAAGTAATAATATTTTTTTCCTTAGGTGTGTACGAATATGACATTTTGATAGAAAATACAAGGAAGAAGCATATAGAATGTCTTATTTCATTTTCAAAAATCCCGTAATAGAAACTTTTATGTTTTTGTATTATATTAAATTTGGTATGACATTGTAACGTTTTCGTATTTTATTAAATTTGGTATAACATTTTTATGTTTTCGAATTATATTAAATTTGGATTTTTCAACAGATTTCAAAATATTTGTTAGATACTAAATTTATAAACTATTAGTTATGTGTTATGTTTAGAATTTCTATAAATCGTGCTATACATATTGTTGTCTAACTTGAAAATAAAAAATTGGGTTAAATGGGTTGGATTCGGATAACACGTTAAGTTAATAATTGGGTTTGGGTTTCGAGATTGAGACCCAATAGGTTAACGGATTGGATTTGAAGTAATATAATTTAACATAAAACGAATACAAAACGATACGAAACTACTCTAGCACGACCCATTGCTAGGTCTAGTGTCCTTCAAATATGGCATAATAATGAGCTTCTCCACTTTTATCCTTAAATTGGGGGAAGTGGGTCTTGTCACCAAAGTGGAAAACTAACTTGCACTCAACTCTAGTTAATCAAAACCATATAATATAATGACTTTAAGGTCTATATGGGATAGCTATGCCATGAAAAGCTATTGTTAGAAAAATCAGCTGTTAGTTGTGATGTGGAAAAGTTGTAGAATGTTTGGTAAAATTTGATTTTCAAAATTATCGTACTGTTTAAAAATTATAAATATGTATTTGGTAAACTTGATTTCTAAAATCTAATTTTTAGAATAAATACTAAAATATATATATTTACCCAGAAAATTATAATTATTAATATTGAATTTAAATAAAATTAAAATATTAAAAATTAATTACGTAAATTAATTAAATGTATTTTTTATTTTGATAATTGAAGAAAAATAGAAATATTCAAAACAATAATTGAAGGGTTACCACCGTCAATTGTCATCCCTCGTTGGAGCTAGAGCTTTAAATGTCCGATTCGATAACGTTTTTTAATTTTTTTAAATTACTTTAAAAAAACTCTATATTAATTTTATAATTTTTAAACTAATTAAATAATTTTAAAATTTCAATATATGGGTTGTGAGCGAGGCTTTCATCTTGTTCCAAGCACTTGCGACTTCTGCATCGCTTTTATAAGCTCTTTTCAGAGACTTAGAGGACATACGAGTCAAGTCACAAAGACACGGCCTGAAGAAATGATACAGTCACCACTCGGATAATTAACTGCGAGAAAAATTGGATGACGGCAACTGATCCCTTACTTCTCTATACCTAACTATCCATCATCCCTTTAGAGATGGGTTCAGGAAGTTAGGTATGGGTTACACTCTCCTGAGCATTAATCTGGCCTCCACTAGAGTTTACTGAGTTCTAAGTTCTAGGTCACTAATGCTACCCTATCTTGATCCTAAATTTTATTATGTACACAACTATTTTTATCTTTTTTATTACATATGTGTTGTCAACAGTTTACATACATATATAGAAAGAGGGAGGAGAATTGATTACATTTTTGTTAAATATGGGGGAAGAGATAGAGGGTTACAATCACTTCAAATAATATTGCAAGAAAATAAATACTATTGTAACTAAAGGAGTTTCAACTTATCCCTTTATCATCAAATAAAGGCATTAGCAATGACAAAGCATAATTAAAATAAACATTGATCTAAACATGGCATTCATTGTTAATTTCTATATTGATCATAATCGTTAATTAACTATACTAAACATGCATGATTAACATCTAAACATCATACAATTAACCACAAATTAACCATTAATCATGCTTAACTAATCACTAATCATGCTTAATTAACCACTAATCAATGACTAATTAACTACATAATTAACTACTAAACATGCTTAATTAAACTACTAATTATCTACTACTAGTCCTAAACTAAGCATGGCAATTAACTACTGATTAACTATTGCTAATCATAAACATAGAATAATTAAACTATTACTAATTAAACTACTCCTAAGCTTAGCATGACATAATTATCTACTAATTATACCTAAACTAAACTTGACAAATTTTAAACTAGAGAGAAGGCCCTAAGAAAACTTACCAAATTCCAAATTTAATCGAAAGCCAAATCTTGACTAGTACTGGCATTTCAAAATAATCCAAGGAACACCAAGAACACTAATAGAACACCAAAAATATTTATCCTAAGAGAGACACTTATAAAATATTAAATCTCTAAAAAATACTAGTTTTTAGGTATTTTCAATCCAAAACTGCTTGCTTAGAACTGAAAGTCAAGTTCCTTTGTATAGGCTCTCGAGTGGTTGATGCGTTCGAAACTAGCAAGTATACTAGTCGTACAAGTAATAAAGTGATAAGTAAGATATCGTTCCCACGAGGATTGATTCTAATTGAATTTGTTATTTTACAGCAACAACAGATAAATGGGGGGGTTTTGTTGATGGATTAACTAAATGAAATATTAATGTAAATAAAGAATAACACAATGCAAAGTTAAATCAATTGAGAATTACACAATGAGAGAAATCTGGTTAAGGGATCATTCTCTGCCACAAGATATGGATTTGCGAATTAATCATAGAATTGTCATCCAATTACACCATTGAAATTATCAACCGTAGATAACAACAAGCTCTGTTATCCCAATCTTTCCTTACTTTGTTGTTAAATAAAACAGGCTCTTTATTTAATCTCTATCCATTAAACAACCTAGAACAAGCTCTCTAAATTTAATTCAATGGATGCATTACGATAAGAAAGATAGGTTGATCTAAGCAATAAACACACAGCTCGGATTATTTAACTTAGGTTGTATTCTCCAATTGCAATCTCTGATCACAATTTTGCTACTAAGGATTAGAAATTCAAGACAATTACGGATCAAGATTTCTAGTCTAGCAATAGACAACAACCAGATTATATTCAGTTGGCCATTCGAAATACAATCCAGCAAGCAATCATAAGCATTAGATATAGGAAAATACAAGCAACTTCAATTAGAGAATTGGACAACAACTTCTTGCACAATCAACTTACAAAAACCATATCAGGGGCTTTGTGATGCGTTCGAAACTAGCAAGTATACTAGTCGCACAAGTAATAAAATGATGAGTAAGATATCGTTCCCACGAGGATTGATTCTAATTGAATTTGTTATTTCCAGCAACAATTAACTAAATGGGGGGGTTTTGTTGAATGATTAACTAAATGAAATAAGAATGCAAATTAAGAATAACAAAACAGAAGTTAATTTGAATAAAAGATCAATGAGAGAAATCTGGTTAAGGGATCCTTCTCTACCACTAGATATGGATTTGCGAATTAATCATAGAATTGTCATCCAATTACACCATTGAAATTATCAACCGTAGATAACAACAAGCTCTGTTATCCCAATCTTTCCTTACTTTGTTGTTAAATAAAACAGGCTCTTTATTTAATCTCTATCCATTAAACAACCTAGAACAAGCTCTCTAAATTTAATTCAATGGATGCATTACGATAAGAAAGATAGGTTGATCTAAGCAATAAACACACAAGCTCGGATTATTTAACTTAGGTTGTATTCTCCAATTGCAATCTCTGATCACAATTTTGCTACTAAGGATTAGAAATTCAAGACAATTACGGATCAAGATTTCTAGTCTAGCAATAGACAACAACCAGATTATATTCAGTTGGCCATTCGAAATACAATCCAGCAAGCAATCATAAGCATTAGATATAGGAAAATACAAGCAAATTCAATTAGAGAATTGGATAACAACTTCTTGCACAATCAACTTACAAAAACCATATCAGGGGCTTTGAAATCACCCTCAACCAATTCAGATTCAGTTACACATGTTTAAGAACGTGGTAAATACAATACAACATGGAGACATTCCAGAAAATGAAAGGGAAGGGAAAAACTTAGCAAATTTGATGTAATTCTCTTTGGATTGTAGTTCTTCCTCTTTCCAAGCTTCCTTTCTCCTTCAAGAACTCCAGGAGATGAAAGAATTCCAGAGCTGCAGCCTCCACCACGTTCTCCCCTCTTCAAGTTATCAAAATAAAACCCTAAAATGTGTTTAAATACTCTGCTACAGTAACTTGCTACAGTGCCCGTATTATACATGCTACAGTGACTTGTGGAATTATATTTCTATACATCTCACACTGTTTTGATTACAACTTTTGGTACACTGAATGGATTTATAAACCGTAAATTTCTCCAGAAAATAGACTTCGAGAGCTTTCCAACGGTATATAATATGTCGTCGGGTTCATTGTATATCAATACAATTAAATCCGAGAAGATCACTGACTAGCAGAGGTGAAAATGAAGGGTTTTACTCCATTTTTGTGCAAGTTGCTCCAAAACTCCTACAAACATCAAAACACACAAAAACATAAAAATACCACGGAATATAGCAAAGAAACATGGACGAATTGATATAAAAGTAATACATAAATAGACACCTATCAAATTCCCCCACACTTAGACTTTGCTAGTCCTCGAGCAACTAAAATGATACGAAACAAAACTAAACCGAAACAGAATCAAAGAAAAATTAAAACACACAAATGCTTCAACTTGCAAATAGGCCTCAAAGATTGTACTTAATTATAACCCAAGGAAAACTTCAAAATAATGCACTTGATCAAGAATTTTATCTCAAAGATTAGTTTCGCTTCACTTCAATTCCTCAAGTGTGTGTGTGTAGAGCCATTCTCACCTAATCACTTGTAACCCGGATGAGTTTATGCATAAAAATGAATCATATTTAATAGTGAAGATGTGTGTATAAATGAACTCCATAGGCCTGCTTTTCAAGTCACTCTCCACTAATGTAGACATGCACAACACCAAGGATCAAGTAGGACTTTATTAAGCTTGTAACGTTTGGCTTGGGTGAAGGTATGATAAAGGATAATAATTTGGCTCAAATCACCCACAAACACATAAATCATTCAAGATTATGTAGAGCTCAACCCTATAACACAACTTTATTTTAATTCACCAGGTTACTCCCCCAAACTTATTTAGAACACTCAATCTTCTTTTTTTCTCTTCTCTTCTTTATTTTTTTGTAGAAAACAAAAGAAACTACACCCCCACACTTTGTTGTTTCATTCTTTTTAAGAACAACCAAGGGTATAGAACTCTTTTTCTTTTCTTTTTTTTTTAACTGCAATTCCTGATGCGTTCGAAACTAGCAAGTATACTAGTCGCACAAGTAATAAAGTGATGAGTGAGATATCGTTCCCACGAGGATTGATTCTAATTAAATTTGTTATTTTTCAGCAACAATAAACTAAATATGGGGGGGTTTTGTTGAATGATTAATTAAACTGAATACGAAGGCAAATAAAGAATAACACAACACAATATTAAATGAATTGAAAATTCAATGAGAGACACTTGGTTAAGGGTTCTTTCTCTGCCACAAGATATGAATTTGTGAATTAACATAGAATTGTAATCCAATTACAGCATTGAAGTTATCAACCGTAGATAACAACAAGCTCTGTTATCCCAATCTTTCCTTACTTTGTTGTTAAATAAAACAAGCTCTTTATTTAATCTCTATCCATTAAACAACCTAGAACAAGCTCTCTAAGTTTAATTCAATGAAGCATTACGATGAGAAAGATAGGTTGATCTAAGCAATAATCACACAAGTTCGGATTATTTAACCTAGGTTGTATTTTCCAATTGCAATCTCTGATCACAATTTTGCTACTAATGATTGGAAATTCATGACAATTACGGATCAAGATTTCTAATCTAGCAATAGACAACAACAGATTATATTCAGTTGGCCATTCCAAATACAATCAGTAAGCAATCATAAGCATTAGATATGGGAAAATACAAGCAACTTCAATTAGAGAATTGGATAACAATTTCTTACACAATCAACTCACAAAATCCATATCAAGGGCTTTGAAATCACCCTCAACCAATTCAGATTTAGTTACACATATTCAATCAGAATAACAAATACAATACAGAGAAATTCCAGAATTGAAAAGGAAAGAAAGAACTTAGCAAATTCTTTGAAAATCTTCTTTGTAGATGAATCTTCTTGGAATTGTAGTTCCTCCTCTTTCAAAATCTTCTTTCTCCTTCAAGAACTCCAAGGGATGAGAGAAATCCAGAAAATGCAGCCTCCTCCCACGTTTTTCCCCTCTTCAAGTTATGAAAATAAAACCCTAAAATGTGTTTAAATACTCTGCTACAGTGACTTGCTACAGTGCCCCGTATTATACATGCTACAGTGCTTGTGGAATTATATTTCTATACATCCTCACACTGTTTTGATTACAACTTTTGGTACACTGAATGGATTTATAAACCGTAAATTTCTCCAGAAATTAGACTTCGAGAGCTTTCCAACGGTATATAACATGTCATCGGGTTTATTGTATATCAATACAATTAAATTCGAGAAGATCACTGACTAGCAGAGGTGAAAATGAAGGGTTTTACTCCATTTTTGTGCAAGTTGCTCCAAAACTCCTACAAACATCAAAACCACACAAAAACATAAAAATACCAAGGAATATAGCAAAGAAACATGGACGAATTGATATAAAAGTAATACATAAATAGACACCTATCAAATTCCCCCACACTTAGACTTTGCTAGTCCTCGAGCAACTAAAATGATACGAAACAAAACTAAACCGAAACAGAATCAAAGAAAAATTAAAACACACAAATGCTTCAACTTGCAAATAGGCCTCAAAGATTGTACTTAATTATAACCCAAGGAAAACTTCAAAATAATGCACTTGATCAAGAATTTTATCTCAAAGATTAGTTTCGCTTCACTTCAATTCCTCAAGTGTGTGTGTGTAGAGCCATTCTCACCTAAATCACTTGTAACCCGGATGAGTTTATGCATAAAAATGAATCATATTTAATATTGAAGATGTGTGTATAAATGAACTCCATAGGCTTGCTTTTCAAGTCACTCTCCACTAATGTAGACATGCACAACACCAAGGATCAAGTAGGACTTTATTAAGCTTGTAACGTTTGGCTTGGGTGAAGGTATGATAAAGGATAATAATTAGGCTCAAATCACCCACAAACACATAAAATCATTCAATATTATGTGGAGCTCAAGCCCATGACATAAAAAATTCATTCTTATTCATCAAATGACTCTCCCAAACTTATTCAGAACACTCGAACTCTCTTTTTTTTCTTTTTTTTTCTTTTTTTCTTTTTTTTTTGTAGAAAGCAAAAGAAACTACACCCCCACACTTTGTTGTTTCATTCTTTTTAAGAACGCCCAAGGGTATAGAACTCTTTTTTTTTCTTTTTTTTCTTTTTTTTTAACTGCAATTCCACTCCCCCACACTTAAACAATACATTGTCCTCAATGTTTAAGTACGTAGAAGATAAGTACAGATTTTTTTTCTCTTTTTTTTTTTAACAAACATAATAAAACTCACTTGCATTGCTCATGGCATAATCTAACCTCGTCTAACTTCCCAAAACCAGAACATAGCTCAAAATGTAATTGCGAATGATTTACATGCTCATAGGTAAGGGATAAACTGTTTGGAACAAATTCAATTAAGGTTAAGAAATCTTTTAGTGAGTTAACAAAGAAAAAGGTTTACAGAGGCTCAAAGGGGTAACTAGGGATCAATTTTAATCAAGGTTGGCTCTTAAGGCTCAAACGGTCCAAAGATGGCCTAAATCATTTCCCTACTGTTGCACAGTCTAGAATTTCGCCTCGAGTGACCATCAAACAAGTTCTAGAATTCATTGAAATCTGGAGAAACATTAAATTACATAAACTTTCTCTAAGTAAACAAATAACTCAGTGATAATGGCTCGTGCTCAATTTTGTGCAAAGGAATCAAAGGTAAAGCAAAAACTAATTAACATTTCAAGCACAAAGATCCATGCATCATTTATCATTTTCCAAGAGTTATTCTTAATTCAATCATTATCTTATCATTGACCCACAAAATGCAAGAAAAGAGGTACGTGGCGTTGTTACACCTGAGTCAAGATTGTATATTTCAACAATCCTTAGGACCAGTAGCCCGCAGACTTAAGGTTTCCAGCCTATATACCTTTATTATGAAAGAAACACTTCAAACAACATGAAATAAACAAACTACAGATTTATTTCGAGAGAATGCGTTTCAAGGGTAAAGAAAACCCCATATTCTGCCATTCTCAGGTTTTTCCACAATTATTTTTTTTTAAATCAAAACTGATAAAGATAAAAACACATAACAACTCTAAATTACGCAAAACTAAACTCACTCATAAAATAACAAAGTTCAACAAGTCAGCAAACAAAAACAAGTTAGTTAGAATGGGTCTAAAAAGTTTAGAAGTTAGCCTCCTTATTCAGCCATTATGGATTGAAGAGATCCAGAATGCGTTTCAAGAGGAACTTGAACTTTTTAAGCCACCACTCTAAAAACCAGATTAGAAAATATTACCTGGGACGAAAGAAATAACCTGAAAAAACTCAAAAGAAATACATGAAAAATCTCAAATAAACACACTAAAAAGAAAGCAAACAAAAACGAAGCAAACCAGCAAATAGAGATTACAGATGGAGGGTTAAATCCAGTTGACGCCTTTTGTTGCCTTCTCCAAACCAATTTATCCGAGCCATTGTTGGATCAGGTGATAGACGAATTCTTGTAGTTTGTCAATTAACTCTCCTGCAGTTGAAGCTCTAACCAGCATTTGCCTTGCTGACGGTGAGATGAAATTTTTTTCTACAGCTTGATCAAGAAAGGACAACAAACCATCAAAAAAATTATTAACATTTAACAAACCAATGGGTTTCCGATGGATGTTTAGCTGTGCCCAAGAGGTGATTTGAAATATCTCCTCTAATGTACCATAACCACCCGGCAAAGCTATAAATGCATCGGACTTAACAACCATATGTGCAATACGCTCATGCATACTAGAGACTTGTAACTCTTCCCCGATTGTGTTGCCTACGATATCTCGTACAGCTAATGGTTTAGGGATAATGCCGAGAACTTTGCTCCCTCCTAGGGATGCAGCTGTTGACACACACCCCATTAACCCAAGACTACCCCCTCCATAAATCAAATTAATACCCCTCGCAGCTAATGTCCTACTAAGATCAAGAGCTATTGTGGTAAACTCTCCATCTTTACCAAATTGCGATCCGCAAAATACGCATATATTGCGGAATCGCCGAATTGGTGTTTTCTCCATTTCTACAAGTGCTCTAATCTTGTGTAAGACACGTTAGATATTATGCTTTTCAATTGCAAGACAGGTTATGGAATGACATATGAAAATATGCAGAATGTATATATACACCCATAAAACTCTCAAATTTTGACACATGGGGACATACTTTCGGTGGGGGTTGCTCGATGCAGATTTATCGCCCCATGATGCGTTCGAAACTAGCAAGTATACTAGTCGCACAAGTAATAAAGTGATAAGTAAGATATCGTTCCCACGAGGATTGATTCTAATTGAATTTGTTATTTTACAGCCACAACAGAACAAATGGGGGGTTTTATTGATTGATTAACTAAGTGAAATAATAATACAAACAAAGAATAACAAAATAGAAAGTTAATTCGAATGAAAAATCAATGAGAGAAAGCTGGTTAAGGGATCCTTCTCTACCACAAGATATGGATTTGCGAATTAATTGTAGAATTGTCATCTAATTACGGCATTGAAGTTATCAACCGTAGATAATAACAAGCTCTATTACCCCAATCTTTCCTTACTTTGTTGTTAAATAAAACAAGCTCTTTATTTAATCTCTATCCATTAAACAACCTAGAACAAGCTCTCTGCGTTTAATTCAATGAATGCATTATGATAAGAAAAATAGGTTGATCTAAGCAATAAACACACAAGCTCGGATTATTTAACTTAGGTTATATTCTCCAATTGTAATCTCTGATCACAATTTTGCTACTAATGAGTAGAAATTCAAGACAATTACGGATCAAGATTTCTAGTCTAGCAATAAATCACAACCAGATTATATTCAGTTGGCCACTCAAATACAATCAGCAAGCAATCATAAGAATTAAATATGTGAGAATACAAGCAACTTCAATTAGAGAATTGGATAACAATTCCTTACACAATCAACTTACAAAAACCATATCAGGCGCTTTGAAATCACCCTCAACCAATTCAGATTCAGTTACACATGTTTAAGAACGTGGTAAATACAATACAACATGGAGACATTCCATAAAATGAAAGGGTAGGGAAAAACTTAGCAAATTTGATGTAATTCTCTTTGGATTGTAGTTCTTCCTCTTTCAAGCTTCCTTTCTCCTTCAAGAACTCCAAGAGATGAAAGAATTCCAGAGCTGAAGCCTCCACCACGTTCTCCCCTCTTCAAGTTATGAAAATAAAACCCTAAAATGTGTTTAAATACTCTGCTACAGTAACGTGCTACATTGTCTCGTATTATACATGCTACAGTGATGTGTGGAATTACATTTCTACACTTCTCACACTGTTTTGATTACAACTTTCGGTACACTGAATGGATTCATAACCCGTAAATTTCTCCAAAAAGTAGACTTCGAGAGCTTTTCAACGGTATATGATATGTCATCGGGTTCATTATATATCAATACAATTAAATCCGAGAAGATGGTTGACTAGCAGAAGTGAAAATGAAGGGTTTTACTCCATTTTTGTGCAAGTTGCTCCAAAAACTCCTACAAACATCAAAACCACACAAAAACATAAAAATACCAAGGAATATAGCAAAGAAACATGGACGAATTGATATGAAAATGATATATAAATAGACACTTATCAAATTCCCCCACACTTAGACTTTGCTAGTCCTCGAGCAACTACAACGATATGAAAATAAAACTAAATCTAAACAGAATCTAAGAAAAAATTAAAACACACATGTTTTAACTTGCAAATAGGCCTCAAAGATTGTACTTAATTATAACCCAAGGAAAACTTCAAAATAATGCACTTGATCAAGAATTTATCTCAAAGATTAGTTTCGCTTCACTTCAATTCCTCAAGTGTGTGTGTGTAGAGCCATTCTCACCTAATCACTTATAACCCGGATGAGTTTATGCATAAAAATGAATCATATTTAATATTGAAGATGTGTGTATAAATGAACTCCATAGGCCTGCTTTTTAAGTCACTCTCCACTAATGTAGACATGCACAACACCAAGGATCAAGTAGGACTTTATTAAACTTGTAACGTTTGGCTGGGGTGAAGGTATGATAAAGGATAATAATTTGGCTCAAATCACCCACAAACACATAAATCATTCAAGACTATGTAGAGCTCAACCCTATAACTCAACTTCATTTCAATTCACCAGGTTACTCCCCCAAACTTATTTAGAACACTCAATCTTTTTTTTTTTTTTCAGAAAACAAAAGAAAACTACACCCCCACACTTTGTTGTTTCATTCTTTTTAAGAAAATTAAGGGTATAGATCTCTTATTCTTCTTCTTTTGTTCTTTTTTTTTCTTCTTTTTTTCTTTTTTTTTCTTTTTTTTATTACACTTCCCCCACACTTAAACAACACATTGTCCTCAATGTGTAAGTATGTGGATGATAGGTACAGATTGGCTTTTTTTTTTTTCAAACACAATGGAACTCACTTGTATTGCTCATGATACATCCCAACCTCCTCTAACTTCCCAAAACCAGAACATCGCTCAGAATTTAATTGTGAATGATCTACATGCTCATAGGTAAGGGATTAACTGTTTGGAACAAAATAATTTTAGGTTAGGAAATCTTTTAGTGAGTTAACAAAGAAAAAGGATTACAGAGGCTCAAAGGGGTAACTAGGGATCAATTTCTGTCAAGGTTGGCTATTAAGGCTCAAACTGTCCAAAGATGGCCTAAATCATTTCCCCAATATTGCACAGTCTAGGATTTCGCCTCGAGTGACCATCAAACAAGTTCTAGAATTCATTGAAATCTGATGAAGCATTTAAATTACATAAACTTTCTCTAAGTGAACAAATAACTCAGTGATAATAGCTCAGTGCTCAATGTTGCGCAAGGAATCAAAAGCAAGCGAAAACCAATAAACATTTCAAGCACACAGATCCATGCATCATTTATCATTTTCCAAGAGTTATTCTTAATTCAATCATTATCTTATCATCGACCCACAAAATGCAAGAAAAGAGGTACGTGGCGTTGTTACACCTGAGTCAAGATTGTATATTTCAACAATCCTTAGGACCAGTAGCCCGCAGACTTAAGGTTTCCAGCCTATATACCTTTATTATGAAAGAACAAAACAAGAAACAAGACACTTCAAACAACATGAAATAAACAAACTACAGATTTATGTCGAGAGAATGCGTTTCAAGGGTTAAAGAAAACCCCATATTCTGCCATTCTCAACTTTTTTCCACAATTTTTTTTAATTGAAACTGATAAAGACAAAAAACACATAACAACTTCTAAATTACATAAAACTAAACTTACTCATAAAATAACAAAGTCCAACAAGCCAGCAAACAAAAACAAGTCAGTTAGAATGGGTCTAAAAAGTTTAGAAGTTAGCCTCCTTATTCAGCCATTATAGATTAAAGAGATCCATAATGCGTTTCAAGAGGACTTAAACTTTTTAAGCCACCACTCTAAAAACCAAGATTAGAAAATATTACCTGGGAGGAAAGAAACAACCTGAAAAATCTCAAAATAAATAACATGAAAAACTTCAAATAAACACAATAAAAAGAAAGCAAACAAAAACGAAGCAAACCAGCAAATAGAGATTACAGATGGAGTGTTAAATCCAGTTTACGCCTCTTATTGCCTTCTCCAAACCAATCAATCCGAGCTGTTGTTGGATCAGGCGAATAGACGAATTCTTGTAGTTTGTCAATTAACTCCCCTGCCGTTGAAGCTGTAACAAGGATTTGCCTCGCTGATGGTGAGATAAAATTTTTTTCTACAGCTTGATCAAGAAAAGACAACAAACCATCAAAAAAGTTATTGACATTTAACAAACCAATGGGTTTTTTATGGATGTTTAGCTGTGCCCAAGAGGTGATTTGAAATATCTCCTCTAATGTGCCATAACCACCGGGTAAAGCTATAAATGCATCGGACTTAACAATCATATGTGCAATACGCTCATGCATGCTAGAGACTTGTAACTCTTCCCCGATTGTGTTGCCTACGATATCTCGCACAGCTAATGGTTTAGGGATAATGCCGAGAACTTTACTTCCTCCCAAGGATGCAGCTGTCGACACACACCCCATTAACCCAAGACTACCCCCTCCATAAATCAAATGAATACCCCTCGCAGCTAATGTCCTACCAAGATCAAGAGCTACTGTGGTAAACTCTCCATCTTTACCAAATTGCGATCCGCAAAATACGCATATATTGCGGAATCGCCGAATTGGTGTTTTTTCCATTTCTACAAGTGCTCTAATCTTGTGTAAGACACGTTAGATATTATGCTTTTCAATTGCAAGACAGGTTATGGAATGACATATGAAATATGCAGAATGTATATATACACACATAAAACTCTCAAATTTTGACACATGGGGACATACTTTCGGTGGGGGTTGCTCGATGCAGATTTATCGCCCCAAGATTTGAAAAAATGAAATATGCTTTCGGCGAGGTTTAACAAAACCTACACACTTGTCTCCCACTTGAAGCATGGAAAATGGAGATACACTTTCGGCGGGGGTTGACAAAACCCCCACACGTGTCTCCCACGTGAAGCATAAAAAATAGAGATACACTTTCGGTGGAGGTTGACAAAACCTCCACACTTGTCTCCCACGTGTACTTATGCCATAGGGTAGTCATATGGGTTGTCAAAAAGAAAACTTGAAATTAAAACAAACAAAATCAACAAACAACAACAACACAAAAACAACATTGATAATCAGATCAAACCAAACAAGAAAAAAAAAATTCGACAACAACAACACACATTCAAATATACAAGTAGTTATGATTGTGGCTCACATCTTTCTCTGGTTTTAAGTCCAGTAACGGCTGAAACGCCTTCTATGAGTCGGGGATTTGCTTCCCATCCAGTTTTCTTATAAACTGGCAAACAGGGTCGTTTTTTAGTCAGATTCCCTAGACTATAACACTGCAATTCATCACGAAATTGTGTCCATAGATTAAGCAATTCACGCTGAACAAGTCCCACAAGAATGTGACTCGAGAGTTAACAAAACATTATCCAGCGACTCATTACTCAAACCATTCTTAATAAACAAAAGTTTATCTTCTCTATTCCTGGACGCAAAACCTAATGAACGACAAGTCTGGTTACAATTCCATCTAGCACATTTATAACATACTTGTAACCTTTTCGCTCTTCGCCTCTTGGCGTAGTAGCTCTTTCCTAGACCAGACATGTATTTTGCGAGATTAATGTCCGGCTCACCGGACAATCTCACCTTGGCTTCGATAAGCCACCGGATATCAGCAGGCACATTTAGGAGCCTCAATGCCCAAAGTCTAGTCATCCGTACTTTATAAATTTTAAACACAGCATTTTGAGGAAGTGAAGGGAAATATTTACGAAGGTTCGGTAGAAAGATATCAGCATCCATTGAAGAGGAGAAAAGGAGAGATATTACCAATAATGCGATTGAGTTTGTTCTTCTCCCAGATATGCACGTTTTAAACCTTTGAACAATGGCTTCAACTCCCGTTTGAATGTTTCCTCAAGTTGCTGCACAAATGAATTCGAAGTACGGAATAATCAAATTAAACAAAAGGAAGGAAAAGAAAAGAGCAGAAACGAAACTAAAGACATATAAAAGAGATAACAACACAATAGCAAACAAAAGTAAAAAACAAGTAAATATATATATATATATATATAATAACGAATAAGACAGATGGCAAGGAGAGATAAAACCTGGTCAATTTGATGGTCTACGAAAGGAATCTCCTCGAGACACAAAAATTGATCATTATTATCTTATTTTATTTTTCTTTTCTTTTTTTTATTTATTTTTCAAAAACATTGGGTTGCCTCCCAATAAGCGCTTGGTTTAACGTCCTCAGCCCGACGTTGGTTCCATCATGGCAGGGTCCAATCTCTGCTGTGCTTCTCTAGTGGGCTTGGACCCTTCTTTCCACAAGAAATGGTGCACGCATATGGCTGGGCCTTGGATGTGAGCACTTGTCCACCCAATAGTCGTTTTGTGATCTCTAAGTACTTGGACGAGTTTCACTTCTTGTATTGGTGCAAGGCCCATTTCTATTATAATTGGCAAAGTACCATTCTCGCCTAAGAATCCATGATTCAAATGATCTGGAAGTGACTTAAGCTCCACGGTATTGGCCTTCATCACAGAATGAAAAAGTTTCTCATTAGATAAAGACAATTCAAAATACGAAACATCATACCTACTTATGGTTATGGCTATAGTCTCATCTAAGCTTGCCAGAGCTTTCTTCACTTCTTTAGACACTTGTATCAAAATTCTTGATTCCTTAGAATTTTCTGTCCCTATGTGCTCACTAATAGCTACATCCAATCCATTTTTGCAAGTTAACTCAAAACATTGTTGTGGCAGAGAATCAGGAACGTCAACTACAAAAACAGAATATAAGTCACTAGGGCACCTCATTGCCTCAAAAATATTGAAACGGATCACCTTGCCATCAAACACTATGGTGAGAGTGCCATCATGAACATCAATCTTGGTTCTAGCAGTTTTCGAGAATGGTCTCTCTATAAGAATCGGTGTTGGATTAGGAGATGTCTCATCCTCTATTTCAAGAACATAACAGTCTGCTGGGAAAATCAATTGATTCACCTGCACAAGCACATCTTCCACAACTCTTTTGGTATAAGCATTAAAACGATCAGCAATTTGAATGGTAATACCAATTTCCGCAAAAGGTCCAAGATTTAAAGAAGCATAAATAGAATATGGCATGATGTTAATAGATGCTTCTAAATCTAACATAACTCTTTCAAACTTGGTTTTACCAATGGTGCATGGCATGGTGAACGTACCTGGATCTTTGCACTTTGGAGGAATTTTCCTTTGCAATACAGCTGAAACATCTTCCCCCACACTTACTTTCTCATTTCTTTTTAACTTTCTTTTGCTGGTGCATAACTCCTTGAGACATTTTGTATAATGAGGTACTTGCTCGATAGCATCCAGAAGTGGTATATTTACCTCGATTTTGTTAGAAGTTTCCAGGATTTCTTGTTCTTGTTCCTCATTCTTTGATTTTGCAAATCTACTAGGAAAAAGTGAAGGAGAAACATATGAAAGAATGGGAGTTATAGGATTTACCTGAGAAGTCAGTGTTTTGTTCATGATGGAAGTGGTGTCATCTCCTTCATCAGTTTGTGATTTCTTTGGTAGGACATCTAATTGCTCTTCATTTTGTAAAGTTATCGCACAAGAATTCTCTCTTAGATTGATGACCGTTTGACAAGATAATTCTTCTGAGCCTTGGCCCTCGAATTTGCTCATGCTAGTGGCCAATTGTCCCATTTGATTTGCCAGGTTTTGGATACTTGCCCCAATTTCCTGCTGGAATTGCATTGTGTTAGTGGCAAGTGCATTAACAATGTCCTGGAGAGACATACCTGAGTTTTGTGAAGCTGGTTGCGGTGCTGGATGTGGCATTGGTGGTGGTTGCATTTGAAATGGTTGCTGCACTCTAGGTTGATTGAAACTTTGTGGCCGATTTGGTATCACATTTGGAGTGATTGGTTGATGATTCCAGTAACTGAAATTATGTTGATCTTCCCATCCAGCATTGTAAGTGTTAGAGAAAGGATCATACCATTGCCTTGTTTGTCCTGGAAATCCACCCATGGCATTGGCTTGTTCCGTATATTCTTCTTGTAAAGTTGGATACATGTCCAATGGATGCTCCATGGTAGAATATACCCCACATGCATAAGATTTCTGCATATGTCCTACAGCCATGTTTTCCACAAGAGAGGTTAGCTCAAAAAGTTGTTGTTCAATGTTCGGAGTGCTTACCTCATTTACTCTCCATGGTAGTTGTGGCTCAAATCCGCCACTGAATTGATGGAAGTTTACTGCCATGTTGTCTAAACACAAACAATCAGAAAAGAAAAACAAAGAAAATATGAATCAACAATGAAAACAAAATAACAAATCGATTAGAAAATCAATCCCCGGCAACGGCGCCAAAAACTTGATGCGTTCGAAACTAGCAAGTATACTAGTCGCACAAGTAATAAAGTGATAAGTAAGATATCGTTCCCACGAGGATTGATTCTAATTGAATTTGTTATTTCCAGCAACAATAAACTAAACAGGGGGGATTTTTGTTGAATGATTTACTAAATGAAATAAGAATGCAAGTAAAGAATAACAAAACAGAAAGTAAATTTGAATGAAAAATCAATGGAGAAAGCTGGTTAAGGGATCCTTCTCTACCACAAGATATGGATTTGCGAATTAATTGTAGAATTGTCATCCAATTACAGCATTGAAATTATCAACCGTAGATAACAACAAGCTCTGTTATCCCAATCTTTCCTTACTTTGTTGTTAAATAAAACAAGCTCTTTATTTAATCTCTATCCATTAAACAACCTAGAACAAGCTCTCTGAGTTTAATTCAATGGATGCATTATGATAAGAAAGATAGGTTGATCTAAGCAATAAACACACAAGCTCGGATTATTTAACTTAGGTTATATTCTCCAATTGTAATCTCTGATCACAATTTTGCTACTAATGATTAGAAATTCAAGACAATTACGGATCAAGATTTCTAGTCTAGCAATAAATCACAACCAGATTATATTCAGTTGGCCACTCAAATACAATCAGCAAGCAATCATAAGCATTAAATATGGGAGAATACAAGCAACTTCAATTAGAGAATTGGATAACAATTCCTTACACAATCAACTTACAAAAACCATATCAGGGGCTTTGAAATCACCCTCAACCAATTCAGATTCAGTTACACATGTTTAAGAACGTGGTAAATACAATACAACATGGAGACATTCCAGAAAATGAAAGGGAAGGGAAAAACTTAGCAAATTTGATGTAATTCTCTTTGGATTGTAGTTCTTCCTCTTTCCAAGCTTCCTTTCTCCTTCAAGAACTCCAAGAGATGAAAGAATTCCAGAGCTGCAGCCTCCACCACGTTCTCCCCTCTTCAAGTTATGAAAATAAAACCCTAAAATGTGTTTAAATACTCTGCTACAGTGAATTGCTACAGTGCCCCGTATTATACATGCTACAGTGACTTGTGGAATTATATTTCTATACATCTCACACTGTTTTGATTACAACTTTTGGTACACTGAATGGATTTATAAACCGTAAATTTCTCCAGAAAATAGACTTCGAGAGCTTTCCAACGGTATATAATATGTTGTCGGGTTCATTGTATATCAATACAATTAAATCCGAGAAGATCACTGACTAGCAGAGGTGAAAATGAAGGGTTTTACTCTATTTTTGTGCAAGTTGCTCCAAAACTTCTACAAACATCAAAACACACAAAAACATAAAAATACCACGGAATATAGCAAAGAAACATGGACGAATTGATATAAAAGTAATACATAAATAGACACCTATCACCGGCACTGCACGATGTTGAAGTCTGACAGTCTCGGGGCTGCTACTGTCGGTGCGAGGCACAAGGCTGCTAGAGTCGGCAAGTCGCGGGGCTGCTACTATCAGCGCGAGATGGGGCTGCTGGAGGCGTAGGGCTGCTGGAGTCGGTGAGGCTGGAGCAGGCGAGTCGCAGAGGAGGCGCTGCGGCGCTGGAGAGAACAAGAGAGAGACGACTTAGGTTAGGTTTTTGGAAATTATTTTGTTTATATAGTTTAGTAAAATTACGTGAATTTTTAATATATTATAATTTATCATAATCACCCCTAAAAATTTCTTCTAAGTTTAAATACTTTATTTTTTTTCATATGTATCCTAATTACTTGTTAATTACTTGTCATTATCTAAAAATGAGAGAAATATGTAATATAGTCAAAACAACGAGTAACAAGTATGAAGAAAATATGGGTTTGACTTTCATATTAATGTTATAGTTCTCGCTTTTTTTTAAAAAAAGTCAAATAAAAAAATACAAAGTGATAAATATGTGAAAATTTCTTGCAGTGATTATTATTTTCATCCTAATTTTTTAATTATTTTTATTCTTGGGAGGGGGGCATTTGTATTTTTGTTTAACCTTATGGGGTAAACTGTTAATATCCCTTAATTTTATCGAACGAGTTTTATTTTCAGTAATACCTCCACTCCGTTTAACTTAACGTCAGAATTCAAAAATCAGGAGGTAATTTGTTATTTCAAATCTTGCAATGGGTAATTTGTATTTTTGCTTAACCTCGAAGGGTAAATGTTAATATCCTTTGTTTTTATTACCAGTTATATAGTATGTATATGTATATAAGAGGCTCAGTAACTTTTCAAATTTCTTAATTTAAACACCAAAATAGCCCCAAAAAAAGAGTAAAAGAACAATAAATAAATAAAAATCGCACTCAAATGATTTTATTTTTTATACTTTATCATAATTGTTTACTTCTTGACTCATTTGTAAGTTAGTTTAGTTTTGTGTTAAACACAAGCAATAATAACAACAACAACTAGGGGTGTGCATGGTACCCCCTCACCCGTCCGAACCCGACATGCCCGCCATGGTATGGTAGATGTAGGGTAGGGTATAAAAAAAATATAGGGTGTGGTATGGTATAGATTTTAAAAATCATCCATGGTATGGTATGGTGGGGGGTATTTTTGTAAATACTCGAAAATACCATACCATACCATACCTCTTTTAAAAAAATAAAAAATATGTCATGTGTCAGTATTTAATTGGTTACATATAATATTTTTGTATGAGTGTTATATACACTAGGAAGGTATATAATGAAAAGTTAACCCTAACCCTCTTATCGTTTTGCCTTTTGCTCTTTGCTTTGTCGCCTATCTCTTCTCTTCTTGAATCTACCGGCCATCTATCTCTTCTAGTCTTAGACTCTTAGACCACCAGTCTAAACTACATATTCCATAACAACACAAATACTCAAGCAATTACATGTCCATAACAATACAAATAACAAGTAAACTACAAATGTTATAGACATGATGTTACTTGATTATTTATGTTGTTATAAAATATGTAGTTACTTGATTATTTGTATTGTTAAGGATGTGTAATTGCTTGATTTTTTTATTTAGTACAAACTTTATGAATCATAATATTAAACAATGTCAAAATAAGAACTTAAAGTGTCAAAATCTGGTCAATTTGATCAACTACCCGAATAATACCATACCATACCCGCCCTTACCCTACCATGCAGAGATGTGGTATGGTATTGTATTAAAAAATAGTATGGTACGATATAAAAATAAAAAATCCGACATATGTAGGGTATGGGGATGGTATGGCGATACCACACCATACCCTACCATTTGCACACCCCTAACAACAACAACAACAACAATAATAATAAATTAACATGGTCTAATATAATTAATTCCTAGGTCCACCCCTTAATCATGTATATATTAATTTTTTAAACCGTTTTTGGATCACAATCCGCCACCCTTTATGTAAATAAAAAATAATGATTATCCATCACTGGCAATTAAGTCTATGCGAAGATAAATTCCTTAAAATATATTAATACTCCTAAAGTTGTAAATAATCAATTCTAGGACGTGGTACTAAACTATGAAACAATAATAATAACAAATAAGAGGAGAACTAAAGGGCAAGTTGATTATTAATTGTATAATAAAAGTTAAATATAGCAAACTAATTAACAATTCTAGATGGGTTTAAAGCTCCAAAAGTAGGAAAATTATTAAAAAAAAATGTTATGTCGAATCAAATGTATCCAAGTCGCCAAAGTTGTTAGTGGAGGGATAGCTTTTTGTTTTGTTTTTGTTAAGGTCGCCTAACCTTGAAGACAGAACACACATATAGATCCAGACAAAGAGCGACGACAAAGCAATTGCCTCATAAAAAATTGATATTATAACGACATTAATTGAATAGTAATATTATATTTAATTCTTTCATTAACAAATTTTCTAGTAGTACTCAAAAATTATAAAGTTCTGTTGAAATACTAATTTTTATAACTCAATTTCTAATACTAAATAATTTTTATCCGTAAATTAAGGTAAGTCAACTAAGAAGATTGATAGTAAATTGTGTTTAGTCTAAAGAGAAAGGAATTCAAAAGTAAAATGGGATTATTAATTAAGCAGAGTGGTGATTAAAATTGACTGTTGAAAGTAGAGCTGGATTAAAAAATTTTTAGGTAAAAATTTATTGAAGTTTGGCTTCTAAGAACATTCAATATTCAAACGCTCGCGGCTCACCGCCTTCATCTTCTTCTTCTTCATTTATATATAATTTGGTTGGAGGATGGACCAGTCACGAGTCATCAGTAAGTAAACATAAATATGCAACGAATCGGCAGCAAAAGCTTTGGCTTTTGCCCTAGCTACAAGACAAAAATTTGGTTATTTGACCCGAGCCGCCAATAAAATAATATGTTCATACTTCAAAGCTGGTTTGCGGCCAATTTGAATGCATTCACCGTTGGACCCAGTTGGATTTAAAGCAACCACTTGCACCTTCTTCAATTTGATTCAACTCTTATGTTTCACGGAACATGACGGGTAAATCTTTCAGAGTTTCGCTGCGGTTGATCGAAATTTTTATACAATTCTTTTGAAGAATTTTCAATAGACTTTTACTGTAAACAATAATAATAAAATTATAAGGATATATGTCAAGATTTAACGGAATATATTGAGCACAGAAGAAGAGGATGAGATTTCTAAAAGAATAAACGTGGTGATACTAACTATTAGGCACAAGAAAAGAAGGCAATATTCCATTTTTTAAGAGTACCACTTATCCTATAGATGTATATATTTTATATATATTAAATAGAATTTCTTAATTATATAAAAAAAAATGCTTGATTCAGATATTGAATATCATATGATTTTATGAAAATATGTATTTTGGTTCAAATTCAATCCTATCCATAAGAGAAATTGACAATTGTTGTATCTAATACGAATATTTAAGTTGTAAAATATTATAATTGTGTAAATCTAAAAATAAATCTTAGTGAATAAATATGTAAATTATGATGACATAGGCTGATAAATATGTTAACAGCTTACGCAATATAATTACGAGTCATGCAAGGATGGATCATGTTGTGCAGTTTTAGATTCAAGAAGCATGGTATCATGAATTGACAAAATCAGAATATTTAAATTATTAACATGTATGTTTCACAAAATTTAGAATTTTCAAAATTGGATCTCTGCTTTTCTTAATGTCGATTATTAGTGATGTCGTATCTCTATTCCTAGATAGGCATGATTCATTGCTTTCAGTCTAACGATTTTCAACTATATTTCGAGCACTCACTACGGCAAGACAAAGGAAAAAATTGGTAAAGACAAACTTGGTGACTTTGGTTAGTAATCATTATTTTTCTTTCCAAAAGTATAACAAAATCCATTCAAATTATCGTATAACATCAAATATTTAATAATATGGACACTAATTTTCGTGCCATTTCTATGTATATATTTAATCATTTCATCAATAAATTATGTACACAAATTAAAAAGGGAAAAAAGATTCAGAGAAAAGGTGAAATTTCTCAAGCTGCTGGATATGAGCCGAGCAAACTAATTGGTATACATGAAGAGTTCTTCCAGGCACGAGCATGCAATTTGAGGACCTCTCTGGCCTTGTCTTTGGTCTTAGTGTTGCAATCAACTTGAAGCACCAAGCACAACTTGGCCACAACGCCTAGTTGCAACATATCTTGAAGAATACTAGAAGTCGCGGAGAACTTTGAAATGGAGAATAGGATCCTCACAGCCCTTTCACTCCCCACCTGAGAAACCCTAAGTATCTTCTTTGATACAATGGCCAGACCGGCTCCGTGCTTTAAGACCTCGGCTCTTCCTTCTGCGCATTGGCATAGCAAATCAAGCACCATTAAGATCATCTCACATTCCCTTCTTTCTGATGTGTCGAGAAGAAGATCAATCAAAGTCGATACTGCACCAGCTTCAACTGCTTTTACTCTGTTTCTTCCCCATGGACAAATATTGATTAGCCCGTGTAGTGCAGCTTTTGAAGCCTGCTGAGAGATCTGATCATGCAAAATTTGGATAACTTCGAGGAACAATCGGGGTCTCAAGTTTATGAGTTGCATTGGCTCGGCTACTTCAAACATTGATTTCAATAACAAGACAGCATAAGCTCGGGACTCGTAGCTTCCACGTTGCATGACTTGCGTCAAGGACTCAACAAAGCATTCCCTTCTCGTCATAAGATTCTTCAATCCCGTTTCTGATATTTGAAGATTGCAGAGAATGCTTAGGGCTTCATCGCATGGTCTTGTCGAGTCAAACCCATCTTCTGATAATTCTACAAATGACGTAGAATTGGAGTTACTCACAATCAAGGCCAAGAAATCAACTGCACCAGCTCCTTCCAGGCATCGTTTGTTCGTCTCATTCTCGGAGGAGATCGATTTGAGCCTTTTAAGGCACTTAATTTGCATCTGTGGTGACTTGGCATCGCGGAGGAGCTTAGCAATATGAGCTTTGTTGATTGGTTGCTTCGGAGTTGGAATTCTCTCAATGCCATGTGAAGCGTTGAGGATGCACCAAGATTGAATCAGCCGCCGAAGAGTGTGGTTGGGTGTCAGGTCACAATCCGATGACAACGCTTGCTTTGTAACCGGGCAGGTGTTGTTTCTGCCGGAAAATAACCATCTCTCGATGCTTTCCCGATCATACGTTATCCCCGTCGACACCGTCACCGGATCTTTCATGATTTCAAGAGAGATTGGGCAGAGAAAAAATGATGGAACATCAATTTCATCCATTACTTCAATCTAACCAAAGAATTTGAAGATCAGAACTTGCAGTAGCGGTTGAATTAACCTTCAACGAAAACACCCAGATGGAAAAGGAGAGAAATTAAGCTCGATAGCTAGCTATTGATGAAAGCAATAATTGGAGAAGCAGTTCAGAGAATTTGATTTAAGCTAGGTATAGTTGGTGTAGCTGTTGAGAAGTTTGTGAATTGGTTTGAAGACGTTATGAGGGAGCGTTTAGTTTTTATATATACAAAACATATGAGCACTCGGAAGCAGTGGATATTCAAACCAAGAAAGTCAAAAACACGCAAAAAAGGAAATTTAAGCAGGTGATAAGAAAGAGAGAGAGAGAGAGAGAGAGTGATTTGACTTTTCTAAGTTTATTTGAAGGGCACAAGATCAAGAAAGGACAACTTTACCAGGTCACCAATCGCTGGTGTGCTGTCTAGCTAGCTTGGCTAAGCTTGATCTTGATCAATTAATTTATAATAATAATAATAATAATAAATTAAGCACAAGGTGAAACGATTAATATATTATCGTTATCTCTTAGCTGATGACATGGCATCTCATGTTATTACAATGAGCTTGAGTTGATCCTTTGACATTTGACTTCTCTCTCGCACGAGCTTGGTGGCAGCTTGAGAGCGTGATGTGTTTGGTTAATTTCTCTGTCAACCTCGTGTTTTCGCTGTGTATTGAAAACCTCTCTTCTAAGTTGCCGACAAGTGCTAATGGGGACATGAGTGCCTTTCCTGGCTGCTGCCTTCCTTCACTCTTTCCATCTACTTGGCCTACGTTGTCTAGTTCTTTTTCACCGAAAATTATATAAATATTATTAATTTTTACCCACATCAAAGGAAAAATACATGATGGAGTTAAGTTAATCAAAGAATTAAAATCAAATTAGTTTTTTATTCAATTTAATTAGAAAAATAAGAGATAAATTTTGAGCAAGTGAAAGAAAAATTATTTAAATTTTTTCTACTAATTAATTTTCATCCAAATAAAAAGGAAAAATATATACAGTGACTTAAATTAATGAAAGAATTAAAATTATTTAATTTTTCATTCAAATAAATTAGAAAAATAAGAGATAAAATGTGAGCATGTAGAAATTTGTCATATCTACTAAAAGTGATGTGATCAAGGATGAGTGGATTCAAACTTATAATCTTGATTAACTCTCTTATTAAGTTATTAATTGGAATAATTAGTAGATAATTAATATCGTTAACAAAAAAAATTAATTAAAAAAGTTTTTATCCCAGACTTTAATTAATTTCCTATTTTAGATTTTTATGATGAAATTATAATAAGAAAGCCTAATGGAAAAACTAGTGTCGTAAATGAAACCGTGTGATGACTTTAGATTAAATGAACTTGTCATGTGCATGCGCCAATAATAAATGTTTTCCTTATTTTGCTGGGGTTGAATTGTAAATTAAAGAAGATACGTAGAGTACTCCTTTTTTTTTTTCAATGATGGTTTACTTTCAATTTTGATTTGATACAATTGCACATGAAACATAGTTCCAAGCAACTTGGAATATACTAGCTAATTATCATCGAAGCATTAATTGAAATCAGAGCAACAAACTATTTGATATTTTATCTAACATCCTTGATAACTATCTAACAAAATTAACAGGACATACTTCTCGAATGGAGATAAAATACTTAGCAACTTCTCAACAAGTATTCATTATTATTTCGAAAACACAGACACATGAAGATAGACGCTTGTTTAATATGGTTCAATAATTGCTCGACATTATCGAATTATTTAACAAACCAACTTTTGAAAGAGCCCCAGTAATAGGCTATTTCGTACCAAATTTTTTTTTTTTTTAAAATTTGGGTACACCTCAATGAAAAATGATCGGAAAAACTAGAGTGCAGCCGCTGCCTTTAGGGAAAGGGGGTGGAATTAAAAGTTGTACACACAACTTTTGAACCCAATAAAAATCGTAAAAGCAGTCGTAATAAATTAATGGGGATATTACGTAACCATCCAAAAGTAATGTAAAAACACGAAAACAAAAGCAGAAAAAGAAACAGTAGTAGCACACAGCTTAAGTAAACACGCAGAGCACATTGAACCTTATCCAGATTCCAGAGGGCAAGTGGTGCTTGACCGCAAACTTTGCTTTAATTGCCATTTCATTTTCTTTCATGAGCGAAGACGTCAAGAGAAGCCGCCATTCCCAACTCACGAAGAGCCAAAATATTTGTATGCAAAGAATATTCTATTTGATTCATTTATTTATTTGACAATTCCTTTGCAACTTCTCTCTTCCCTTGCATGCAGTTTGAGCCCACTTGTATTGCAACTTTCAAGCACGTTTTTATTGCCAAAGCCGCGCATTAATTACCTCGTATATAATGTTAATTATGCTTCCTTATAATATTCCAAAGTAAACAGAAAGAAAAAAGTAAAATGCAAAAAGATCGAAAAAAATTATTTATTTTATTTTATTTTTAAGAATCTTTTGACTTATCAGCATTTTATAGATTTAGATAGTTAACATTTGATTCTCTTTCTTCGTCAACTCAAAATTTGTATAAACACCAGACACAACTAAAAATAAAAAATAAAATGAAAATAAGATCAACAGAGTGTTCTTACAGACCAGTTATATGTTTTAGTTTAATCAAGTAAGAAGAGTGACATTTATACACTTATCTTATAATTATGATTTTTTGATATTTCTATTTCGTTTTATTTTTATTTATTGTTCTCAGGATTTCTTCTATTTATGATTTTTTTTAAGAATCTATTTTATTTTATTTATTTTTTCAATTTTCTTCTTTGGATTGGTGATTGAGACTCAGTTGCTGATCTAAGATGAGTTTTGAATTAATGTAAAGTCAACCGGGTCGATAACCGACCACCACGTTTTCACCCGTCACGCAAGGCAATATATATTTATGTATAATATAATATGATTCTCTTAACAATTAATTGACTTTGCTTTTTAATTTTTATTTCTCATGGTGATCGAGTACGGTGGTGGACACTAGTCATCAGATCATTCAAAGACGATTCTGAAGTTGAATCTCAACCATCACCGCAAGTCTTGCATAGATAAATTAAAATTGTCAACGATTACCAAAGTTTGTGTTATATGTTTTGTGTACGTGTCTAATTCCAATCCACCAATTACAAAAATAAATGGAATGCCCCATTTAGTGGCCTCGATGCAAACCCAATGCTGTTTGTTCATTATTGGTTTTACAATATTTGACTAGCTAGGTTTCAATAATTTTGTATTATATATAAAATATGACGCTACCAATCAATAATAATATAGGGTTTGATCCTTAATGTTACTTTTAGTTATTAAAATATCATAGACATTGATAACTATATATATCTCATTGGATATTTTGTGATTCTAAAAAAAAAAAAAAGTTAAAATCACAAATGTCCTTTTATACCATTAGTTTACTTGTTTTGCTAAAGAGTTTTACCATTTTTTAAATTTTTTACACAAATTCACTAGTACAAATTGACTGACAATCGACATAAAATAATTTAATAAATAAATACTATTAGTAAATTATACTAATTAAAATGAGTTATTTGGTGGTCATGTATTGATGCATATAATTAGTTTATATAAATAGTTTGCTAGTGTTACATCGCTCTTTGTTAAATTTTGACTAAAGTGACTAGAAAACCCAACAAGATTAAGCCTAAAATAAATCCTTAAAAATAAATATAAATTAAGAAAAAGATATTTTGTTAAATAAATAATTTTTAAAAAATAAAATTACCAAATAGTGAATAGTGATAGTGAATGCACTGTTCCACATGATATAGTTTTAAATTTAGATTATTGGTATTCTTTTTCTTAATATCTTGTACTTTAAGCATATTTTAATCATTTCATATGATTTTTTTAAAAAAAAAAAGTTAACTTCCATTAATAAAAAAAAGTTAATAGAATTTTCAAAACTACTAGGTATATATGAGATTTCGTTAAACCAAATGAAAGCTGTATTAATCCTAAAAAAATTTGAGTACGTTATGCTCACATGGATGAAATTAATTAAGACTCAACTAAAATCTACTATTTCAAACAAAATAAATATATATCCTTTTGAAACCCGTGCACCACCAATACTTTTTAGCAGGGTGGAGCATGCTTCTAAAGCTATCTGGCCTCGTGAGCGGAAATGCTATCCCCAATGGAACACAAAGGAAATGAAATGAATAATTGAAGTGATAAAATTTTTACTATAATAAGGTGAAAAATCTTACTCTTTGCGGAAACCAAAGAATAATAAAATCCTAACTACCTAATATGCATCTTTAAATCATTAACAAAGAATTTCACACCTTCATCA
Source organism: Boswellia sacra (assembly GCA_013180625.2). Taxonomy (NCBI): domain Eukaryota; kingdom Viridiplantae; phylum Streptophyta; class Magnoliopsida; order Sapindales; family Burseraceae; genus Boswellia; species Boswellia sacra. The sequence continues at coordinate 133,962 of SNVD02007677.1, forward strand.
TATTCTTCATTTTTCCCATCTTCAATATTGTTCATGTGTTTCAAATTCAATTAATAATGATTACTTTTGTGTAGTAATATTAACAATTAACTAATCACTATAAATTAGTTAATAATAGATAGTGGGTGCATGTGGGCATGTAATTACATTAATAATTAATTAACATTAAAGAATAGTATAATATATACAATAATCAAAGTGGGTTCAAGTCTAAATGCACATATCATATTAATTGTTCAAGCAAACCTACTCACGAACTTTAAAATGCATGATGTGCACATGCCATATGGAAATTGTCTTTGGCTGAAAAGCATTGTAATTAGTGGTTGACTTATTATTAAATTAATCTATTAATTAATTAGTATCTAACAACCAACCATATTTGTTTGTTTACATACATTCCCTGAATAGATTATATTGTTCAGAGAAATATTACTTTGTCAATTCGTTGAAAGTCAGGTTCAGGTATGGATATATAGGCGCTTGACCTCATGTGCAATGCTAATTAAATTAAGGCTAATTCGCTTAATAGCCTCTTAATTCTCTCTTTTCCCTTAAAAAGAAAGAAATTAATTTGCAATCTACTTTTGAAATTGTTTTCGTGATATCTTTTACTAAGCAGGCCAAAAAAGTAAAAAAATAATTATAATTAAACAATCTAGAAAAAATTATTTATGTGTAGACTCCAAAAATACTGTACAAACCCCTTTTTCTAAACGCATCATGCCATTATTAAATAACCAGAAAATATAATAATTCATCTAAAACATAATAGTAATTTTAAAGAGAACATTTATAATCCACTCTAAATTGACAATTTCATATTTCTTACATGAAAAATACAATTAAAACATAGAATTTTTATTAAAATTCGATGAAATAAGTGATTTATCGAGGTATATATTTATTAATAAATCATGTAGGTTCTAGAGAAATTTCCTATAACTATTGTATTAGAATATTGGATTGGTGGTTATATGGAGTTATTAATTTTGAAATTGTTTACATTTTTGGATAGAAATTGAATCATTCAAGTTTTTATATAATGGGTTGCACTTAGAGAGAGGTATGGCGAGTAGTTATGGGAGTTCACAAAACTCAACCGATTTATTTATTATATTTACTTTTTTTTTTTGTAAAATTTATATAATTTACTGTTTTAAAGTTAGAATTAAATAATTGAAGAAATTTTTATTTATTTTTATTTCCTTATACAATTTATTTATTTTATTGTTTTGATTTATTCCCCTTGTGTTCGCTACTCTTTCTAAAAGGAATTCGAAAACATTTGAATCGCAAAAAAATATATAATTAATGATTATCAAGTGGATAGGCTAATGATATAATAAATAATGTGTTAACTTTAATTAATGTTACATCATTTGAGATGCATTATTTTTTATTTTATGAGCTTTAAGGATGTATAATATTACTTTTATCAATTTAGATATTCGGTAGAATGTGTATTTGAACAAAAAAAATCAGAGAAAACACACATAGAAAAATCTTGCTCCGTGTTAGTTCTATAAATGCTTTCTCGTTGTGGAATCATTACGGTTACTAATTAATATAGAGACTAGCTGTGCTGTGCTGTGAAATCCTTAATTCTAGTGATGCCTACATACCAAAAGATGTTTCTCAAGCTGGAGTATCGCAAAAGGTCGAAAATTAAGCTTCCTATCGAATGATAGACTAATATTGCTTGTTCATAAATCTAATTGAACACCATTAGTATATATTTTTTTTTTGTAACAGAGCTTTCTGATTTGATCTCATGTTGAGTTTTATATTTTTTTTTTAATTTAACATACTTAAATGATCACATGTCAGATATGGCATTATCAAATCACATTTCATTCAATAAATACCACATCAATTGAAATAGGTTTTTTGTATTTTTGCTTAAAGTTTATCATTCTTTTGCTTTTGAGATGACGATGAGAGCATGTCCGAAGGAGACTATATATGAAATTATTACACAATGATTAATATAATTTTATTCAGATATATCGTATCTTGAACTTGTTGTACGATCAAGTCATCTATTAATTTGAAAGGAGATGTTATAATTTGATAATTTCAAATCATTAAAATTTTTATTTATTAACATAGGATAAATTTAGCATTCAAATATACAAATCTTTGAGAATGGGAAGATTAAACGTCCAAATTACGTTAAGGAAATGCATCAAATTGAAAGAGAGAAAAAAAAAAAAAAAACAGAAGCGTCTAAATGTAATTGATTATCAGAAGAAAACATTGAACATTTCAATATGATATTTTAAACTTGCATGTGACGCCGTTCTTGATTTAATCAATTCCGATATATATAATGGAAGACCTTGTAAAATGTAAATGGTCCAGGCTTGATTAACGGTGCAAAGCAACCGTCAAATTATGAATTTAATATTAATCCGGTGAGAACTAATAAAACAACTCTATAATTTTAACCAACCATAAACTGATCAAATACTAACAAGACTTTGATCAAATCAACTTCAAACCAAGCGCTCAAATTGGCTTTAATGCTTAATTATATTTCACAAAACAATATAAGATTATTTTTATTCTTTTATTTTTACATCATTATTCTCGGATTCTAGTTTGGATGGAATTTTATACTCAATTAACATAAAAAAATTTCTTCAATTAACAATCTATTACAGAAGGAGGGCACGGAGACATATTGAATAGTTTTAAACTGAAAAATAAACCAATTAAAGAGCATTATTATACGTCATAAATCTATATAAAATCACACGTCATATAATCTAATAATTATAAATAATTGCACTTTCGTGTTTCGACATCTGAGATAAAGAATATTAAGCAAATCAATTTTGACAAGGTGTATGCACGCATTTCGTCATATACATTATATTAACAGTTCAATACGCTGCATTACACGATTGTATCTTGATAAGTTAAAATAAAAATTGTCAAACTAGTTAATTAAAATTAATGTTTGGCCTTTACTTGATTTTAAATGAGGATGTGAAACATTCAATTTGTGAAAAACTTCATTTAACTTTCTCTAATGATTGTAAACTTCATTGCCATAGAGTACGTTTGATGCACTGTATGTAATTGTATAACTGTGATTATATTAGATAATATTATATTGAATTGTATTACATAGGACTGGATAAGTTTTACACTATATTTAGTTTATCATTGTATTGGATGAAAACTTAATAATATTGCGATTGATAAAAGATTAAATTAGAAAATATTAATTTTTTATACCATATTTATATAAAAAGACTATAAATTAAGACTAACAATTAATTTTTTGAAAATGTAATTATTTAATAAAAATTTGATTAATTATTTAAATATATTTAATATATTGATTTTTTTTCTTCCTATACAATATAATATTAAATATTTAATTATTTTAAATAAATTTTATTTAATTTAAATAATATATTTTAATTTTATTTTGGGACGTATCAACAATCTTATACAGTTCTAAGCCGTGGTGGGATGCCGGTTTACTTTCCCCCAAATCATGCTTTGTTTATGCGCCCCTTATCGCCACTTTTGGTCTCCTATGCAATGCAAAATTGACATCAAACGTGGGATAAGCATTTAATACCATGCCAGCCATCAAACATGCACTATGGGTACGTTTGGTGCGCGATATTTTATAGTATTATTTTATTATATTATATTAAATAGTATAATACATGTGTTTGGTATTAATTTAGTATAGTATAAATTAATACAAAGTGCAACTCTTAAATGCATCAACATTATATTAAATTATGTAGAGTTAATCTATGACATTAGCATTACATTGTATAGCACTAATAAAAAATGTCAAAATTATCCTTATAAAATTCTATATATCCAACAATACCTTTTAATTTTTAAAATTTTAAAAATAAATAAAAATGTATTTGATATATAAATTATAAAATCAAATTTATTTAAAATTTATTTTCTAAAAGTAAAAAAGAGATGAAGGGAGTCATCGCCCCCACTAGGTGATATTAGAGGTCTACTGCCCTCGTTGGACCAATTGGCACCTAGTATACCACAATAAACTCAAATTGTCTAATAGGTCCAGCGGGGGCATTAGACCCCAAGTAATTTTTTTAATAATTAGCAAATATTCGATAAATTATTAAATAACTAATTTTATAAAAAAACTAAAAAATATATTTGTCCAGCGGTGGCATTGGACTCCAAGTAATTTTTTTAATAATTAGCAATTTCGATAAATTACTAAATAACTAATTTTATAAATAAACTAAAAAATATTTATATTTTATATATCTTTTTTTAAAAAAACTTGCTTTTTTGTATAAATTAATACAATACATGAGTATACCAAACACTATATAATTTTGACATAACATTCTTTTTAGTACTATACAATACTATATTATATAATACAATACTATACTATACTATACAATATCGCATACCAAACATGCACTAATGTGTCTACGTTTTTAATTTAAAAATTGTTAGTTGAGATGCTAAAGGTTTAACGTTTATGCTCAATAAACTAATATTTTCCCTTCATATATATAGTTAATTTATCAATATGGAATGATATTTTATAACATACATAGAACATTAAATTTATCTAATAAGTAATAAACAAAGGTTAGCAATAATTAAATAAACAAACCTCAAAAGAGATTAATAACTAGAGACGTTATAGATGACTGTATAATTTATAGGACATTTTATTTAGGAACAATAATTATATCCAGACTCAGAGGATTAATAAGAAATAATTATCATAAAAAATAAAGAAAGAAATAAAAAAGTAAGAGTTGCGTGCAACTAAAATTTCCGATATGAGTTGTCAGTGAGCAATTAACTATCGTGGGCCTGAAGGAGAAGGTTCATACTTAGGTCCAAATGGTCCAATCCCGTGGGCCGATCCATTGCTTCACACCCGGACATTTGTGCGGAATTTCCATATGTTAAATTGATATTTTCACCAAGGGTCAAACTTTGTTAGGAATTCTCCAAAGGTAGTGTTCTTCATCTCACTCACTCTTTTTGATCGACTTATATATATATCACTCTTTTTGATCGACTTATATATAGGTATTTTTTTTGGAATTTAAAAGTTCTGGAGGTATGCAGTTATAAGAAATATAACAGTAAACTGTAATGTAAATCGGCACAGGAGGATTTTTTCCTGGTTCGGTTATAAAAATCTGCGTCCATGGACAGCTATAGAGCTGCAATTCACTATGTTCTTGTTTGTACAATCTTTAGGACCTTTTACAGTACTGACTTACTCTCACGCACAGACCTAATATTTGACAAATAAAATCTTCGCAAAGATCCTAAACATTAGTAACAGAACACTGTTAAGTTATACATAACATTTGAAGTCTGACACAGAATTACATAAACACTCAACCCTCAAGTTATCCCAAGTGTCTACTAACTCACTCAGACTTAATCAACAACTTATGTACGATTTCTACCACTCATACATGAATCAAAAGACTCAAAGAATCAAATCAAAGAAGACATTCCTTTTGCGTTGAAGCTCTCTTCTATGAATTCATGGAATGCCAAACTCAAGACTCTCTCACAACCAAATCAACCAATACGTCAATCTCTCAATCACATGTAATCAGCCGCTTGAATATATAGTGAGAGGTCTGACCGAAATTCCCTAGAAATCCTGTAAAAATTCAATTCTAATCAAAATCATATTAGGATTAGGAGGAATAAAATAGGAAGTGTTATAAACAAATTTCAAAAGGAATTAGAACAAATAAATATTCTCCTATTCTAATTAGGATACAAGATATTATATCATAATTTAAAGAGATATTTATTACAAATCAAATACCTCCTAAAATATAATTCTAGAAACATTAAAATATGAATAAAAATATTATTATTGTTTTATCACAAGTTGATCAAAACTCATCATATACATGACACATGTATATGTAGTAGACTTTGATACCAACAGAATTATTGTGCCGTGACCAAAATCAATTGTGAAAAAATTTGGTACTAGTTAGTGATAATTACAAAAGAAAGATGTAATAAATGGCTAAGTCTAGGGAAGAGTTTTGGGCTTTTAATCAAACTTTATTATTATTATTATTATTATTCTTATTATTCTAGCTAAGTATTGGGTTATCAAATAAAACATCAAACTATCAAATAAGCCTCAAACAAGGAATCGAGTCTCTTGACCGGAATGTTGGGACGTAATTCCAGGAAGATGCAAGAGCTCTTGTCTGCGAGTAAATATTAATTTGATTATTGTGGGCCTGAAGTGGAAGTTTCGTGCTCCACCTGGCCGATCCAAATGTACGAATTCTCAAGACTCAAAACTTGGAAAATTTTCCAGATGTAGCTCCCATTTTGTGAGCCTTTTTTAAGCCAATACCTCAGTCACTCTTTTCGATCTAATGAAAGGTTAAGAGGGTGTTTATTTATATCACTTAATATTTTTTATATTTAAATATTTTTTAAAATTTAATTTACATCACTTAAAATTATGTTCGTTTACTTTTTTATATATCTCTTAAAAAAGTGGTATAAAGATATTTTATTTTTAATATGATATTTTTACTATTGTAATAGAAAATATATATTTTATATATTATATTTGTTACAATCCTTTAAAAATTAAAAATTTAATAAAATAAATCAAAATAATTTTTCATTGAAATAATTAATATTATATTTGTTATAACCCTTTTCAAAAATTAAATAGTTAATAAAATTAAACTAAAATGCTTTTTTTAAATAGTTATATTATATTTCTTACAATCCTAAAAAAAATTGATTCTTTTATTAGAAATTTAAAATTGACAAATTTAAGGTTATTATAATCATTTTATTTTACAAGTATTTCAGATTTAATATTATGCACACACATATAATATATTAAATTAAATCATATAATTTGTTCTCAAAAAGATATTTTAATTAATTAATTAGATGTTTTAAAGTCTTAAGTTGTCCAATTAATTTGAATGTGACATATTTATTTTTATTATGGAAATTAAAATTTATTGCTTTAAATGTGTTATACACTGTAAAATTAAATAGTTTACATAATTAAATTGAAATATCAATAGTAATAAATAATAAGCTTACCTATTATAGAAATGCAATACATTTATATATGGTTTGATATATGTCAAGAGTATCAATAATTACATACTTTAATTATTTCTTAATTAAATTACGACATTAAATTTTTATTTTTTAATTTTATTAACCAATGCATATAAAAAAATTAAATTTGAAAATTTCAAATACTTATATATATGTTAAATAGATTATATTATAGTTATTATTCTATTCATATAATAATATCATATATAAAAAAAAATTTAATTTTTAAAATTAAAATTTGAAATTCAAATACAGTTAAATAATGTTATATCTTTTAATTATTTTATTTAAAACCAAAATAAAAGATTTTGAAAATTTGGATGCCGGAGCCACCATCTCTTCCGTCGCTGTCCACCACAGAAATCGCGCATTCGGCAACATTGCTGGCACTATAAGGATTGACTCTTTATGATCTATCAGATTACCGGATTAGTTTTGGCATATACAATGGCTTTTCGCTGCTGGAAGTCAAGAAAGATCCGGTTCCACAATCTTTTTTATGCTTCCAATGATGAAACAATGATATATCTGAAAAGATTTTAACAACCATGTAGATCGTGAAGAAACAAGCATTTTGGTACCCATTTTTTCAAAAGAGTTTGTTGATTTGTCGTTGGAATCTTGTCGAAGTTCGCTGTTAGTGGCGGCTTTGCTGGGTGATCTTGTATAGGAGAGGAGAGGAGAGGAGAGGAGAGGCGAGTTGCTAGGGTAGACAAATAAATTTGATTTGTTTTTATATAATATGAGATGGGGGTATTAAGGACATTTCAAACTTTAGATGTTTTGAAGAAAAAAGTGATTTTTTTAACTTTTTTAATTCAGATAATTATGTCTGAAAGAAAATAAGTAATTAGAAGGGTAAACAAACAATTTTTTTTATATCACTTAATTCTATTCAGATTCAGATTTAAGTGATGGAATCAAAAGGGCCATAATAAGGAAATTAGGTAATATATATATAGTGAGGGTCTAATTCAGACGTCCGTATTTTAAAAACATCCGCACGTTCTATTTGTAGTCTACGACTACGCCTACACAAATTAAAGACTGCCGAACTCATCACTTCTGCCCATCATCACTCACCACCAAACCCCTCTGCCTTCTCAATTGTATTTGGATTTCCATTCAATGCAGGAGTGACAAAGAATGCCAACGCTTAGTTTCAGATCAATCCAAACAGCCGTTTCTATTCCCTAACCAAAATTTACCATAGCCTTAGGCCACGCCTTCCTCATCCTCCACCATCTCAACCTCTCTCTATCACACAATTCATTCTCTCTCTCCTCCAAAACATCGCTTTCGCGACCTCCTCCACCACGTTTCTCATCAACGCTGTCACCGATGAACGCCTTACTTACACTGAATTACTCTGTCAGGTTCACTCTCTCTACCTCTCTCTCCAAACACGCTACTCTCTCTCCAAAGGCAACGTCACTTTCACCCTCTCACCTTCCTTTCTTTACATTCCTACTCTCTACTTCTCTCTTCTCTCACTCGGCGTCATCATCTCTCCCTCTAATCCTCTCGACTCTATCTCTGAAATCACTTACCAAATCCATCTCAGTAAAATCTTCCATCGTCTTTGCCTTGTAGGACACCTCTCACAAACTCCCAACCAATCTCTACAAAATCCTCATCGACTAGCCCGAGTTCCTCTCCTTGTCAACTCAAAACCAACAATAAATAGAAGAATTCAGTGATGGAAAGAAGAATCTAGTGTGATGGAGTGAAGGTGAACGCATCACTAATTACTGCATTGGGTAGTATTTGGCATAGGCATAGTCGTAAGCTAAAAATAGAAAGTGTGAATGATGTTAAAGTATGAACGTTCGTATTAGAGCATCACTGTATGTGTATATGTGTGTACACACACACACGGGGAAGCAAAAGAATATTAGAGGGCTTAAAGTATTAATGTTAAGCCCACATCTACAAGCTTAAGCTTTTAGAAAAGTGGCAAATTTAACATGATATCCGAGCCATAATGACCTAATGGTCGCAGGTTCGAATCCCCTTCGTGTTATTTAAAAATTAATTAAAAAGTATTGTTTGACCCACTTGTAAGACCGCTGAGGCATGTGAGGTTTGATCTGGTCCACGTAGCAAGTGCACTGGGCCCTTGCAAGTGAGGGGCATATTGGAGGGCTTAAAGTATTAATGTTAGGCCCACATCTACAAGCTTAAGCTTTTAGAAAAATGACAAACTTAACATGGTATAGTAACATGACTGCTGCTGAAATCTCTCTGTTTGAAGTGTTCAATATTGTTGCAAGTCTTCAGCAGCATTTCTCGCACCTATACTTAGTCTTGTAGTCGTTAGTTGGTCCTAGTTTGTAGCATAAAATCAGTGGTTTGTATGGCTCACTTACTTATATCTGGCATTTATTACTTAGCATGGTTTGTAGCACCTATATCTGGCATTTATTACTTATTTTTCTGATAAGTGGTTTGTATTCTTTGCTATGTATACTGAATGAAGTTTCTGTGCAAGCTAATTAAAAGCTGCACTGTCAAATTCTGTTTCTACATTTTCTATTTTGGTATCAGAGCCTCTTTCTGGCAATTTTTCTTAACCCAAAAAAAAAAAAAAATCAACCATGACTACTCTTGGAACTCCAAGCTCAAGTGAGCCATATATTTTATCCAGCTTGCAAAACAGAAGCTTACCCATTCAATACAACATAATCAAACTTTCTTGCACAAATTATCTCCTATGGGAAACAATGATCATGCCAATCATCAAAGGCCACAAACTAGATGGCTATGTCCTTGGCACCAAGTTATGCCCTCCAGAATTCATGCGAAGAACAACACTGGGGAGTACGGTTAAAATACCAAATCCAGAGTGTGAAGAGTGGCTTTAAATGATCAATTGCTCTTGGGATGGCTGTACAACACTATGAGTTCAGATATAGCTTCTCAACTAATGCGAAAATCAACATCAAAGGAGTTATGGGATGCAGCAAAAGAATTATCAGGTGCGCATACAAGGGCAAGAATTGTCTATTACAAAGCTGAATTACAGAAAACAAGGAAAGGAGGAATGAAGATGGAGGAACACTTAACAACCATGAAAGCCATTGCTGACAACCTTGCTTTGGCAGGTAATCCAATACCTTTATCTGAACTAATTATCCAAATTTTGAGTGGTCTTGATACAGAATACACTCCAATTGTCACTCTTCTTATTGACAAAGAGTCAGTATCTAACATATGAAAGTTGACTAAAACAGCTTAATACCTATCAAATAGAGGGTATTAACTTGAATCCTACAACTTCTCACTTTGCAGCCAGCAACACCAACAACAGGTCATTTAATTCCAATAATGGCAGAGGGCAAAGTCGATCGAATTACAGAGGCACAAGAGGCAGATTTCATGGAAGAGGAGGCAGAAGCAATAGAAAAAAATCTTATGCCAGCTTAGTGATAAAGAAAGGCACACTGCCTCCATCTGCTGGAACAGGTATGATCGTAATTTCTTGGAAAACTCATCAAATCAGCAATCAAATGCCCTGATGGCTACTTCTAAAACAATTGAAGATCCATCGTGGTATGCAGATACTGGAGCAAGCCACCATGTGATCAACAACCCACAAAATTTGCAACACAAGCAGGATTATAATGGTAAGAACTCTCTTGTTATTGGTGATGGAAGCAATCTTGGCATTAGTAATATAGGTAACACTAAATTGACTGCAAGTCGCTTAATAATGTGTTGTGTGTTGTTAAAATTACTAAAAATCTGCTAAGTGTATCTCAATTGGTGACTGATAACAAAGTGAACACACCACATTTGACTCTTCTGGCTGTTTTGTGAAGGACAAGCTGACAGGGCAGGTGATGCTTAAAGGGAAGCTTGAAGATGGTTTATACAAGATTGAAGCTGCTCCTTCCTCAATTAAGTCTAGTCGTCCAAAAATAAATTCTAGAGTCGTTTCTTTTTCATCCAATTTATCAAAGTCACAGTCTTGTTTGAATTCATTGGGTCCTTCAAATAAGGATGCTGGGCATAGGAGGTTAGGTCACCCATCTAAAAGAGTTTTATTTCAAGTTCTAAAAGAATGTAATCTTGATTCTACCATTAATAACATCAACTTTTGTGATGCTTGCCAGTTTGGAAAATCACATGCCTTACCTTTTAAAAATTCTCATTCTCAAGCGAAAAATGTTCTTGGTTAAATTCATACTGACCTTGGGGACCAGCACCATTACTTTTGACATCTGGCTATTGGTTTTACATACACTTGATTGATGATTTCAGTCGTTTTACTTGGATTTATCCTCTTAAAATTAAAAGTGATGTTGTACAAGCTTTTAATCATTTCAAAAATCTTGTTGAAAATTAGTTTGGCACCAAGATAAAACAACTTTACTCTGATTGTGGAACCGAGTACTTACCTTTCACACAAATAGTTCAAAAATCAAGAATTATTTTCAAACACACATGTCCATATACTTCAGTTCAAAATGGTAGAGCAGAAAGAAAACATAGGCATATTGTTGAAATGGGCTTAACCCTTTTAGCTCAAGCCAAAATGCCATTAAAATACTGGTGGCAAGCTTTCGAAAGTGCAATTTATCTAATCAATAGATTACCAACTCTTGTTCTTCGTGACATTTCACCAATGCAAAAGCTGTTCGACAAGGTTCCAGACTACTCTTTTTTTAAAATTTTTGGTTGTAGTTGTGTTCCATGTCTTAGACCATATCAAAACCATGAATTTCAATTTCATTATACCAAATGTGTGTTTCTAGGATATAGTGAATTATTCAAAGGATATAAATGTCTCAGCTCTACTGGAAAAATTTATATTTCAAGGCATGTAATCTTTAATGAAAAAGAATTTCCTTTTGCTAATGGTTTTCTTAATACCAAAAATGTGCATTCTCGTATTCTCATTTCTTCACCACCTTAATGGCACACAATGTCAAATAATATAAGTAATGATACAGCTTCCTCTTGTATAGATCATCAATAGACTTCTCCAACAGTATCATCAAGCTCTAAAAGTTCTACTTCAAATTCACCAAGAGAGCTAATGCAAGTTGATGCTGTCACAGATTCTAGAATTGATGCCCCTGTTCAACCTGAAAATTCCATTGAAAATGAGAGACAGGAAAATAGTGGAACAGCTCTGTCAAATGAACACCCAATGGTGACAAGAGGAAAAAGTGGCATTTTCTAGCCAAAACTGCCATTCACTGGTCTTGCTGAAGTTGCTGATGATCTCAACACAACTGAGCCTCTCAATGTTTCAGTCGCACTACGGAATACTAATTGGAAAAAGGCAATGCAGGCCGAGTATCAAGCTCTTGTTCAGAATAAAACATGGTGCTTATTCCCTCCATCTCCTAAGCATTCATTGGTAGGAAGTAAATGGGTTTTCAAGCTAAAATACAGCCCGAGTGGAAGCATTGATCGCTATAAGGCGAGATAGGTAGCAAAAGGCTTCCATCAAACTCCTAGAGTTGATTTCTTTGAGACATTCAGCCTTGTCATCAAGCCTACAACGATAAGAATTGTGTTGACTCTTGCTGTCTCAAAAGGATGAGAAGTTCGCCAACTAGATATAAATAATGCTTTTCTTAATGGGTTGTTGACTGAAGACGTGTATATGGTGCAACCAGAGGGCTTTATTGATGCTGAAAAACCAGATTATGTGTGTAAGCTTGACAAGGCCATCTATGGGCTCAAACAAGCTCCACGAGCTTGGTTTGATAGGCTGAAAAACACACTGGTAGATTGGGGCTTTAGTCATTCCAAATGTGATCCATCTCTCTTCTTCTTTAGGTCTCACAACAAAGTCTTATTTCTTCTTGTTTATGTTGACGACATTTTGATTACAGGAAATGACAAAGAACTTGTGCAGGCCTTTATTCACAAGTTAAATAAGGTCTTTGCTCTAAAAGATATGGGGTCTCTACATCATTTTCCTTGGTATTGAAGTCTACAGAGATGAGACAGGAATGTATCTCACACAATCAAGGTACATTCAAGAATTGTTAAAGAAAGCTGAGATGGGAAATGCGAAAGCTTGCTCAACACCACTTGCTATTGGGAAAAGTTTGTCTAAAGAAGAGGGAGAAGTCATGAGGAATCCAACTTCTTATAGACAAATTTTAGGAGCTCTTTAGTACCTCACACACACTCGGCCAGGCATAGCATATGCTATCAACAAGTTAAGCCAATTTCTTCAGCAACCAACTTTGATTCATTAGCAAGCAGTGAAAAGAGTCCTTCGTTATCTAAGTGGAACTGTCTCGGTTGGGCTACATATCAAATACAATGACAGACTTGGCTTAAGTGGATTCTCTGATGCTGATTGGGCAAGTTGCCCAGATGATCGCCGTTCTGTTGCAGGCTATTGTGTTTATTTTAGTGACACCTTGATTTCATGGTCTTCTAAGAAACAACATGTTGTAGCCAGGTCAAGCATTAAGTCTGAATACAGGGCCTTAGCGAATCTTGCTACAGAAATGTCTTGGATCACTTCATTTCTCAAAGAATTTTCATTTCCTCAGCCATCTAAACCAATCTTGTGGGTTGATAACTGAAGTGTTGCTGCTCTTGCATCCAATCCTGTGCACCATGCACGAACGAAACATATTGAGATAGATGTTCATTTTGTTAGGGACATGGTCTTGAGAAAAGATCTGGAAATTCGGTATGTTCCATCACACGATCAGATAGCTGATTGTCTTACGAAGGCATTGACAAATTCTCGATTTCAGTTCTTGCGTGACAAACTCGGCATGGTTGATTCACCCCTTCGTTTGAGAGGGTGAGATAAAATAGTAACATGACTGCTACTGAAATCTCTATGTTTGAAGTGTTCAATATTGTTGCAAGTCTTCAGCAGCATTTCTCGCACCTGTACTTAGTCTTGTAGTCGTTAGTTGGTCCTAGTTTGTAGCATAAAATCAGCCATGTATATCTGGCATTTATTCCTTATTTTTCTGATAAGTGGTTTGTATTCTTTGCTATATATACTAAATGAAGTGTCTGTGAAAGCTAATTAAAAACTGCACTGTCAAATTATGTTTCTACATTTTCTATTTAAGAAGGATGGAGGAAACAAAAGAGATCCGAATGAATAGAGTAATACCATAATTCCATTACAGTTTTTCTGTTTGTTTGTTTTATATTACAAATTCTTTCTACATGCAACATTAGGTTTCACATAAATACATGTATATATGGCACTTGTGTTCTCATGGCCAGAACCCTCGTGATTAATTAAAAAACAAAAGTTGTAAGTGAGAAAAAAATGACGAAACCCTTTGAAGGAGGTCTTAACCTACTTCGCATGCATTTCAATAAAGTAAGCATCAATCCTTGTAATGTTTAATAAACTTGCTGCGATATCATGCACACATACAACATTTTTGTTGGTGTTAACTTAATCCTTGCATGTGCCATGACATGTTAAGTTTTTGGTTAACTTGTGATGAAAAATAGAAAAGTATTTTGATTCCTATTTTACTGTTTCTAGATGTTTATCATAGGAAGTATTTGATTTACAATAAATAACCTCTATAGATCAGGAAAATATTTCTTGTATCCTAATCAAAATAGGAGGATATTTAATTGTATCCTAATTACTTTAGGAGTTTAACTATAAACACTTCCTATTTTATTTTATCATAATCCTAGTGTGATTTTGATTGAGATACTTACAGGAATTTTAGGAATTTCGACCAGACCTCTCAATATATATCGAGGTATGACAATAGTCGGCGTAGAGAGGAGTTTTGCGCATTGGAGACTTGATTGTATTTTTGAGAGTATAGGTCACGGCATTCGATGAATTGAAAGAGGTTCTTCTATACAGATTGAAATTTCTTTATTACTTTGATTCCTTGCGTCTTTGATTCATGTATGAGAGTTAAAAATCGTACATGAGTTGTTGATTAAGTCTGAGTGAGTTAGTCGACACTTGGGATAACTTGAGGGTTGAGTGTTTATGTAATTCTGTTTTAGACATTGGGTGTTATGTATAACTTAACAGTGTATTGTTAAGTTATCTACGACAGAGAGTGGACAGTTTCACTAGAGTTTAGGATCTTTGCGAAGATTTTATTTGTCAAAGATTAGGTCAGTGTGTGAGAGTGAGTCAGCATTGTAAAAGGTCCTAAAGCTTGTACAAACAAGAACTTAGTGAATTGCAGCTCTATAGCTGTCGTGGACGTAGGTTTTTATAACCGAACCATTTAAAAATCCTCCTGTGCCAATTTACATTACAGTTTACTGTGTTGTTATTTATAACTGCATACCTCCAGAACTCTCAATTGGTATCAGAGTAGGTTCACTGATAGACAAGTGAAGAAAACGATAATGTTGATGTGGAAGGATGGAGTTTATTCAGAATGGAGGATCTGGAACGCAACCACCTATTCTCGATGATGGTAATTACCCATATTGGAAGGTAAGAATGATGATGTATATCAAATCTCTTGATGACAAACATGGACTAGTGTGCTTAAAGGATGGATGCCGCCAACAAAGCTGAATGCTTTTGGTAATGCCGAACCAAAACCAGAGGATGCATGGTTTGATGAAGAATACTGACGATCCAATTGGAACTCCAAGGCTCTTAATGCAATCTTTGCTGTAGTAGACTTAAACAACTTCGGACAGATTTCTAGATGCAAAGTGGCCAAAGAAGCATGGGACATACTTGAGGTAAAACGTGAAGGTACTACATCTGTTAAAAGATCTAAATTAATGAGATTGAATTCTCAATTTGAAAATCTAATGATGCATGAGGATGAATCAATTTCTGATTTTTACTCTAAGATATGTCACATTACAAATTCAGCATACACGTTTGGCAAAACTTTTATTAATGCAGAAGTTGTTAGTAAAATAATTAGGTCTGTCCCAGATAAATTTCAACCTAAAATTTTAGCCATTGAGGAAGTTAAAAATACTGATAAAATGAGAGTTGATGAACTGATTGACATTCTCCAAAACTTTGAAATAAATCAAAGTACTAGGAAACAAAAAGACAAGAGCATTGCATTTAATGTGAAAGATGAAAAATCTGAGGATGAATGTACTGATGAGCTTGATGAAACTGATTCTAAACAAATTGCTTTTCTAACAAGAAATTATGTCAAGTTCATGAAAAGAAATTTCAGGAAAAAGAATCAAGGAAAGCCATCAACCTCAAGTGAAGAAAAGTTCAGAAAGTTCAGCAAGGAGAATGATAAAAAGAAGCCGAAACAACCTGAAAAGAAAGGACAGATTCAGTGTTATGAATGTTCTGGTTATGGACATATTCAATCTGAATGTGCTAATCTCAAGAAGAAAAACAAAGCGCTGACAGCAACCTGGAGTGATGAATCAGAATCGGAGTCAGAAGATCAAGATTGCATGAGCCATTTTGTTGCATTTACAGCATCTGCAGTAGATAAAGGGAAAGCTGTTATGTCAGACATAACAGAAGATTGTCAAGTCAGTATTGATCATTCAGACGATGAAGATGGACCAGAATATTATAAAGAGTTGCAAGAAACATATAATGCACTCTATAGTGAATGGCTGAGTCAGAAAAAAGAAATCAACACCTTGGAAAAGGAGATTGAAGTTCTGAAATGTGAAAAAGCTTATACTGAAAACCATATTACAGAACTTGAGACTATTTTGACAGATAAAACAACACATATTATGAAAATCACAACAGAACTGATTGAAAGCAAGAAATGTGTCGATCAACTCAAGAGCAATCAAACTTGATCAGGTCTTGAACCTTGGAAGAGACAGCTCCAACAACATGGATTGGGGTATACAGAAGGTAATGTTGCATTTACATCAAAAACAGTCTTTGTAAAAGCTTCAACAACAGGTAAAAATTCTGAACTTAACTCCTTAAAGTCAAATCCTAGTCCAAAGAGTGATGAAACATTCGTTTCTCCTTTAAGTTCATTCAAGTCCAATCCTGAAAAGGTAAGGAAATTCATTCCTTTTTGTTATTTTTGTGGTAAAAAGGGACACATTAGGCCTAGATGCTTTAAATTGTTGAATCTTTTGCATAAAAGATCAAAACAGTTCAAACTATTACCTAAATCACAACTACAGTGGGTTAAGAAAGACAAAACAGTATGTCATATTGCCTTTACTGCACTTAATCATGCATCTAATGATTTGTGGTATTTTGACAGCGGTTGTTCCAGGCACATGACTGAAAATAAACAGTTTCTAACAAACTTTAAAGCATGCAAGGATAGCAATGTCACTTTTGGAGATGGAGCAACAAGTAAGATCATTGGTAAAGGCATTTTGAATGTCAAAGGCCTACCCAAATTTAAAAATGTCTTACTAGTTGAAGATTTGAAAGCTAATCTTATAAGCATTAGTCAGATTTGTGATGAAAAGTAAACCATTAACTTCACACAAAACAAATGCATGGTCTTAGATAATTTCGGTAAATGCATTCTAGAAGGCAATAGATCCTCGGATAATTGTTATTTGGTAAAATTTACATTTCATGCTAGGATTTTGGATTTAGAATTGTGGCATAAAAAATTAGGACACTAAATTACAAAGACTTGGTTAAATTAACTAAGTTAGGTGTTGTAAGAGGAGTTCCTAAACTTGATGACAAAATTAATAAAGATTGTGGACCATGTCAAATGGGAAAACAAATCAGAAGTTCACACAAATCAAATCCACATCTTAGCACATCTAAGATACTTGATTTACTTCATATGGATCTTATGGGTCCTATGCAAATTGAAAGCATTACAGGTAAGAGATACATATTTGTTTGTGTGGATGATTTTTCTAGATATACTTGGGTTGATTTCATTAAAGAAAAATCTGACACTTTTGAAGCTTTCAGAAATCTTTGTGTTAAGCGTAAAAATAAGCAAAATAGGAGCACTGGAAGGATTGTGAGAATAAGAAGTGATCATGGAAAGGAATTTGAAAATGTTAGCTATGCTGACTTTTGCAAATATCATGGAATTGATCATGAATTTTCAGCTCCTGAAACTCCTGAACAGAATGGTATTGTGGAAAGGAAAAATAGAACTCTTCAAGAGATGGCTAGAGTAATGCTCAATAGCAAAAAGTTGACCAAGAGGCTATGGGCTAAAGCAATAAGCACGGCTTGTTATATTTCAAATAGAGTTTTTCTTAGACCTGGCACTAATCAGACACCTTATGAAATTTTGAAAGGAAGAAAACCTAATTTGAAATATTTTCATTTCTTTGGTTGCAGGTGTTACATCTTAAACGACAGAGAACTGTTAGGAAAATTAGATTCAAGAAGTGATGAAGGAGTCTTTGTGGGATATGCTCAAAACAACAAAGCATTTCGAGTTTACAATCTGAGAACTGAGGCAATCATGGAATCTGCAAATGTAGTATTTGATGACCTTGATGATTATGCTAAGTACTCACAAGAGAAAAGCATAACCAGCTTCACAGAAGAGGTAGAAAAATCAGATTCAGACAACAACGAAAAGGAAGATGTTGTTATGAAGAAGGAAACAGCTACTGTTACACCTGATGTAATAGTAACATCTGACAACTCAGATTTGAACAGAAGTTCAAACGGGAATGATGAAGATAGAAAAGATCCACCCACATGGATACAGAAGGCACATCCAACAAGTTCTATCGTTGGAACACCAGATGGCATGATGAAAACTCAGAGCAAGGTAAGAAATCAGGTAAGATTTGCATGTTATGTTTCTTTAGTTGAGCCAAAAAAATGTGAATGAAGCTTTAAAAGAAGAGATGTGGATTCAAGCTATGCAAGATAAACTTAATCAGTTTAAAAGGAATGAAGTATGGGAATTAGTTCATAGGCTAGAAAATACAAATGTCATTGGAACTAATATTCAAAAATAAAACTGATGAAAGTGGTCAAGTAGTAAGGAATACAGCTAGGCTAGTTGCACCATAAGTTGAAGGCATAGACTTTGATGAGACCTTTGCACCAGTAGCTAGACTTGAGTCAATCAGATTACTACTTGCAATTGCTTGTTTGCTTGATTTTAAGTTGTATCAAATGGATGTTAAAATTACATTTTTAAATGGCTATCTCAATGAAGAAGTTTTTGTTGAATAGCCTAAAGGATTTGAAGATCCTAAACATCCTGATTTTGTGTACAAATTGCACAAAGCTCTGTATGGTTTGAAACAAGCTCCTAAAGCTTGGTATGAAAGGTTGACAAATTTTTTAATCAACAGAGGTTATAAAAGACTTTGTTTATCAAACATGCATCTAACTATTTTATTGTTGCTCAAATATATGTTGATGACATTGTTGGATCAACTAACAAAAGCAAAATTAACGAGTTTGTTAAGTTGATACAGAAAGAGTTTGAGATAAGCATGGTAGGAGAATTAAATTTCTTTCTTGGATTGCAGGTTAAGCAAATGAATGATGGGATATTATATCTCAATCATAATATGCCAAAAATCTTGTAAAGAAGTTTGGGTTTGAAAATGCAAAACCAATGAAAACTCCTATCATTACTAATCTAAAACTTTCAAAAGATAATGCAGGAAAAGATGTTGATACAAGCTTGTACAGAAGCATTATTGGCAGCCTATTATACCTCACAGTAAGCAGACCAGATTTGAGCTTTAGTGTAGGACTTTGTGCAAGGTTTCAATCAAATCCCAAAGAATCACATCTTGCAGCAGCCAAGAGAATCATCAGGTATGTTCATGGAACATGTGATTATGGAATATGGTTTTCTAAAGATACAAATGATTGTCTTGAAGGCTTCAGTGATGCAGATTGGGTAGGAAATGCAGATGACAGAAAAAGTACTTCAGGAGGTTGTTTTTATCTTGGTACTAACTTGGTTTCATGGCACAACAAGAAGTAGAATTCAATTTCCTTATCTATAGCTGAAGCCGAATACATAGCAGCAGGGAGTTATTGTACGTAACTATTGTGGATGAAGCAAATATTGAGTGATTATGGTATTGAACAAAAGCCTATAATTGTGTTTTGTGATAATACTAGTGCTATAAATATTTCCAAAAATCATGTTCAATATTCTAGAACAAAACACATTGATATTAGATACCATTTTATAAGGGAACTAGTAGAATATAAGGTGATACACATTGAGCACATCTCCACTGATAAACAATTGGCTGACTTGTTCACTAAGGCATTAGACACAATAAGGTTTGAAAATCTGAGAAAAGCCTTAGGTATTTGTCAGTTATATGAGTGAACACAGTATGCTGTTATGTTATTCATATCTGTAATATCATGAGTTTTCTTCTAATTTAGCATGTTTGAGCTATGATATAAAATTTGTGTGAATAATGAATACTGATTTAAAATGAAAAATACAGAGAGAGCTACCAATATATGATGTGTGAAAGCCATCATTGAGAGTAACCTCAGGGTATCTAGGAAATATGTTAAGGTCACCCACTCATGAAAAGGGCTACCTTTATATTGTGTGAAGGCTACTGTATTAATCTAGAAAAGTTTTCATTGAAATCAATTTTTATGTGTGTAAGAAGCATGCTTAAGTTGTTCATTCAATTGAATCAAAATAGCTTTCATGTGAAAATTACTCAGCTCTAAAAATATGCTTTCTTAGAATGATACATATGATAATTCAGATATTACTGTTATGCTATTATTAACTGTGTTTTGTTACGTTTTTCATAACAATGCCCTATGTGCTTGTCCTAAATATAAGTCACTTGTGTGTCCATGTGTCAAAAAATTGCATGTCAGCATCGTTGAATTAAGGGGGAGAAGTCTCAGTGGCGGGAATCCTAATTCTATTAGTATTCCTTATTTGAATTTAAATCAAATTGGAATTGATGTGTTTAAAGGGAGTTATTAAACGATTTTGGAAAGGGAAATTATTAATAATTTTTTGTTGAAAAACAGAAATTCCTTAAAATTCGGCCTAATATATATATATAACAAATAGTTTGTGGGCTTCTCCTGTTCATATCATCCCTCACCTACAGTTGCTTCCCTGTCCTGCATCTTGGTTCTCTGTTCCTGTTCTAAAAATCTTCTACAGTTCAGAAACCCTAGCTATGGTAGCCTCATCAAACTCGACAGCTAGTGCTTCTTCTTCCTCAAGTGGCTCCAGTCACAACGGTAGTGACAGCAGTCAGTCATCTCCTGTGCAACACACATGCAACAGTTACAGTTGATCCTGCCATCAGTGAGGACGAACAAGCACCAGTGAAGAAGATTAAGGACAAGGTCAAGCCAAAATACAACAAATTTCTCACAGTTGCAGTCAAACAGAAGTTTATCAAGATTACTTCACAGATAAAGCTACAGTTGGAAAGGCCAGTGAAACTCTCAGACTTCAACACTTATGGTCTCAGTGAGATGATTGAGTCCAATTACTGGACTCGAACGGTATCAAACTTTCTCCCTCCTGTAAAAACTTTGATTCAAGAATTTTATGCTAATATCTCGAGTGCTATTGACGATCCTAAAAGTTTCCATTATTACAAAGTTTACTATCGGGGGAAGTTTGTAAAATTCTCTCCCAATGTCATAAACTCTTTTCTGGATATTCCAATAGGCAGTATGCATTTTGTAGATGAAGAATATAACATGGCAGAAATAGTTAGGGAAGTGACTGGTCGAACAGACATTGAATGGAAACCCAGAGATGGTATTGACCAGAAGTACCTTAGGAAGAAATACAGAGTGTTACATAAGATAGCACAGTTTAATTGGCTTCGTTCTTCCTATCAAAATCAGATTCGGGAAGACAGAGTGAAACTTCTATTTTGCTTAGGAACCAATCGGCCAATAAACTTTGGATTGTTAGCCTATAGAACAATTGTTCAAATTGGATCCTATCACTCTAATTACTATTTGATTATGTTCCCCTGTTTGATTCAAGGAATACTTACTCAGAATAATATTCCTGTGAGCTCTAGTGAACAGACAGAAATTCTGCTAAGTCCATTACCAAGGGATTCCTTCAAAGATTGCATGATCAAACTGACTTACCTGCACCTGAACCAAAACCAACAAGAGTAAGAAAAAAACCAATTGAAAATTGTTGAAGAAAAACTTAAATTGATCAACTCTGCTTTGACAGGTATTATGCAGGATTTGAAGGACATTAAACACAAGCAATCTATCTTGGAAGCTTAGCTTATAGGACAGTCTTGGTCTATAACACCACAATTTAGGGAACCTGAACCTGTGATTCCTGAAAAACAAACTGAGGAAATACTAGAGGACAATGAACCACTATCTGAGGAAGCTGCTCATGCTGCATAATCTGCTGCTAAGAAAGACAAAACAGCAGCACAAAAGCCAAAAGAAAATTCAATCAAGGCTTCTGTCAAGGGATATAGCAAGAAGGGAAAGAAGAAACTTAAAGTGGTGAAGAAATCATCTGATCAGAAGCAGAAGCAGAAACTAGACTCATCAGCTCCCACTTTGCAAGATGAATCTGAATCAGATGAACCAAAACAAGCAGATTCCAGAATGAAGCAGACCTCACCACTTGCTGAGACAGAATCTCAGGATATCCCTGTCCCTGCAACAGCTGTAGTAGAATCTCATCCACCACCACCTCAATCACCAACTCTTCCAGCAGCTGAGTCACCAGTTCCCTCTTCACAACAGCCTATTAAGACCACTGAAACCAGTGCAGAAAGAATCGAGAGGGAGATACACAGAGTTGTTGCTGAAGTCACTGCAACTTCCTCAGATACTACTGAAGCTCCACTAGCAATAGCCCCTTTTGAACAAACAGCACTAGTTAAAGCTCAACCAGAACCAGTTCCATCTGATCAGCCTACCTCCACTCCTAGGCGTCGGGTTAAACATATGGCTCGCAAATCCATCAAACGCCCTGGTAGCTCTACCTCCCCACCAGTTAGAAAGTCTCCCAGACTTAGTTAGATTTTGGCCACTTGTGCTGAAACCAAAGGGGAGATAAGGGAGCTGGCTGTTTATTTTGATTTTGATTGCTGAATTGCTGAACTATTTTATTTTGCTGTCATTTCTGTTATCGTTTGACTCATGGTTCTCTTTGCTTACTAATTTTGTTTTTGTGTTACTTGTTTCTCAAAGGAATAAGTAAGAAGTGAGAGGGAGAATGAACTATATTTCTTGTGTCGTGCGTGCATTCTAACTACCTGTTGATTTGTGTTAAGGGTTATTAATCTGCACAGTTACTTGGATGAATGTTGTACATGAATTTGAACGCAGTAGTGTTTGACAAATATTTTCATTTGTTCTGCAGATGAGTTTGATTGCATTAGTGGTTGTCAAACTTCACTTTAGTGCTTAGATTAGTTATATGTCTTGTGACAGTGTGCTGTTATGTGATTACCAACAGCTTTCTGATTATTTCTTTGCATGGGATAGTTGTCTGTTTTATAGTTCATGATAACTTCCAGTGATATCTAGCTTATCATGTGTTGTTCTTAGAAACAATTCAATGTTTTTATCACAAGTTACCAAAAAGGGGGAGATTGTTTGTGTTAACTTAATCCTTGCATGTGCCATGCACATGTTAAGTTTTTGGTTAACTTGTGATGAAAAATAGAAAAGTATTTTGATTCATATTTTACTGTTTTCAGATGTTTATCATAGGAAGTATTTGATTTATAATAAATACCTCTATAGATCAGGATAATATTTCTTGTATCCTAATCAAAATAGGAGGATATTTAATTGTATCCTAATTACATTATGAGTTTAACTATAAACACTTCCTATTTTATTTTATCCTAATCCTAATGTTATTTTGATTGAGATACTTACAGGAATTTTGGGAAGATTTCGACCAGACCTCTCAATATATATCGAGGTATGACAATAGTCGGCGTAGAGAGGAGTTTTGCGCATTGGAGACTTGATTGTGTTTTTGAGAGTATAGGTCACGGCATTCCATGAATTGAAAGAGGTTCTTCTATAGAAATTGGAATGCCTTTATTACTTTGATTCGTTGCGCCTTTGATTCATGTATGAGAGTTAAAAATCGTACATGAGTTGTTGATTAAGTCTGAGTGAGTTAGTAGACACTTGGAATAACTTGAGGGTTGAGTGTTTATGTAATTCTGTTTCAGACATCAGGTGTTATTTATAACTTAACAGTGTATTGTTAATTATCTGCGACAGAGAGTGGGCAGTGTCACTAGAGTTTATGATCTTTGCAAAGATTTTATTTGTCAAAGATTAAGTCAGTATGTGAGAGTGAGTCAACACTGTAAAAGGTCCTAAAGATTATACAAACAAGAACTTAGTGAATTACAGCTCTATAGCTGTTCGTGGACGTAGGTTTTTATAACCGAACCACGTAAAAATCCTCCTGTGCGATTTATATTACAGTTTACTGTGTTGTTATTTATAACTGCATACCTAAAAAACTCTCAATTTCAATTATCATATTTCTGCTTAAATTTGATTAAGATCCAAATGCGAAAAACAAATATTTAAATTGTGTGGAGGCTATAATATTGCATAAATTAATACATATCTCAATAAAAGAACTGAATAAAGAAACAAATTAATTAGTCATTAAGGAAGCGGGAGTACGAGAACAAGAATCAAACGAGCTTAAGCTTCGGTTCATTCAAAGAGATATGCAAGCTAGCTGGGCTTCATCTAATTCGTACTCTAGTTTTGTTACGTGAAGGAATATATTGTGCTGGCTGGCTGTTAAATATTTAGGCAATTTGTTGCGTGATATACCTATACGGACATGTGGGTCCATGTCTGATGCAAAGATTGGAATAATGCTTTCAAAGAAGAATTAATATTATTCTAACACTCTTAATTGCTTCCAAGCAAAATTAGTGTAAGTTTTTATTACCATAATTAGCACCTCCTGCTAGGGCTTGAGTTCTGAGAAAGAATAAATAACTATTGTTTCACCAAATAACTATTGTTTCACCATTGATTACATTAATAATTATCCGTGATGACTTATGAGAAAATTTATGATATGTATTTGAAGAATTATTTGAATTTGTTATATTGATTACACTGATGACGATGAGTAGTGAGGTTGAGGTATGAATAGTTTTCATGAAAAGCTTGCCACAGGCCTACATCTCTGATTGTATGCTTTGGGGTGGTAAGGGTACTGGGCTGTGCAGAAGAGTCTGGCGGTTGCAGTATGGAAGTTAATGGATCATCAGCACCCAATATAAAATAAGAACATATTTTGTTAGATAATTTTCGAAGAGCTAAAACAAATTGAGTTTAACCTATGAAAAAAATAAAGGGAAAGATTGCTAATACTTATAACTATTTAAAAAGTTATAATGCAAAATTCAAGTAAAAATATTTCTAACAATATGTGTTTTTACTGTTTAGATAATAATTGTTTTTACAAATTTTTAATATTGCCTAAAACTATATATTTTTTATTTGAGTTGAACACTTGATTATATAATGATCTAATTTATAGCTTAAAATACTTTAATACTTTTAATTGTTTGCTAGATTTTCTTTATGCGATTATCTAAATATTTCAAGTTTAAAAATTAATTGCAAAGATTGATGACATTTTCTGTTTCTCATCACAGCCAAAATTTAATTTTAAGCTACTGATTATTGCCATTTCACATATCTGCTGCTTGCCTATCCTATCATATTTCATTCATCCCCTAAAGCTTAAAAGCTGCTGGCAACAATACATAAAATCCAGAATTTGCGGAAAGCGAAACTCAAGAGTTTTATAATACATAACCCCAAAAAAAAATTTCGCTAGTCCGAGCTTAGTTTTATAATATCCTATTAGGCAATATCTAAGAATTAATTAAGGATTTTAAAAATTTATTAAATAAAACAAACGAAAGAATGCATGGTTTGACCGCACTTTGGAAGTAACGGATTAAATTATTATTATTAATTTTTTTGAACTTACAGAATATTCAATGCTAATTGAGACGACCCTCATACATGAAATATTATAACCGATATCGCTTAGATAGGTTCAAAATCAGATAATAACAACTACAAAATCACATAATAAAACAATAAAATTTTTTAGGTGCAGTCAAGTGATTTGAACGTAGAATATGAACAACTACCTGAATTATGCAGTATAAAGTATAACTTTTAATTAATTATTATCATTGTATATTTGGCGTGGACGTTTACACAAACAAGTATCACAAAAGATATATAATTAAATGATGTACAATTAATATGTTGAAATTAAGTAGATTCAAAAGCATGAACAAGTTATCTTAATTAATTATTTAATTAACTCTTGGGGAACTTAGTTATGACAGAATCATTGATGCAAGGAGAGTCCTTCCATTCATTATAATGTGATCTAATGATTTCGCTAGCTTTTTCTTTCAAGTATGCAGGAATATCAATTTGCAGCAGCTTGCAAAGTTTTGCAACGGTTCCAACTTTCAACATTTCTTGGAGTACCATAGTGTTCCCAGCAGAGAACTTACTGATCAATGACAGGATCAAAATGGCTCTATCATCAGCTGCTGTAGAAACGTGCAGGATCCTTTTTGTCACCACTGGTATGGCAGCCTTGTGACTTAGAAAATCGGCTCTTCCATCAGCACAAGAACATAGATGAAACAATATCCCTAGAATCAACTCTGTGGTTCTCCTTTCTGGTAATGATAATTCTAGCTCAATCAGGTCAAAAACTGCTCCTGAGTTGACCATTATTATCCGATTTCTTCCCCATGGACAAGCGTCTAAAAGTAAATGCAAGGCAGCGTTGATTCCTTGTTGTGTGATGCCTTGACGTAGAACACCAATTATCCTCTGAAACAATTCTGGTTTCAGCCTCTCCAAGAAGCTAGAACTTGCCTTTCTGATGATGTTTTTCAATACTATCAATGTATGCGATTTGATTGCAACATGATTTTCCATCTCATTTCCTAGAACCCACGTTAAAGAATCGACAATCTTGTCGATCTCAGCAGCAAGCAGCTTGGTTTCTGCTGAAGGGATTCGAAAGAAATGAAGTACACTAATCGCTTCTTCAAGCCCCGCAGCCACTTGACTCGCATTGAAACACGTTACAACAAAAGATAAGATAGCCTTTGGGACGCCAGCTTCCACCATGTACTTCCTGTTCCGTTCATTCTCGGCAGCCCAGATTTCCAATTGGCGTAGCGTGTGGAGTTGCAGGTGGGAGTGCTGCAGATCTTTGATGAGTTTCAGAATATGAAACTTGTTGAGAGGAGCTTTTGGGGTGGGGATTCTATCAACACCATACGAGGCATTCTCAGTGCACCAAGCTTGAATCAATCGGCGTAGAGTATGATTAGGTGTCAAATCAGAGTCTGTTGGCAAGGGCTGTTTGGTGACTGGACAAGTTGTGTTTTTGCCTTTGAATAGCCAATGTTCAATGCTTTCACGATCGTATGTGATGCCTGTAATAGCAGTCACGGGATCCCTCATGATCTGCAGAGATATTGGACACACAAAGTACTCAGGAATCTCGATATCTTCCATTTTTGATGATCAAACAAAACAAACAATCCAGCATAAAAAGAAGTGATATTGAAAATGAGACAAAGGTTAGATTTATGAATATACTTTTTACAGAAGAATTGAGTTGAGATGATGATTGCAAAATGAATGAGTTGAACACAAGTTTGGAAATGGGACGTTTGTGAATGGTAAGAGACAGCGGCTCATTTTTATCGACGAAGTTGGAGGGAAGAGAGAGGAGAGATAAAGGATTGGTCGTCTCTTACTGGTCATAAACTCTCATGTGACACTATTTTCTTACCAATAAATTCATTGTAATGGGGGGTTCGGTGGTCAAAGAAGAAAAGTTGCATGTGTGGGCTTCGGCCATATGCCAAATCCAACTCACACGCAATCGCCAATTGAATTATAGACTAAATATATGTGTATTTATTTGCCACTTTTGGTTGAAGTTTAATTAATAAAATAGCAGAAAGCAATCTTGTGTGTATATGTCAACGACATTTAATGAAAACTCCAGTCTATTTTTAACGCTTGTTCTGATCTCATCTTGGGCGGAGTCAGTGTATATGTAGTAAGTTGCGTTTGATCATGAATGTTATATTTATGTTTTTCTTTCGAAAATTTTGATATTTAAAAGACAGAATTATTTACACACTTCTTAATTAAAAGTAAAGAATAGTTTAAAATTATTATATCTGTTTCTATTTTTGTTGTACTATTTGATGTTCAAAGAAAGGAAAGAGAATTGGGAAATAATTAACTTTTTCTTAATATTTTCTTAAATATTATCTATTCTTTTGTTTATAGAAAAAGATCAGTGTCTTTTGTTTTCCAAATATATATATATATAAACAAATAAAAACACAAGTTTTAATGTTTTACATACTCTAGAAACCAAATATCTTGTTAAGTTTGTCATTTTTTTTTTGTAAAACTTAAACTTATAAATATGAGTTTACCCTTAATACTTTAAGCTTCAATACACTATTCCATATGTAAGGATTCCATTTACTTGTAATATGAACTAGATCGAGCCTTACATGCTTTTACAGGTCTTATAAGTGAGTTAAATAATACTTTTATTAATTACTTTTTAAACAACATGGAAGAAGGCAAGACTTATATCTTCATATGTTACACTTACTAGATCTAAGACAATGAAATTTATATAGAAACACCAATCACATATATATTAAATTGACATTATAATTAATTAAATTTGTTTTACAAAATTGAATTAAAGGTAGTAAACAGGGAGAAGAACATATATTTCTATATATGAGAGAATATACAGCTAACAAACTCAGAAATGTGCCTCGTCATCTAACCTAATGAATGACTGAAATTCTCTGCGTACCACACCATATAAAAATATAGGCTTGATCAGATGATTTTACCAGTCAGTTTTCACCATTAGCCTTTGAAATTTTACTTGTACGCATAGAGAAAGTGCCATCTCCCACCTCCCAAGATCGATCTTTTTCACAACAAAACAAATTAACTAACAATATTCGCGATTCAAACATGACATGATACATAGAGCCGGCCAGCCTCCACTAAACCAGTCTATCCTTAATTGATCGATCAATTCGCCATTTGTGCAGCTTGCGTGTGGCGTCACCAATACCAATCAATTAGTCAACAAAAAAGTGTGTGTATTTGTGTGCGCGTGTGTGTGTATATATATGATTAGAATCATATATATATATATATATATATATATATGTTTGAATCATATTTGCATATGCATATAGTTTACATATAGTAAATCATATATATATATAATGTACGAGTACCATTAAGGTCTTCTATTTCAAGATTATCTCTTACAGTATAATAATATATCTTTCTCAGAGTATTGAACAAGTTCAATTGATGAACAAATTAATGAATATAAATGTGGCCTCATGGTGGTTGCCCAATACAAATTTGACCAAATTATCAAGCTCTAATTGGGAATATTCAACCTCGGGTGTTGAAATTTTTTATTCATATATACCTTTAAACAGCAATTAATGTTTGTCACTTGTGACTTGAGTCAATAAGACATTTGACAATTATGATTTCATGGGAAACACAATTCTTTTTGGACAGAATATTATTAATTCCATTTTTCTTTACTATATTTACTATAATTACATATTAATAATAACAATAATCATCAAATTAATTTAAGGGTATTCTTATTCTTTTCTAAACAGAAATGATGAAATCGTTTATCAAAGTTTATAAACATTAATTTTAAACTGTAGGGCTCCACTACAGAACAAGAGAGATGCTAAGAAGAGTAATAGTAATATTTTCCTAGAAAATTTAATTAATTAATCAATAACAACGTACGGCTATAGAATATAAATGCGTCGCAAATCACGAGCGTGAATCATGCTCCATGCAATGCAAATCAGTCAAAAAGTCAAAAGCGACACAATAAATAAAAGCACTTTTCATTTGTAGTCAAAACAAAAAAAAAAAAAGGGCTAGTCAATGGGAGAGTTTACTCAAGTAAACTTAAGAAGTAAACAAAAACAGTGAAGGAATAATAATATGCATTCCCATTTGGCTGTACGTACACGCACGCACATTTGCGCTAATATTTGCTTAGCGATCAACTCTTCGAACTTGTTACCATCGATACCACTAACGCCACTTCATCCAACTATTCAAATCTCGTCTCCAAGCTTTCAGCTTCATTTCTGAATTTTTTGACTTAGGTTAATTCAATGGGTTCGAAATGATTAATTAATTAATTTTTTTTTAGGGTTTCTATATCTGCTCACTAATTTGCTTTAAAATTAATCTAGCTATTCTTATAATTTAAAATTTGTCTAGGTTGGACAATTATATTGACTATATATTAACTTAGCATGAAGTCCTTTAAATACGTGCTTCAATCATCAAGCTATTAATAGTTTTAAAATGAGATTTCAAAGAAGAACTCATAAGATTTTATTTTCTTACCTTTGATGTGTTCATGCATTAATTATTTGATTTGAAATACATGGATGAAACCTTCAATCCTCTTTCCACTCTATCTCATAGGCCAATTAAATTGTCTTCGTATGAATCTATACGCACAAAAAAAACAAAAAAAGTTGTCAACCGTTCAAGCATTAACGATGAATGTAGAAAAATAAAACCATATATATATATTATTTTCCCGTTTACCAAATAAAGTTGATTTCAATAAAATTAATTCATTAATTGGACTATTAATCTCATACATAGTTGATAGGTATGGTCCCTCTCTAGTCTCTGTTTATTTATCTAGACACTTGGATTGGCAGAGTCTAGTCAATTTTTAACATGCAGAAAAGTCCAGTCAAATTATGATCATGATTTAGACATAACAGTCTATTGGGGGTTCATGTGTCTTGTTTATATAAGCTTTATAATTAATTATTTTTAATCAATTAACTAGCTATGCAGATAATCAAATTATATATCCTTTTTATTTTGGATTTCTCTCGCGAACTTGATAGAATGTTTCTTATCTATTTTTAAAGATTTTATTTCCGACAATAAAAACTATTTTAAAATTACTTCTTAAGATCAATTACACGCATGCGTTAGTAAAAACTAAAGATGCAAACCTTTCTTTAATCGAATAATATTTTTCAAGCTATTAAGTTTTCATAAATAGCTTATT
Source organism: Boswellia sacra (assembly GCA_013180625.2). Classification (NCBI taxonomy): domain Eukaryota; kingdom Viridiplantae; phylum Streptophyta; class Magnoliopsida; order Sapindales; family Burseraceae; genus Boswellia; species Boswellia sacra. The sequence continues at coordinate 165,143 of SNVD02007677.1, forward strand.
TTTTCTTATTAATTTGTTTTGGCAAGATGGCATGAAAGGACAAACTACAAAACGCTTATGAAAGTGAACTTGTTTAGCGAGGGTTGGCCCTCGGAATCTTATCTCAATCATGTCTTTCTAACTTATATGTACATGGAGATTTGTAACTTGCCTTATTCCAAAAATTAACAAGTAGTCAATCCTAGATTGTAGAGAATAAAAATAGAAGAAAAAAAAACTGTCTAACAGAAGGTCCCAATCTATTATCAAAGTTAGCAACTTAGCATGTAATTAATTAGATTAAACAACACTTTAAAGTTTTTCAGGGAATTACATGTATAAACACCTTTTTGAAAGAAGATGAAAACATCAATCCAATACTTATTGTGTGCGCTAAGTTTCAGCAAATTAATAAAATTCTATCCATTATTGTTCGATCTATCTGGATAATTTCTTTACATCTAATGGTGTTTGGCTCTCATTAATTTTCTCACACTTTCCTTGCATTTTCTCCCTTATTCTTATAACTATTTCATTCCTGATTAATGAAGCAAGCGAAGAGTAGTTTCTAGCGAAAGTTGCTGAATAAATTAATATATATAGAGACAGTTGGCAATTGGCATCCAGTTTCCAATGAGCTTGTAAGATCGGTTGTTTCTATACAAGAGCCTCGGCCAAAATTTTCGGCTGGTAAAGGATCTCTTACTTTGACTCTGAATTTTTAGATTTCAAAGTCAACCAACTTTGTTTGTTTCTGGAAATTAACATTAAATAATTTCAATTGGCAAGATAATTGCTTGAAGTTGAATAGATGTTGAGTGTTGAAGGGGAGTGGAGTCTAGAGTGAGGACTAACCATGGAGTGGTACACTATTTAATACTATGTTCTCAATTGAGGATTGTCTGCAATTGTGTACAGAAAACTTTAGGGAATTTGATTGAAGTAAAACCTCTGCTCGGTTATCTTATCTGAGCTAATAGACTAGTTCTATTTCTATATCATACATCTGGTTACGATACAAAACAAGTGAAAATAAACACCGTAACAACCAGCTACAGAACTGGATTAGTCTAACTAATTTGATGACCTGTCAACTCTACTTAATACTATGATCTCAATTCTGCCTCTCCTAGATTTAGTTTATCATCCCCCCTCAAGCGGAAGGGTCTTGGGACAACAGAGAGTTTGCAGCGAAGTCCTAAGAACCAAGAGCTTGTAAGATGCTTGGTCATCAAATCAGCTAACTGATCAATAGAAGGAACAAACTAGATCAACAAATCATTACGAAGAACTTTGTCGTGCACAAAATGTAAATCAAACTCTATGTGTTTCGTGTGAGCATGAAATATAGGATTGACAGCCAACTGAGTAGTAGCACTGATGTTATCACACCAAAGTAAAGGAGGATTAGATAAAGAACGGCATAACTTTTTAAGAATTGATTGTGCCCAAATAATTTCAGCAGTAGCAATAGCTAAACCACGATACTCAGACTCAGCACTGCTCCTGGAAACAACTTTTTGCTTGGTAGCAGACCAAGATGCAAGATTATCACCAAGGAAAAGACAAATAACCACTAGTGCTGCGTCGATCATCAGGACAAGAAGCCCAATCCGCATCAGTAAAAGCTTGAATACTTAACGATTTAGATGCTTGGAGATGTAAATCATGTCCAATAGTGCCACGAAGATAACGTAAAATACGCTTCACAACAGACCAATAAGCAGTAGTAGGTTGCTGCATAAACTGGCAAACTTTGTTAACAGCAGAAGACAAACCAGGTCTAGTAAGAGTAACATACTGAAGTGCACCAACAGTGCTACGATAAAGAGTAGCATCTAACAGAAATTCACCATCAAAGCGAGAAAGAGCTTTCCCTAAAGATCTTGGAGTTGCTGCAGGCTTGCAATCAAACATATTAAGTCCTTTTAAGAGATCACCAACATATTTAGACTGACTCAAATGAATACTTCCAGCTGAACGAGTAACCTCAATACCCAAAAAATAATTCACGTCACCAAGATCTCTCAAAGAAAAAGTGGCATGTAAGGTGAAGATGAGCTGAGTTATCATAGTGGAAGAACTGCCAGTCAATAATATGTCATCAACGTAAACTAAAAGCATTATAATATCATGTGCAGAGCAATAGATGAACATGGAGTTATCAGATTTAGAACAAACAAATCCCCAGCCAAGCAAAGCATGACTCAACTTAGTAAACCAGGCTCGAGGTGCCTGTTTTAATCCGTACAATGCCTTATTAAGCTTACAAACAAATGTTGGATGTGAAGAACTTTCAAAACCTGGAGGTTGTTGCATGAATACCTCCTCATCAAGATCACCATTCAAGAAAGCATTTTGAATATCCAACTGTCGAACACACCATCCAAAAGAAAGAGTAATTATTAAAATAATTCGAATTATAGCTGCTTTCACAACTGGACTAAATGTTGAAAAAAAATCTTCCTCCCATGTGAAAAATGTCAAAGTTAGGCACCTCCCTTGGGAGGAAGGTGCATGTTAGTCAAAGGTAGGCAAGGTTAGGTGACCAACCTCACCTACCCCATTGACAATGCATGTAGAATTTCCCTATAAATAAGGGAACGAATTCTGCCTGAATGCATCAGAAAGACTCCAGAGAGAGTTCAGGATCAGAACCAGAGAGTTCTGAGAGAGTGAGAGAGCCAGGAGAGCTCCAGGATTAGTTTATGGGAGTTTTTGTGTAAATCTTGTAATATCAATTTTCACTGTTAATACAAGTTAATTTTCTCCCAAATTCTGTTCTGAGTTTGCATCGCATTCCCAACAAGTGGTATCAGAGCCTTGTTGAGCTCCTGTAACGTCAGAACAGAGAGAAAAAATTTAGAGAAAATTTGTCCCCTGTTTCTAGAAAATTTAGATTTTTCGGAAAGTGTTCGAATTCCGAATTTGAAGTGTCTAGTGTGTTCGTGAGATTGAGGAGATCATTCTGCAATTTTCCGGCGACCGATCCAACCACCAGAGACGCCGCACGCGCCGAGCACCTGGATTGCGAGTGGGCTTCACTCGCCTCACGCGTTGTACGCGCGTCTCAAGGAAGAAGACGACCCCACTTCAGCGCCACGCAACCAACCACGTCAGCGCGCTTTTGCCACGTCCGCATATCCATGTCACCAGAGCCATGTCAACAGGACACGTCAGCACGCCATGTCAGAGCCACGTCATCGACACGTGTCCAGCCTCTGCCACGTCAGCATATCTTTTTGAAATTATGTTTGGCCCCTGTATTTCTGGGTAATTACTTATGACCCCCTAAATTTCTAAAATTTGTATTTTAGTCCTTCAAAAATTTCAGTTTGGCCCCTATAATTCTGGTTAATGACTAAATGCCCCTCTTAGTTTCTGAAATTTCATTTTAGCCCTTAAGAAATTTCAGTTTAGTACTTAGAATTTCCAAGCTTCGTATTTATTGCATAAAAAGAATTTTTGAGCCCCGGAAAAGGCTATTCCACCATTTTTGACCGTTCCGGACGTAACGGTGAGTTCAGATTTTTGAAATTCAATTCCCATTTTAGTGAATTAATTATTCTAAAATGGAAGAATCATCCGGAGCCATGATTAAATTGACTGCTATCAATTACACACTATAGAGACCCAGGATAGAGGATCTCCTTAGTTGTAAGGATCTATATGATCCTATAGAATTTCAAGGGCAGAGACTTGAGATAGAAAAAAAGGCAGAGTGGAAGAAAATAAACAGAAAATGCATCGGTCAAATCAGGCAATGATTAAGATCTATATTCTCTATGGACATGTAGCCAAGGAAACAGATGCATATTCTCTATGGACAAAATTAGAGAGTATGTATCAGGCCAAGTCAGCACGGAACAAAGCCATCCTGATGAGACGACTTGTAAACTTGAAGTTGCGAAGTGGAACTCCCATAGCAGAACATACAAGTGAGTTCCAGAACTTGATGAATTAGTTGACAGCAGTCGAGTTACAGCTTGGAGACGAAGAATAAGCCCTTCTACTTCTTAGTTCCCTTCCAGATTCATGGGAGACGTTAGTGGTCTCCATCAGTAATTCAGCACCTGGAGGCAAACTTACCTTGTCAATGGTTAAGGATGTCTTGATGAATGAAGAGGCAAGAAGAAAAGATGCAGGCGCCAGTCAAGATAAAGCCTACATCATGGAGAATCGGGGAAGACAGTCTCGAGGTGAAGACTGGAGAAGAGGTAGAACCAAAAGCAGAGGCAGATCGACAAACAGAAGGGGCAGGTCAACAGATGGGCGGAGGCCCACCTACAAATGCTATCACTGTGGCAAAGAGGGTCACATGAAGAAAAATTGTCGCAATCTTCAGAAGCAGAACCAGGAGAGTTCACAAGCACAAAGCTGCGAAGAACCACGAGTCAACATTGTAGAAGATATGACCATCTGTGCAGAAGAGACGTGCTTCCACACAACAGACCAAGGAGTAGAATGGGTAATTGACACAGCAGCTTCCTGCCACGTCACTCCTTGCAGAGAGATCTTCACCACGTACAAAGCAGGAGACTTTGGGATAGTGAAGATGGGTAACAACAGCACCGCCAAAATCATGGGAATTGGTGATGTTCAATTCCAAACGAACGTCGGATGTACAATAACTTTGAAGGACGTTTGTCATGTGCCAGATTTTCGACTCAACTTACTCTTGGTAAAAGCCTTTGATCAGCAAGGCTATGAGAGTTGCTTCACCAATGGTACATGGAAGATGCTGAAAGGGGTCATGGTGGTTGCTCGAGGTAAATTATGTGACAATCTTTACAGGACTCATGTAAAGATAAACGGAGAGAGCCTTCATGTAGCAGAGCACATGGTACCTCTGGATTTGTGGCATAAAAGGCTCGGTCACATGGGTGAAAAGGGTTTATCAACCCTTCAGAAGAAGAAGTTGATCACTGTTTCCAAGGATGCAGCGTCTCATCCTTGTGACTATTGTTTGTATGGAAAACAACGGAGGGTGTCATTCAGCTCCTCATCAGTGAAGAAATCAAAGTTGTTGGAGCTAGTACACAGTGATGTATGCGGACCTCTCGAAGTGGAAAGTCTAGGCAGTAAAAGGTATTTCTTGACCTTCATTGATGATGCCTCTCGAAAAGTGTGGGTGTACTTCCTCAAGACGAAGGATGAAGTTCTGGAGAAGTTCAAGGAGTTTCACGCCATGGTAGAACGTGAAACGGGTAAGAAATTAAAATGCCTTCTATCAGATAACGGAGGTGAGTATACCTCCAGAGAGTTCAATGCTTACTGTCGGAGATATGACATTCGACATGAAAGAACAGTCCCACGCACACCACAACACAATGAAGTGGCCGAGAGGATGAATAGAACTATCATGGAACGGGTCAGGAGCATGCTCAGATTGGCTAAGTTACCCAAGCCATTCTGGGGGGAGGCAGTTCGTACCGCCTGTTATCTAATCAACGGAACACCATCAGTACCACTGAACTTCGAGATTCCAGAAAAGGTATGGTCTAATAAAAAGCCCTCCTACAATCATTTAAAAGTGTTTGGTTGTTTAGCCTTTGTACATGTATCCAAGGAGCTCAGACAGAAGCTCGATGCAAGAAATGTTCCATGTATCTTCATCGGTTATGGAGATGAAGAATTTGGATACAGATTATGGGATCCCAAAGAAAAGAAAGTCATCCGGAGTAGAGATGTCATATTCCATGAAGACCAAACATATAAAGACGCTGAAAAGAGAACAATATCTAAAAATCCCACTAGCAGTGCCCCAGATATTGTTGCAGATTCAACACCAAATGCTACAGGAAATATTGAGGTACCGGATGAAGTTCCAGAGGCAGATCAGGAGGAGGAAAATGAAGAGATTGATGAGTCGGGGGAGCCACAATCACCTGTTGAAGCTGCTGTACCTTCTGAAAATGAAGAACCTCAGCTACAACGATCTGAGCGAGGTCGGATTCCGTCGAGGAGATGTCCGAAATCAGAGTATACACTGCTTACTGATGAGGGGGAGCCAGAAAGCTTTCATGAAGATTTATCTCATCCAGACAAAGAACGATGGCTGCACGTAATGCGAGATGAGATGAATTCTCTGGAGAAGAACAAAACTTATGAACTGGTCGAGCTTCCAGATGGAAAAAAGGCACTGAAGAACAAGTGGGTCTTCAAGCTCAAGAAAGATGGAACAGGAAAGGTGATAAAGCAGAAAGCCTGGTTAGTGGTAAAAGGATTCCTTCAGAAGAAAGGAATTGACTTTGACGAGATCTTTCCACCGGTGGTAAAAATGTCCTCAATCCGCGTCATCCTCAGATTGACAGCAAGTCTAGATTTGGAGCTTGAACAGATGGATGTGAAGACAGCATTTCTTCATGGAGACTTGCATGAAGAAATCTACATGGAGCAGCCAGAAGGATTCGAGATTCAAGGAAAAGAACACTTCATGTGCAAGCTCAAAAAGAGCTTGTATGGCCTTAAACAAGCACCAAGGCAATGGTACAAGAAGTTTGACTCCTTCATGGTAAGTCATGGGTACAAAAGAACCGCTGCAGACCAATGTGTCTACTTCCAAAAACTTCCAGGTAGAGATTTTGTTCCATTAATGTTATATGTGGACGACATGTTGATCGTCGGTAAAGATGCAACAAAAATAAAGCAGCTGAAGAAGGAACTTTCAAAAACCTTTGATATGAAGGACTTGGGATCAGCTCAGCAAATCTTGGGATGCACATTCATCAAGATAGGAAACAAAAGAAATTATGGCTGTCTCAGGAGAAATATGTTGAACGGGTGATTCAAAGGTTCAACATGGATGGTGCTAAGCTAATTAGTGTACCACTGGCTAATCACTTCAAGCTGAGCAAGAGATCATGTCCCTCATCTAAGAAAGAGATAGAGGACATGGCATCGGTGCCCTATTCTTCTGCAGTAGAAAGTTTGATGTATGCCATGGTGTGTACAAGGCCAGATATTGCTCATGCTATAGGAGTCGTGAGCAGATTTCTTTCAAACCCAGGGAAAGAACATTGGGAGGCAGTCAAGTGGATTCTCAGATACCTAAAAGGTACCTTGAAGATATGCTTATGCTACAGGAGAGCTGATCCAATCTTGGAAGGCTATACAGATTCAGATATGACCGGAGATTCTGACAGTAGAAAATCCACGTCAGGTTTTGTCTACACTTTTGCAGGGGGAGCTGAATCATGGCAATCAAAACTGCAGAAGTGTGTTGCGCTATCCACGACAGAGGCAGAATACATTACCGCAGCGAAAGCTGGAAAGGAAATGTTGTCGTTGAAGCGGTTTCTTCAAGAACTTGGGATCGAGTAAAAGGAGTACAAAGTACACTGTGATAGTCAAAGTGCTCTAGATTTGAGTAAGAATTCAGTGTACCATTCTCGAACAAAGCATATCGATATTCGCTATCATTGGATACGTGAGGTGATAGACAAGCAACTGTTGAAGCTTGTGAAAATTCATACTAAAGAGAATCCAGCCGACATGTTAACAAAAGTAGTCACCAGAGACAAGCTAGAACTATGTAGAGACATAGTTGGATTAGAAGTGGTCTAATTACTTTTGTAGTTATTCCCTTTCACATGGGATGAAGGGGGAGAATTGTTGAAAAAAAAATCTTCCTCCCATGTGAAAAATGTCAAAGTTAGGCACCTCCCTTGGGAGGAAGGTGCATGTTAGTCAAAGGTAGGCAAGGTTAGGTGACCAACCTCACCTACCCCATTGACAATGCATGCAGAATTTCCCTATAAATAAGGGAACGAATTCTGCCTGAATGCATCAGAGAGACTCCAGAGAGAGTTCGGGATCAGAACCAGAGAGTTCTGAGAGAGTGAGAGAGCCAAGAGAGCTTCAGGATTAGTTTAGGGGAGTTTTCGTGTAAATCTTGTAATATCAATTTTCTCTGTTAATACAAGTTAATTTTCTCCCAAATTCTGTTCTGAGTTTGCATCGCATGCCCAACAATAAAAGTCTCAAAATAATCAAGTCCTTGAGTTTGATTAAACCCTTTAGCCACGAGTCTGGCTTTATAGCGTTCAACAGAAACATCAGGCTTATATTTAAGTTTGAAAACCCATTTACAGCCGATGATATTAGCACCAGGTGGAGGAGACACAAGTTGCCATGTCTTATTTTTTTTGAAGTGCAGCATATTCAATATTCATAGCAGCAACCTAGTTAGGATCTTGAAGAGCTTGTTTAAAAGATTGTGGTTCAGAGATGGACTCCACAAGAAAAACCTTTGGCTTATACACTCCAGCTTTGGCATGAGTGATCATGGGATGAGTATTAACCATTTGGGAAGGACAAGTAAACTCAGAAGAGGATGATATATTATTAGAAGAGGACTAACTAGAAGAATTTGATGGAAAAATTATAGGAGTAGGGGTAGGATCAATAGACATAGCCGGCATAGGAACATAAGATGGAGAAGATAAAAATGCAGGTGTTATAACAGAAGATGCATTAGCAGAACTAGATTGGGAAGAAGAATTTTCTACTGTAAAAGGAAAATTCGGCTCATAAAAAACAACATGTCTACTGATATAAATTCGGCCAGAATTATAGTCAAGGCAAAGGTAGCCTTTATGGCAAGCATTATAGCCACGAAATAGACATTTCAAGGACTGAAATTAAAGTTTATAGCGATTATATGGACGAATAAAGGGATAACAAAGATAACCGAAAGTCTTTAGAAGTTTATAGTCAGAAAAATGATGATATAAGACATAGTAAGGAGATTGAAAATGTATTACAGAAGATGACAAATGATTTATTAGAAATACAACAGCTTGGAAAGCATATAACCAGAATTTCAGAGGCAAATTAGCATGAGCAAGCATAGCTAAACCAATTTCAATGACATGCCTATGTTTTTGCTCAACCCTCCCATTTTGTGGAGAAGTATATGGACAAGAAAAACGATGATCAATACCATATTTCTTCAAATATGAGGCAAAAGATAAAAATTCACCACCATTATCAACTTGTACACATTTAGTTATGACATCAGGCTAGCATTCAATAAACCTATGAAACTTTGGAAACACTGCCAAAGTTTGATCTTTTGTATGTAAAGGAAATAACCAACTAAACCAGGAGAAATCATCAACTATAAGTAGGAAATACCTTGCACCTATAGTAGCAAGAACCGGAGCAGGACCCCATAAATCCAAGTGAAGTAAAGCCAAGGGCTTAGTAACTCGAGACTTGGACAAAGAGAATGGTAAATGGTGGCTCTTACGAAGTTGAGATGTAGAACACACAGTAGTTTTATTGGCTGGAATGGAAATATTGCAAGAGCGGAGAACTCGGTTTACAGTATCAAAAGAGGCATGACCGAGCCTATGATGCCATATATCAAATTCAGAAACAGTGGACTGAATACAAGACTTGTTATTGAAATCAAATATAGAGTAACCAGCACTTTCAGTAGAACTCATACCGCTTGAACATTGAGGAAATTTGTAGAGACCATTTTCAAGTTTGCCTCGAGCTAGAACCTTCTTTGTATACTGATCCTTTATCATAAAATAGTTAGGATGAAACTCAACAAGAGTTATTATCAGAACAGAACTTTGCTACACTGATGAGATTAGTAGCCAGATGAGGAACATGAAAGACATTCTTGAGATGAAATATATTTGAACCAGAACAAAAAGTTTTCGAGCCGATATTGGAAATAGAAAGTTTCTTACCACTTCCAACAGTCACTTTATCTGAGCCTTGATATGCAGAGGAGTTGGTGAGGTTTTTTGAATTCTGAGTCAGATGATGAGTCGTAGTTGAGTCAAGGAACCAAGCCTCATCACCAACTGTAGAAAGAGCAGCCGCCATAGCAAACATTGGGTTAACGTTTGATCCAGCATGTATTGTGATGTGGGACAAATTAGGGATTTTAATTTTGATTTTAGGGATTTTAATAAATTAGAGATTTTGACTATTATTAGGGATTTTGAATTCTTAAATTGGGAGTAATCCTAATTTGAGTCATTTTTCTAAATTAATAGTTTACTATTTTACTTCGGATTTAATTTTGGTATTTTCTAGTTAAACTAGGATTATGATTTTATTTCCTAATAGGATTTTATTTCCTAGTAGAACTATCCTTTAAGGTCCTATAAATAGGAACCTTTAGTTATGTTATTTTCAGATTTGGTTGTTATTATTTTTTTTGATCTTTTAGTAAAAAGATTATTTCTCCCTCAATTTTCACTCTACTTCCTCCCCAAATTTCTTCTATTATTTCTCCCCTTTCCTTTGTCTACATCTCTCTCCCGTTCTGTTAATTTGAGGAATCCCGTTCCTCATCAATTGGTATCAGAGCGTGGTTTTGATCCCCTCTTATACTATTTATCATTTAATTTTTGTTCAAACCATTAACCCTAAAATCTCCCCCTACCATCAATTTACTTTGCCCCAATTTCATCTTCCATCACCCCTACAAAAAAATATTACTATTCACCAGAGTTACTGTTCATCCCGGGCACTATTCACCAAAGTTACTGTTCACCGCGACACCATCATACTGTTCTTGTCAATATCTACAATGTGTCCTTCAGTACAAACTTCAATACTCTCATTGATACAAGCCTCAAAAAATAGGATAAACAACAGGTTTGATGCTCTGGAGAGTAGAATGGATGCCCTGGAGAGTAGAATGGATGCCATGGAAGATAAAATTACAAAAGTATTAACAATTGTAAAAGCTTTACAAATTTCCTTTCTTAAAATACATGGCCCTAATTTGGAGTCACCCACCAAACATAGGAATCAAGAGGTCTTGGGTGCAACTCCTAAGAACCATGAGGATGAGTGTAATGATTCTAGTGGAGATGATGAAGCAATCGAGATTGATCTTGTAGATGGGCATGAATCTAGAGGTGATATTGAGATCGAGAACAAGATGAATTCTAATGATGGTGTGAAGCCTACATGTGAAGAATCTCATGAAATCATTCAAGAAATTGATTTCATAGGTTGTGATTCATATTTGGGTTCTTCTACTCCCATTATTGGGTTAACGATAAAGTCTTATATTAGGTCAACAGTAAAGTCCTCTATAGGGATTATTGTTTCTCTACCAATATTGAAGGTCGCTAAAGCATCAATAATTTTTTCATTACATATGCTTTCACTATTGGATCGTCATAAAGCGAAGATATGGATTAATGACTTTCCAATGATCGTGCAAGGCAAGACGTGGCGTTTTCTTGTGTATTGGCAATTTCCTCCTTGACAACTCGCCAGGAGTCGAGTTCTTTCAAGAGGGAGAGAATTGATGTAGGACAAATTAGGAATCAATTAGGGATTTTAATCTTGATTTTAGGGATTTTAATAAATTAGGGATTTTTACTATTATTAGGGATTTTGACTTCCTAAATTGGGAGTAATCCTAATTTGAGTCATTTTCCTAAATTAATAGTTTACTATTTTACTTAGGATTTAATTTTGGTATTTTCTAGTTAAACTAGGATTATGATTCTATTTTCTAATAGGATTTTATTTCTTAGTAGAACTATCATTTAAGGTCCTATAAATAAGAACCTTTAGTTATGTTATTTTCAGATTTGGTTGTTATTGTTTTTTTTTTATCTTTTAGTAAAAAGATTATTTCTCCCTCAATTTTCACTCTACTTCCTCCCCAAATTTCTTCTATTATTTCTCCCCTTTCCTCTGTCTACATCTCCCTCCCATTCTGTTAATTTGAGGAATCTCGTTCCTCATCATATTGGATTCGTGTTTGGCCCAGAATAATTGATGTCAAATCGATGATAGCAATCATGAATAGTGTGACCAAATTTTCCACACAGTTGATACTGTGGCTTGGAATTATTTCCATTGCGACCTCCTTGTCCACGACCACCATTAAAACCTCCTCTTCCACTATTATTTCCTCCCTTGTTATTGAAACTAGAAAAATGATTCATGTTTTGATATTGATTCATGTAATGAAATTGACTCTGACCTTGAGGCTTATGACACCTTGAAAAGATTTTCCATTCCTCTTGTTGAAATTCTTATTCAGAGTAGAAGCAGCATTTGCAAAGATCATTGTATTTTCACTAATAGAATTTTGTTGCTCTAAACGGTGTTCGAACGTGATTAACATTCCATGAATAGAGTCGAGTGAGATATTACCATCACGAGATTCTATTAAAGTAACGATTGAATTGTAATCAGCACCAAGACCAGAAAGAAGATTCATAATCTGATCTTGATCAGTAACAGGTTCTCCAATTGCAGTCAAACTATCAGCAATTCCTCTTATCTTGAGAATATACTTCATCATCGATAGAGAGACTTTCTTGGTTGTCTGCATCTGAAGCCTGAGTTGTGTGATTTTGGCTTTTGAAGAGGCAGAGTATATCTTTGCTAGTGCGTTCCAAGCAGAATAAGAAGTTTGATGACCAACCATTTGCGCTTTGATTTCTGGAGATAAAAAAGAGTAGATCCAGGTCAGAATCATGCGATCTTATCTTCGCCAAAGAACAAAGTCAAGATTGATGATGTTAGACTCACCAATTGTTCTCGATGGACTAACCCTAACTCCTTCAATAAAGTTCTCAAATCCATTAGCAAATATAAAATTCTCCATCTGAGAATGCCAAAGGACAAAATTATCCTTATAAAGCTTGATTGAAAGAGAATGATTCAACATTTGTAGAGATGGAATCGAGCTCTCAGCAGTAATGGTGACCGGTAGCCATGAAAAAATTTGTTATCAAGGAAAGAGTTGTGTTTGGAAAGTAAGAAAATCGGATCGGCCTACGGTGCACCTGGTGCACTAAATGCGCCTACTACAGTAGTGAACTTATCTATTTCGCTGCCATTGACCATTGGGTAGCCATTCAATGGCAGCAATCTGCTGATGCAGGTTTCTAGCGCTTTGGAACTGTAGCAAGATTGTACATCAACTATATGATACTGTAGATGCACGGTACTTCACTGTTCATCTACTGTTATTCCACTGTATAATACTGTAATAACACTATTTATACAGTAAAAGATATTAAAATAAATAAATAATTAAGAATATTTATTTTTTGATGTGTTAAAATTTTCTTTCGAAAATCGCTGTTTAACAGTTGGGTTTGTGCTTTATAAAAGTCGAAAACGATAATACAATTTGTCGGAAAAATGTGATTCCACTCACCGACCCTGCGGTTACTCCCTTATTCTCGCGTACGCACCCTCTGTGAGAAACATCAGTAAATTATTAATCTATTTTCGATGGATACGTCAAATCTAATTTTTTTCATGCATACTATGCCATAAAAATCTAATAACAAAGTCAAAACAAGCAACCTGTCAAAACACTCGATGAAACTCGATGACCTCTATAGCGCTCGACACAACTTGACATGTAAGTATGATATCAGTGTCGATTGTGAATAGAATGATATCAGTGTCGGTTGTGAATCCGATACGACTCGACATGTAAGTGTCGAGTGTCAGATGACTCGACATGTAAGTGTCGAGTGTCGGATGATGAATCTGACACTCGATGTCTTCGAAAATAGACTAATATCAAGTATCAGTTGTAAATCTGACACAACTCGACATGTAATTATCGAGTGTCGGATGATCGTGTCGAGCTCTATCAAGCACGTTGAGTTTTGTCGAGTGTTTTGGCAGGTTGCTTGTTTTAGCTTTGTTTTTTTTGCCTTTTTACATCATATTTAACTATAACGGCCTTGTATAGTTAAATATGATGCATGAAGTCAAATTTTATGAAGTTGAGTGTCGTATTCTGTCTAATGTCGGATTTTATATTGTAGTAAATTAAATTTGGTGTTTCAAATCAATGATAGCAATCATGAATAGTGTGACCAAATTTTCCACACAGTTGACATTGTGGCTTGAAATTATTTCCATTGCGACCTCCTTGTCCACGACCACCATTAAAACCTCCTCTTCCACTATTATTTCCTCCCTTGTTATTGAAACTAGAAAAATGATTCATGTTTTGATATTGATTCATGTAGTGAAATTGACTTTGACCTTGAGGCTTATGAACACCTTGAAAAGATTTTCCACTCCTCTTGTTGAAATTCTTATTCAGAGTAGAAGCAGCATTTGCAGAGATCGTTGTATTCTCACTAATAGAATTTTGTTGCTCTAAACGGTGTTTGAACGTGAGTAACATTCCATGAATAGAGTCGAGTGAGATATTACCATCATGAGATTCTATTGAAGTAACGATTGAATTGTAATCAGCACCAAGACCAGAAAGAAGATTCATAATCTGATCTTGATCAGTAACAGGTTCTCCAATTGCAATCAAACTATCAGCAATTCCTCTCATCTTGAGAATATACTTCATCATCGATAGAGAGACTTTCTTGGTTGTCTGCATCTGAAGCCTGAGTTGCGTGATTTTGGCTTTTGAAGAGGCAGAGTATATCTTTGCTAGTGCGTTCCAAGCAGAATAAGAAGTTTGATGACCAACCATTTGCGCTCTGATTTCTGGAGATAAAAAAGAGTAGATCCAGGTCAGAATCATGCGATCTTATCTTTGCCAAAGAACAAACTCAAGATTGATGATGTTAGACTCACCAATTGTTCTCGGTGGACTAAACCTAACTCCTTCAATAAAGTTCTCAAATCCATTAGCAAATATAAAATTCTCCATCTGAGAACGCCAAAGGACAAAATTATCCTTATAAAGCTTGATTGAAAGAGAATGATTCAACATTTGTAGAGATGGAATCGAGCTCTCAGCAGTAATGGTGACCGATAGCCATGAAAAAATTTGTTATCAAGGAAAGAGTTGTGTTTGGAAAGTAAGAAAATCGGATCGGCCTACGGTGCACCTGGCGCACTAAATGCGCCTACTACAGTAGTGAACTTATCTATTTCGCTGCCATTGACCATTGGGTAGCCAGTCAATGGCAGCAATCTGCTGATGCAGGTTTCTAGCGCTTTGGAACTGTAGCAAGATTGTACATCAATTATATGATACTGTAGATGCACGGTACTTCACTGTTCATCTACTGTTATTCTGCTGTATAATACTGTAATAACACTATTTATACAGTAAAAGATATTAAAATAAATAAATAATTAAGAATATTTATTTTTTGATGTGTTAAAATTTTCTTTCGAAAATAGCTATTTAACAGTTGGGTTTGTGCTTTATAAAAGTCGAAAACGATAATACAATTTATCGGAAAAATGTGATTCCACTCACCGACCCTGCGGTTACTCCCTCATTCTCGCGTACGCACCCTCTGTGAGAAACATCAGTAAATTATTAATCTATTCTCGATGGATACGCCAAATCTAATTTTTTTCATGCATACTATGCCATAAAAATCTAATAACAAAGTCAAAACAAGCAGCCTGTCAAAACACTCGATGAAACTCGATGACCTCTATAGCGCTCGACACAACTTGATATGTAAGTATCGAGTGTCGGTTGTGAATCTGATACGACTCGACATGTAAGTGTCGAGTGTCAGATGACTCGACATGTAAGTGTCGAGTGTCGGATGATGAATCTGACACTCGATGTCTTCGAAAATAGACTAATATCAAGTATCAGTTGTAAATCTGACACAACTCGACATGTAATTATCGAGTGTCGGATGATCGTGTCGAGCTCTATCGAGCACGTCGAGTTTTGTCGAGTGTTTTGGCAGGTTGCTTGTTTTAGCTTTGTTTTTTTTGCCTTTTTACATCATATTTAACTATAACGGCCTTGTATAGTTAAATATGATGCATGAAGTCGAATTTTATGAAGTTGAGTGTCGTATTCCGTCGAATGTCGGATTTTATATTGTAGTAAATTAAATTTGGTGTTTCAAATCAATGATAGCAATCATGAATAGTGTGACCAAATTTTCCACACAGTTGACACTGTGGCTTGAAATTATTTCCATTGCGACCTCCTTGTCCACGACCACCATTAAAACCTCCTCTTCCACTATTATTTCCTCCTTTGTTATTGAAACTAGAAAAATGATTCATGTTTTGATATTGATTCATGTAGTGAAATTGACTTTGACCTTGAGGCTTATGAACACCTTGAAAAGATTTTCCACTCCTCTTGTTGAAATTCTTATTCATAGTAGAAGCAGCATTTGCAGAGATCGTTGTATTCTCACTAATGGGATTTTGTTGCTCTAAACGGTGTTCGAACGTGAGTAACATTCCATGAATAGAGTCGAGTGAGATATTACCATCATAAGATTCTATTGAAGTAACGATTGAATTGTAATCAGCACCAAGACCAGAAAGAAGATTCATAATCTGATCTTGATCAGTAACAGGTTCTCCAATTGCAGTCAAACTATCAGCAATTCCTCTCATCTTGAGAATATACTTCATCATCGATAGAGAGACTTTCTTGGTTGTCTGCATCTGAAGCCTGAGTTGTGTTATTTTGGCTTTTGAAGAGGCAGAGTATATCTTTGCTAGTGCGTTCCAAGCAGAATAAGAAGTTTGATGACCAACCATTTGCGCTCTGATTTCTGGAGATAAAAAAGAGTAGATCCAGGTCAGAATCATGCGATCTTATCTTCGCCAAAGAACAAACTCAAGATTGATGATGTTAGACTCACCAATTGTTCTCGGTGGACTAACCCTAACTCCTTCAATAAAGTTCTCAAATCCATTAGCAAATATAAAATTCTCCATCTGAGAACACCAAAGGACAAAATTATCCTTATAAAGCTTGATTGAAAGAGAATGATTCAACATTTGTAGAGATGGAATCGAGCTCTCAGCAGTAATGGTGACCGGTAGCCATGAAAAAATTTGTTATCAAGGAAAGAGTTGTGTTTGGAAAGTAAGAAAATCGGATTGGCCTACGGTGCACCTGGCGCACTAAATGCGCCTACTACAGTAGTGAACTTATCTATTTCGCTGCCATTGACCATTGGGTAGCCATTCAATGGCAGCAATCTGCTGATGCAGGTTTCTAGCGCTTTGGAACTGTAGCAAGATTGTACATCAACTATATGATACTGTAGATGCACAGTACTTCACTGTTCATCTACTGTTATTCCATTGTATAATACTGTAATAACACTATTTATACAGTAAAAGATATTAAAATAAATAAATAATTAAGAATATTTATTTTTTGATGTGTTAAAATTTTCTTTCGAAAATCGCTGTTTAACTGTTGGATTTGTGCTTTATAAAAGTCGAAAACGATAATACAATTTGTCGAAAAAATGTGATTCCACTCACCGACCCTGCGGTTACTCCCTCATTCTCGCGTACGCACCCTCTGTGAGAAACATCAGTGAATTATTAATCTATTTTCGATGGATACGCCAAATCTAATTTTTTTCATGCATACTATGCCATAAAAATCTAATAACAAAGTCAAAACAAGCAACCTGTCAAAACACTCGATGAAACTCGATGACCTCTATAGCGCTCGACACAACTTGACATGTAAGTATCGAGTGTCAGATTCATCATCCGACACTCGATGTCTTCGAAAATAGAATGATATCAAGTGTCGGTTGTGATTCCGATACAACTCAACATGTAAAGTGTCGAGTGTCAGATGACTCGACATGTAAGTGTCGAGTGTCGGATGATGAATCTGACACTCGATGTCTTCAAAAATAGACTAATATCAAGTATCAGTTGTAAATCTGACACAACTGGACATGTAATTATCGAGTGTCGGATGATCGTGTCGAGCTCTATCGAGCACGTCGAGTTTTGTCGAGTGTTTTGGCAGGTTGCTTGTTTTAGCTTTGTTTTTTTTGCCTATTTACATCATATTTAACTATAACGGCCTTGTATAGTTAAATATGATGCATGAAGTCGAATTTTATGAAGTTGAGTGTCGTATTCCGTCGAATGTCGGATTTTATATTGTAGTAAATTAAATTTGGTGTTTCAAATCAATGATAGCAATGATGAATAGTGTGACCAAATTTTCCACACAGTTGACACTGTGGCTTGAAATTATTTCCATTGCGACCTCCTTGTCCACGACCACCATTAAAACCTCCTCTTCCACTATTATTTCCTCCCTTGTTATTGAAACTAGAAAAATGATTCATGTTTTGATATTGATTCATGTAGTGAAATTGACTTTGACCTTGAGGCTTATGAACACCTTGAAAAGATTTTCCACTCCTCTTGTTGAAATTCTTATTCATAGTAGAAGCAGCATTTGCAGAGATCGTTGTATTCTCACTAATGGGATTTTGTTGCTCTAAACGGTGTTCGAACGTGAGTAACATTCCATGAATAGAGTCGAGTGAGATATTACCATCATAAGATTCTATTGAAGTAACGATTGAATTGTAATCAGCACCAAGACCAGAAAGAAGATTCATAATCTGATCTTGATCAGTAACAAGTTCTCCAATTGCAGTCAAACTATCAGCAATTCCTTTCATCTTAAGAATATACTTCATCATCGATAAAGAGCCTTTCTTGGTTGTCTGCATCTAAAGCCTGAGTTGTGTGATTTTGGCTTTTGAAGAGGTAGAGTATATCTTTGCTAGTGCGTTCCAAGCAGAATAAGAAGTTTGATGACCAACCATTTGCGCTATGATTTCTGGAGATAAAAAAGAGTAGATCCAACTCAGAATCATGCGATCTTATCTTCGCCAAAGAACAAACTCAGGATTGATGATGTTAGACTCACCAATTGTTCTCAGTGGACTAACCCTAACTCCTTCAATAAAGTCCTCAAAGCCATTAGCAAATATAAAATTCTCCATCTGAGAACGCCAAAGGACAAAATTATCCTTATTAAGCTTGATTGAAAGAGAATGATTCAACATTTGTAGAGATGGAATCGAGCTCTCAGCAGTAATGGTGACAGGTAGCCATGAAAAAATTTGTTATCAAGGAAAGAGTTGTGTTTGGAAAGTAAGAAATCGAATCGGCCTACGGTGCACCTGGCGTACTAAATACGCCTACTACGGTAGTGAACTTATCTATTTCGCTGCCATTTGGTAGCCATTCAATGGCAGCAATTTGCTGATGCAGGTTTCCATAAACAGGGCTGTAGCGCTTTGGAACTGTAGCAATAATATACGTCAACTATACCAGTACTGTAGATGCACAGTTAATTCACTGTATAATAATGTAGATGCACGGTTACTTCACTGTTCATCCACTATTACTTCACTGTATAATACTGTATAATACTGTAACAACACTATTTATACAGTAAAAAATATTAAAATAATTAATTAATTAAGAATATTTATTTTTTTGATGTATTAAAATTTTCTTTCGGAAATAGCTATTTAATAGTTGGGTTTGTGCTTTATAAAAGTCGAAAAAGATAATACAATTTGTCAAAAAAATGTATTCCACTCACCGACCCTGCAGTCACTCTCTTATCCTCGTGTACGCACCTTCCGTGAGAAACATCAGTAAATTATTAATCTATTTTCGATGGATATGCCAAATCTATTTTTTTTCATGCATACTATACCATAAAAATCTAATAAGAAAGCTAAAACAAGCAACCTGCCAAAATGCTCGATGAAAATCGACAAAACTCGACGGGCTCGATAGCGTTCGATACGACTCGACATGTAAGTATCGAGTGTCAGATTCATCATCCGACACTCGATGTCTTCGAAAATAGACTGATATCGAGTGTCGGTTGTGAATCCGACACGACTCGACATGCAAGTGTCGAGTGTCGGATGATGAATCTGACACTCGATGTCTTCGAAAATAAAGTGATATCGAGTGTCAGTTGTGAATCCGACACGACTTGACATGTAAGTATCGAGTGTCGGATGATCGTGTCGAGTTCTATTGAGCGCGTCGAGTTTTGTCGAGCGTTTTGACAGGTTGCTTGTTTTAGCTTTGTTTTTTTACCTTTTTGCATCATATTTAACTATAACGGCCTTGTATAGTTAAATATGATGCATGATGTGTTATGAAGTTGAGTGTCGTATTCCATCGAGTGTCGGATTTTATATTGTAGTAAATTAAATTTGATATGTTTTTGTTGTCGTACAAAGCGCGATCCCGACTAAATGTATTATTGTGTCCAACTAAATGTATTGTTGGACTTGTATGAAACATAATCCCAAATGGTAAAAAAGGCATTCCCGACTAAATGCATTGTTGTTCCTGACGCGTATAAAGCATGGTTTGGAGTGGTAAAAAGGGCATTCCCAACAAAATGTATTGTTGTTCCCGACTCGTATAAAGCATGATCCCAGCTAAATATATTATTGTTCCTGACTCATATAAAGCACGATCCCGAGTGATAAAAAAGACATTCGCAGTTAAATGTATTGTTATTTTCGACTCAAATAAAGTGCGATCTCCTCATATAAAGTGCGATCTCGACTAAATGTATTATTATTCCCGACTAGTATAAAGCGCGATCTCGAGTGGTAAAAAGACCGGTCCCGACTACATATGTTGTTGTTCCCGACTCGTATTAAGCTCGATCCTGAGTGGTAAAAGGGGTGTCCCCGACAAATGTTACTGTTTCTTTTGACTCGTATAAAGCGCAATCTCGAGTGGAAAAAGAGGCGTTCTTGACAAATGTTATTGTTGTTTACGACTCATATCAAGAGCGGTTGCACGTGGTAAAAGGGGCGTTTCTGACAAATGGTATTATGGTTCCCGAATCGTATAAAGTGCGATCCCGAGCGGTAAAACGGGCGTTCCTGACAAATGGTATTATCGTTCCCAACTCGTATAAAGCGCAATCCTGAGTGCTAAAAAGAGCATTCCCAACTAAATGTATTATTGTTCTCGACTCATATAAAGCGCAATCCCGAGTGGTGAAATGGGCATTCCAGACTAAATGTATTATTATTCTCGACTCATATAAATTGCAATCCCGAGTGGTAAAATGAGCGTTTTTTACTAATGGTATTATTGTTCCTGACTCGTATAATGCGCGATCCCGAATGGTAAAAGGGGCGTTTTCAAGACATATAGAAGGCTAAAATCAAAATAGAATTTCGGTGTATCAGCCAAAACCGGAGAGGTAATTTGGTGATTTCAATCACGGAGGTGTGTACATGACGATGGCGGTGTTGCTATTTCTTAGGGGAGAGGAATCATAGTTCTTCCCCACTAATTGTATTAACATTTTTGACTTATATAAAGTGTGATTCTGAATTATAAAAGATGTTGCTATTTCCTAGGGGAGAGGAATCATAGTTCTTCCCCACTAATTGTATTAACATTTCCGACTTATATAAAGCGTGATCCTAAATTATAAAAGATGTACTCCGAAAAAGTATTTTCACATGTCAAAAATTAAGAAAAAAAACTAATTTCCTAAATTTTTTTGTCATATTGATGTATAAAAATAGTGAAACATACATTAAAAATTTCATATGTCAAAATAATAATTTTTTATTGTCATATTAATGTACAAAAATAGTTAAATATATATTAAAAATTTTCACGTGTCAAAAAATTAGATTTTTATGGTATAGTCTGCATGAAATAATTAGATTTGGTGTATCCATCGAAAATAGATTAATAATTTGCTAATGTTTCTCACAGAGGGTACCTACACGAGAATGAGGGAGTGACCGCAGGGTAGGGAAGTGGAACTCGGGATCGTGCTTTATATGAGTCGGGAACAACAATACATTTAGTTGGGATCATGCTTTATACGAGTCGGGAATAACAATACATTTTGTCGGGAATGCTCTTTTTACCACTCGAGATCATGCTTTATACGCGTCGGGAAAAACAATGCATTTAGTCGGGAATGCCCCTTTTACCATTCGGGATTATATTTCATACAAGTCCAACAATACATTTAGTCGGAAACAATAATACATTTAGTCGGGATCGTGCTTTATACGAGTCGAGAACAACACGACAGTAAAAACATACCAAATTTAATTTACTACAATATAAAATCCGACACTTGACCGAATACGATACTCGACTTCGTGAAATCCGACATCATGCATCATTTTTAACTGTACAAGGCCGTTATAGTTAAATATGATGCAAAAAAGCAAAAAAACAAAGTTAAAACAAGCAACCTACCAAAACGCTTGACAAAACTCAACGCGTTCGATAGAGTTCGACACGATCATCCGACACTCGACACTTACATGTCGAGTCGTGTCAGATTCACAACCGACACTCGATATCAGTATATTTTTGAAGACATCGAGTGTCGGATTCTCATCCGACACTCGACACTTACATGTCGAGTCGTCTCAAGCGATATCGACATCGCATGTCGGATGATGAATCCGACACTCGACACTTATATGTCAAGTCGTATCGGACTCATAATCGACACTCGATACAGTCTGTTTTTGAAGACATCGAGTGTCGAATTCATAATTCGACATTCGACACTTACACGTCGAGTCGTATCGAGCGCTATCGAGCTCGTCGAGTTTTGTCGAGTTGCATCGAGCTTTTTGACAGGTTGCTTGTTTTAATTTTTTTTTTTTACCTTTTTGCATCATATTTAACTATAACGGCTTTGTATTTGCAGAATACAATTCATTAAAAAAATTGGAAACAAAACTGAAACTAAACACAGGGAATTGATTAACTACTGCTCATCGTCATCAAACCAATTAACAATAGACAAAATGGAATATGGGCTCTCTCTTGGCGGAAAGTGATGAGCAGAGGCGACCTTGGGTAGGAGACGAGACGCATTACATCAGTGCTCCACAAATGCTCTCTAATTTAAATTAAGTAGTGTTGAACTTTGGATACTCACCAAATCAAGCCGTCTCCCCTTCGTTACAATTTCAACATGTCTAGATCCCTGAACATGGAATGCAAAGCGCCCACCAACTAATCTTGGTTGGAGTTCCTTCGCTTCAATATCCCTTACGAGCCCAATGATGGTGAATTCTGAATAATAGAATGAGAATGACGATGAAGAGGGAAGCAAGGGTTTATCCGTGGAGACTTGGGTGTTTTCATATAATTTCAGCATTAGGACTCTGCATTTTCGTGTTTTAAATACAAAGATACGTCACATAACTTGCTTAGCCGGTTGCCTCTCGTTCTTTCACAGCCATTGGATGAATCCTACGGTAAAAATATAAGGTGCATTGAATGCGCCAGTTGCATTGTAGCCGTGGCCAAGAAAATCAGGCTTTGATACCAAGAAAAGTTTAGAGAATTTGATTAAAGTAAAACCTCTGCTCGGTTATCTTATCTGAGCTAATAGACTAGTTTTATTTGTATATCATACATCTGGTTATCATACAAAACACGTGAAAATAAACACCGTGACAACCGGCCACAAAACTGGATTAGTCTAACCAATTTGATGACCTGTCAACTCTACTTAATACTCTGTTCTCAATTCTGCCTACTGCTGAATTTAGTTTATCATGTACCCCATTGTCCCAATCTCTGACAAGTTTTGCTAGTTGTGCGTGCATGTTTTGCGATCGACCCTATCACAAGTCTTCAAATATATCATAGTTTACTTAGAATTAACGGCTCCATGGTTTCTATAAGAAGACTTTTTGTAATGTCCTATGAATAGGCTCTTTTTTTGTCTTGCAATAAAACCATCTAGAAATGTTATTAAAAAGTTTTGACATGAAAATTGAGAATTCTTTTTTTATTTGAGCTCTCTCAAGTTTTAAGGAATTTATGTGGAGTTTAATTATTTATACGTGATCAATATTTGTTTCATTTACTTTCTTCTTTAATACATTTCATGTTAACTACAGATTATAAATTTTGTAATAGGATAATATCTTGATCTTAAAACTTATTTTTCTCAGTAATAAAGTGGATAAACTCATCAATGTAATAAACACTTAAACCTTTATAATTAAACATCAAATTGCTACCAATTAATACTTTTGTTAATTTATAGAGTAGGTTTCCTAAAATATGGAGACTAATTGTATATAAAGGGGGTTGACTCTAGAATAGTGTGTTCATTTCCTGTATCACATAAACGATTTTCAAAGATCGATAATATTATCAAAATTCGCCCAAATAACGCGTTATTCGATTGCCATATGCCTTGTTCTTTGTAGGAAAAGCAATAGACTCAAATTAAAGCTAATCGACTTTGAAAAACAGTACCGCCAATGTATCCATCTACAAGTCCAAAATTCTGTCGATATGTTGCTCAAAAACTTCTATGAACCAAGGTACACGTTCTGCATGCAAGAAAATGAAATTAAATTGACTAGAAAAATAAGCAAGAACAAGTATAGCAAGCTATAGTGATTAATAAATAATCCAACGATAGAATTCTAAAATGTTATGTAATTTAAAATGAATTGACTGATCAAGTTGCGACCAAGCCGAGTAGTTAATTACTTCGCACGTTGGACACTAATAAGAAGATTTTGTGAAGAGATATCAAGGCACGTTAGCTTCTGTCCATATGATGACTGTATTATATATAGAGACGATCGATCTACTAGGACGAATAAATTAATCAATCAAAGCAAAATTTCATCATCGGCAGGTGATTAAGAATCCAATTGTTGGTCAATTGATGATTAAACTAATTAATTTGTTTAAAATAGCTAACTACTCTTCATCAATTGGTGCCCGCCTTTTTTGAAAATTTGGCAGTAATTGTGACCATTAATATTGTATGTAACTATTATTAATACCAAAGAACGCCAGGACCTACCAATGATGTTTGCATATTTTTCACACATCATTAACATATCTTTTTTCAAATTAATTAGTTAGAAGTTTGAATTTTCTATTTTATGAAGAGCATATCTTTTTTTTTTTCAAATATATGTTTGAAATAGTGGTTGACAAGGAAACAAAATTAATAATTTTGCAATTCAAAGGTAAGAATATATTGAATATTTAATCATGTTAACACTTTTAGGAGATTACATAAAAACATATATATGATGCATCGTATTTATAATAACGTATGAATGAATCACATATAACAGAAAGAGATAATAATTAATGAGGTTTTACAAAACTTGTCCATATGCATGGATAAAAGAGATACTCGCTAGTTAACACAAAAACAAGAATACAAACAAACATATAACAGCCTTATAGCAACTTCATTATATTACCTCCCTATAAGGATTTATAGGAATACTATGGGATCACCTTGTGTAATCCCTTACATCCCTAATATAATTATCACTAATTATTTAAGTAAAAGTGTATGAGATAAAAGCTAGGAATAATTTATTTAAGATAAAAACACCACAAGACAATTATAAGAATAAGAAAAAATTTCATAAATAACCTTAAAATATAGTTTAAAATCACAAACGACTTCGATTTTTTTTGAAACAGACAGAAATGACTCCACCATTAGAGTGTTACTGTTAAATAAGATATGTTTAAGGGTATAATGGTACTTAAAAAATCTAATTGCAAGTACGACGATGAATTTAAACAAAAGAATCAAAAAAAGAAAAGAAAATCTAAATCCTAAGCAAACTGAACCCACAGCTCTCCGACTTCTCTGTTCATCTTCACCTCCTCTCTCTCTTTCTCTCTCGTTCCTTTACCTGATTCACTAGCATCTCTTTCACTATTAGCACACCTGTAACAAGTGCCATCATCACCATTACAACCGATAGACACCATCGCGATGGCCACCACCACCAATTCTCTCTCCCATCGCCAATTTCTCTCTACAAATATCAAACTTAACGCTTGATAGGGTGATGTTGGTTGTTGTAAGCTCATCTTGTACTCAAATCAGATCATGGTTGCTATAAGTCTAATTGAAATTATTGAAAGTTGGGTTTGGGTTGGTGGGGATTATGTCTATGAATCAGTGTTGGGTTTTAGGCAGGGAATCTAGGTTTCGAGTTTGGATTGGGGTTTGAGTGTATTTGCTGGTGGATGAAAATGAAAGAAGGTTTTTGGAGAGTGGGTGGCAACATTTTGGAGTTGGTGGACTAGACGGTGGAGATGGTGGTGGTTTGTCTTTATTGAAAAGTAAGACTATGGGTGGTGACTGCTTTGTAGTTATATATTATTGATATGAATTTATGGTTGGTTTTTGCTAATTTTTTGGTACTTGGCAACTGGATCTACTCAATTTAATTTGTTTACTAAGTTGATTGAAGGGATTTCAAAGAGGTTGCTTTGGTTGTTAGTTAATTGTGTTGCTGTTGTTACAGATCGCTTCCGCCGCACACAACAATAATTTTTTCAACAAATGGGCTACCATATATGGAGCAAGTATCCAGTCTAAAAGACTAGTCTATTAGGTGGAGGAACTTCTCCCATATATAAGCCCCATGACCTTCCCTTAACCAATCAATATGGGACTCCCAATAAGGATTATCCAAATGGGGACCCCATGGGTACAACAATCCCCCTCCTCAGACAAGGCCTCGGTGGGCGGAGGCGCCATCCTTTGTCTGAACCACCAACGATAATCCTCCACAAAGACAAGGCCACTGCTCCTCGTCTGAACCAAACGAGTCCACACATTGCTGTCTTGGGTTGGCTCTGATACCACTTGTTACGGATCGCTTCCGCTTGCGCACAACAACAATTTTTTCAACAAATGGGCCACCATATATGGTGCAAGTATCCAGCCCAAAAGACTAGTCTATTAGGTGGAGGAACTCCTCCCATATATAAGCCCCATGACCTTCCCTTTACCAATCAATGTGGGACTCCCAATGAGGATTATCCAAATGGGGACCCTATAGGTACAACAGCTGTATGTGCTGTTATGTTGCTATGTTAATATTGTTGGTTAATCTTTTTATTAAGATGTTGCTGCTTTGGGTTGTTGGTTAATTTTGTTGCTATGTGAGCTGCTGTGTTGTTGCTAATTGCTGTGTTAATTTTGTTGGTTAATTTTGTTACTGGATTGCTGTTGCATTGAGTTGTTAGTTAATTTTGTTGCTGTGTGTGTTCATGCATTGCTGCTTGTTATTGTGTTAATTTTGTTAGTTAATTTTGTTGCTTTGTTGCTACTGCATTGGGTTGTTGGTTAGTTTTATTGTCCCAAAAAAACCAGAAAAACAAGAAGGACTAGGAAGAGACAGTGGTTGCTGTTGCATTGCCGTGTTAAAAAAAAAAAACAACAATGAGGATTAGGAAGAGATAGTGGCGGTGATATATAAGAGAGACAAAGAGGAGAGAAGGGAGAGAAGTGACTTGAGGAGAATGAAAATATCAAAAGAAAAATGTATCATTTATTTTGTTTATGTCAGAAGGATAAAACTGTAGGAAGTCGATGCCAATTCTAAACATTTGAAGACTACAGAATGCCTCCGAGACCAAGATCTTATGATCGTAGGCTTTAGAATTTTGATCTACTTTCTCACAATTTTAGTTCCAAGGTACATCTGAAAATTACCTGAGCGAGACGCGTGGACGTCTTAAAATCATTGGATTACGCTGTATGAACAGTGTCATGTGAACAGTTTTTAGTGAGTAATGCCGTGTAAATAGTAACTAGTGAATAGTATTGTGAACAGTGTTACTTGAACAATAATTGGTGAACAGTGCCACATGAACAATGATAACTTGTTCCTTGTTCATTTTTTTTTTTGCAACACTGACCTAATTCATCTTTTTATGTCTTTGATAATGCTTGTCCAATTTTAACTAGTAAACCTAATTTTATCAGGCTTAGTCTAACTAATTTTATAGACACTAGAACTTAATTTCATTTAGTCTTTAATTAGGCTTTTAGGGCATGTTTGGGAGGAGGGATTGGATTAGACTGGACTGGACTGAAATTGGGATTAGGATTGAGATTGGACTGGATTGGACTATGTAATATTGTCTTATGTTTGATATCATATGGGATTGGATTAAATAATATTGTTAATGTTTAGTGTAATATGGGACTGAACTATTAACATAGATAATAATTATTAAGAAAATAATTTTAAAAAATAAACTAACTTAATTTTTTTTTAAAATTGAACTTGAATAAAAACTAAATATTAAATATTTGTTGATATTTCTATATAAATAATAATAAAATTATATTTTATATTAAAATTAATTTTTATATAAATATAATAATTTATTAATAATTAGTATTTAAATATTATTAGATGATATTTATTTTTATATTATTAATTTAATAGTTATTTTTATATTAATATAATATTATTATTTCATTATTTTTTGTAAACAATCAAAATTGATTTTATTAAATATTTAAATATAATTAAAAATTATTGTTATATTATATTTATTATTTTATTTAGTTTTAATTTTAATTAAAAATTAATAAATTTTGTCCCAATTTGGGACTATTAGTCCCACCTTAATAGTCCCAGTAATTTGGCCTTAGTTGGGAGGGAGGTGGGACTGACTTGGACTATCAGTCCAGTCCTGCCTCTGCACCAAACATGGGATTTGACTAAGTTTAGTTCAATTCTATTTCTGGCCCGCTCCCAAATGCGCCATTAACTCTCAATTAAGTCCGACCTAATTTTGCGTAGATTTTTAATTAATCACATTAATTATAAGTCCATTAATCTAATTAATAAAATTGGCTCAAATATTCTATTATTCAATTAATCAAGTTAACAAGCCCATTTATTAGTCAAATATATTTAATTTAATACTTAGACTTATTCTCTATAAACCCAATCAAATTAAATAATTAATTTTTCAAGTCCAAACCTTGTTCATACAGTTTATAGCAGCTACCGAGGGGACCTTGATGGACATATTTAATTATAAGCTCCAATAAGTTTGATTTAATATCTTGTTATCTTATAACTATGGTGGGTTCCACCTATTAACTTTGGTCTATTCTAATATAGGTTCAAAGCTTCACTTTTGAATTAAATTCTCTTTATAGAAAGCTTAACAATTTAATCTGATTAAATTATTTTTTAAGCTTTATCCATTAAGCATCAGGTTTACATAACTACTTTTCATGGAATACCAATAATTATAGCTAGGTATGATTTACTATGTTGCCCTCCAATTATATCTTGATATCAGTTTTTCATCATTTAAATTAGTTGAGATTTATTACAATAAATAAATCTCAGTTTAATGAATAGCTTTCATTAAACACTCGACCAAGATTCTCTAAAACTAAACCTTGTTAAACCATCAAGGTGGTATTTTACAATTCTTTTGGAGTCATGAATTCCATATCTATGGTACAGTGTTTCTTAGCATACAGATCTTATAATCCTAACCAGCTAAGGTAGTAACCTTACTTTTTTAGATCTCACTTTTTATTCTAGTCAAATACTATAACCTGTATACTAGAGGTTTACTACCCACTCAGAATTAAGGTATGAATGCCTTTAGTGCTTAGGTGTAGAAATTCACATTTGTTCACGATATTTCCACCAAATGAATAATTTCTATATGATCCGTCTTCAATGCATTTATAATGCACAAGTGTCTTTATCTTGAAGTCTTCACTTCAAATGGTTAGAGACCCACCATTTTTGCATTGAAGACAAAAGACACAACAATCTTGTCCAAACAAAGTGCCCAGCTTTTGCTTATAGGTCATGAACTAGTTTTGAGCTATGACAAAGTTCAATGTCTCAAGTATATCTTATATATTACAAAAACTTTGTCAATGGACAAGCTTTAAAATCTTTAGTCATTAATACAATCACACTTGGGTAATTTATAAATAATAACTTTTATTCATTTATTACAATAATGTTTACATATTATGGAAAAACATTCATACTCTTAGGGCGGATCTCTAACAATCTCCCACTTGCCTTTAGAGTAAATGTGACATATTTGCACATCTTCATGCTACATGATCTCTCGTATGAGGTGCTACTTCTTTTCTATATGCTTTCTACTCTTGTGATGTTTCTAGGTTTCTAAGAATTAGCCACTACCCCACTATTATCACCATAAAGTGTAATGGCTTTTTCTCCATTTAGAACAACTTCCAAATCTATAAGGAACTTACGAAGCCAAACAGCTTTCTTAGCTGCTTCACAAGCTGCTACATACTCTATAGTGGGATCATTAATTCTTGATTGGTTGATATTTCTCCATACTATGGCTCCACCACCTAAAGTGAAAAGAGATCCTGAGGTTGACTTTTTGGAGTTCGGATCACACCGAAAATCTGAATGCATATATCCAACCAGAGTTAGATCATTACCCGAATATACAAGCATATATCCCTCCGTTCTACAAATACTTTAATATATGGTTTACTACAACCTAATACTCACAAGTAGGATTTGACTGGTATCCATTAATAACTCCCACTGCATATTAGATATCTTGTCTAATACTTAGCATTGCATATATGAGACTACCAATAGCAAAGGAATCAAGGACTCGTCTCATCTCTTTATCTTCTTGAGGAGTCTAAAGAGGTTATTTCAAGAAAGCTTAACTCCATACTTGAAAAGTAACAATCCTTTCTTGGAATTCTGCATTGCAAATTTAAGTAGAATCTTCTTTATCTCGAAAGCCTGAGACAATGCTTGTTTCTTTTCTTCCTATCCCTTATGAGTTGGATCCCAAGAATATAACTAGCCTCTCTCAAATCTATTATTTGGAATTGCTTCACCAGCCAAACTTTAACTGATGATAGTACCCTTATATCATTCCAAATAAGTAGTATATCATCAACATACAAAATGAGAAATACAATCTTTTGGTCTTATACTCTCTTGTAGACACAAGGCTTGTCTACATTTTAAATAAAACCATAGGTTTTGATCGTTTAAGCAAACCTTATGTTCTAAGACCTTGATGCCTGTTAAAGACCATAATTGATGTTGTCAATTTACAAACCTCTTGCTCTTGGCCTTTCTCTATGAAACCTTCTAGTTGCATCATATAGATGCTTTAATAAAAATTTCCATTCAAGAATGTTGTCTTGGCATTCATTTTTGATGTCTCATAATCAAAATGAGCGGCAATGGATATGAGAATCAACATTGATTTAAGTATAACCACTTGGCGAGAAAGTCTCATCATAGTCGATCCTTTCCTTTGGGGTGTAACCCTTGGTCACTAGCCTTACCTTGAAGGTCTCTACCGTCCCATCAACTTGTCTCTTTCTCTTGTACACCCATTTGCACCCTATAGGTTTTATCCGTTCAGGTGCATCTACAAGTTCCCAGACAGAATTAGAATACATCTATTATATTTTTGATTCCATAGCTTTTTTTCAACAATTAGCATCTGTATCATTCACTACTTTTTCATAACTGGTAGGGTTAGATTCATTTCCCTCAGTATCTTACGATACTCTTATGAATCTATCAGGTTGTATTACAATCCTCCCACTATGTTGAGGGACTATAAGAGTTTGTCTAATAATCCTCCCACTGCATCAAGATACTATAGGAGGTTGTGTAACTAGATTTTGGGTTTCTTTTATCCTTAAGGTGGATGTCGAACCTCTAAAAGTATCATTACTAATTAGACCAGTGTTAGTTTATTTGGACATTCTGTCTAATATTATCTTGTTTTTGGGCTTATAATTCTTCATATAGTTAGACTTTTAAGTGAATTGCAGTCATATTGCAAATAACTTCATATTAGGTTAACTATAGAAGCACTATCCTCTTGTACCTTTTAGGGTTTCCTAAATACAAGTGGACATTTTTAAATGGCATTCATGAATCAAATCATATCCAAAAGAGTTCTATTCCTTCTGTCTACTACTCTAATGAGTTGGAATAGTATTCCATTGTCATGAGAGGTATTCACTACCACGATTTGATCGTAGTTATTTGACATATTTACCCAAATGTTTTAAACCTTAATCCTTTACCTTTTGAACCCTTCAAAAGTTTAGATTTATGATACATTAAATAAATATACCCATATCATAATCATTTTATGAAATACTCATATATGCCTTATGTATTCACTTTAATTGGTGCATAAACATCTTTATGTACCAAATCAATAAAATCTTTAGCTCTATTTCCTTTAGCCTTAAAATGGCTTATAGGAAAAATCTTTCTTACCAGGCCTGATTCATAATGTAAGCATTAGAATTTTGCTTGTGGTTTTTTAAGCCCAATGATCGACCTTTGCAGTAAGGCCGCTGTGAGGTTAGAAGGGGGTAGGAGTCTTCCTGAGGGCTCGAGGGTAGCTTCCCCAATCCAAATGGTGTGAAACGAAAAAGAAGCTGAGGAATAGGGTTGACACTTATAGGCTAGGTCTGGTGCTTCTAGCATTACAAGCGTGCGCCTCTATTCTAGCACTACAAGCGTGCGCCTCTAGTTATAAGCTGAGCATGCGTGCCTTCAGAGGAAAAATGCCGCCTCTAACATTATAGGCACGCACCTTTAGGGTTTGCACCTCAAGCAAGTTTGTGAACCCTAGTGTCGTCTGTAAGCTACAAGCATGCGCCTATAGTCTACAGTCCCACATCGGGAAAAGAGCTCATTCCTTGGCCCTTGAAGGCCTATATAAGGGCACTTGGCCTTAGGTTCAAGACAAGACAAGCATCCTAGTGAAAATACTTGGAGAATTTAGTCTTCTGGTGATTTTTGTAGTCAAGGTTCTTCCTCTGATAGTGATCAGAGTCAGGTAAGGTTCTGAGGGTCTTTTTCTAGTATTTAAATTTTTTTTTATTTTCAGTTAATTGCTATGATTAGCTTAGCAATAATTAGGAGATAATTATGCCTTGTTTAGTTTAGGATTGGTTTAATTAGACCATGTTCAGTTGAGGATTAGTTCTAATTAATTATGCCATTTTTAAGATTAGTGGTAGTTAATTGGTGGATAATCACCATGTTTAAGATTAGAAATGATTAATTAGCAGTCTAATTATGCATGCTTAGTAATTAATCTCATAGTTAGTTAATCGTTAATTAGGCCATGATTATGGATAGTTATTGATAAAACTTATGATGATTAGCAATCAATTACGTGATATTTAATCACCAGCTATGCCTGATATAACGTAGTTAATGATCAATGCCATACTTAATTTTATGTTTATTAAAATTGTGCTTACCAATATCTCTATTTGGTGATGAGGGGATGACCTAAGACTCTCTATATTTTGTAATAATTTATTTTTACCGCAATTATTATAAAATTGTTGTAATCCTTAATCTCTTTCCCCGTGTGTGCTAGAAATATAATCAATTCTCCTCCCTCTTTCTATTTATGTATATAAACTGTTAACACTTCAGATTTAATAAATAGACAAAAGTAGTTATGTGCATGATAAAACTTGGGATCTAGAGAGGATAACATTAATGACCTAGAATATAGAACTCAGTAAACGTATGATGAAGGCCGGGCGGGTGTAACCCGTCCTAACTATCTAAACTCATCTCTAAAGGAGTGATGGATAGTTAGGTCTAGAGGCTAGGGATCGGCTGTTGTCATCCAGAATTTTCCTATGATTATTTACCCAGGCGGTGACTTTGACTGTTTCTCTAGGTCTTGTTTCCATGATCTGATCTGTATAACCCTTCCGGAGACCCGAAAGAGAGACCACGTAGGGAACCGAGTGCGAGAGGCTACTCACAGTGGCGACTCCACTGGAGACCTAGAGAAGCTGTTTTCGATTGGGATTGCTGAGATTCTTTTGTTTTGGGTCATTGTATGTTATCCTTATGCATCATAACCCTTGCACACTCGTACTAACTGCCTATACTTATTTTAACTGGTGGCTTTAATATAAAGATTCCTCATGTTCTATTTGAGCCTTCAAGACTTATATCATTGATGACCACAACCTTGAGCACGTATAATTAAGTTGGTATAAAAAGAGGATCACCTTTCACTAGAGGGTACCTCTTGCTCAAAAGAACTTTGGATCAATGAACACAGACCAAAGCTCATATAGATAAATATAATAACAATCTCTAGGATCACCCAGAATCGCTGATTTATTACATGAATAAGAGGATGAACCTTTAAAGTCCGAATAGTGACAACCATGATTGCACGTAATGCACACGATTAATACATATTTTTTTTGGGAAAAATTACTATTTACATTAAAAGAAAAACGAAAGTACAAAATACGAGGGGCATACCCCAAGAAGAGTACCTAGTACTCACAAGTCCAAAAGGAAATAATAAAGCCCAAAAGCCTTAAAACAAAACAAAACAAACATAAAGTAGAGCCTAGAGTCCCAAACAAAACAGAACATGGCGCACTGATTAATACATATTGCCTGCACACTTTTTCCATGTTGATTGCACATAATGAGCACGATTGTTCCACGTTGTCTACATGCTTCATGCATGTTGATTGCATGCAATGGACACAATTGTTGGACATTGATTGCATGTAATGCACACGATTATTGCACATTGCCTGCACGCTTCTTGCACGTTGATTACAAACAATAGGCTTGATTGTTGCATATTGTCTGCATGCTTCTTGCACATTGGTAGCACAACGTTGAATTGTGCATAGTTATCATGAAACTTGGATACTAAGGTATCTAATAAAGATAGTGTTTAAAGACTCCTAATCCCCTGTTGATAGGGACTGTAAGTCAAAATCCTAAGAAAATGACTTTACCGTTTGTGGGGGAGAAATAAGTTAGAAGAATGATTATACTTTGATTGTGTCCTCTATGCTATGTATGAGCATGCATTGTATCTCATGCATACATGCATTGATGCATCATGCTAACCCTTTGTGTTTGTAACCATCATAGCTTAGGTCAGCCAGCAAAGCAGTTTACACATTTGAAACCGTGGAAGTACAGGAAGACACAATAGAATTAGAAAAAGAGGAAATTATGGCCGAATAAGATCGTTCAAGTAGCATGGACCAAATAAAGGTAGATATAGATGCTATGAGATAGTAGATGCTAGAGGTGATGAATCTAATAACAACTAGACTTCCACCAACTATGGGACCTATCACAGGATTGAACGGAGAGGGTTCTAGCAAAGATCCACCTAATGGGTCGAAGGATAGCAACATTGGCAATGGAGAAGGCCAAGCAAACCAACACACTAAAGAGAGTTTTCATGATTAGGAGGAGTACCTCAAGGCCAACAAGGCCAAACAGATAAAAACTATGAGGAGAGACCTAGAGGAGCTTCAGGGGACAAAGAAGAAGAAATGATTGGAGAAAAGAGAGGACCTTTCAGATATATAGATAGAAGTTTTGCCACCTAAGTTCTGTTGACCCATGTATGGCAACCCAAGAAGGGGGGTGAATTGGGTTTTTATTTATAAAAACGGATTTAGAAAACTTTTTTTTGAAAGATCAAAATTATTTAACTCTTTCTTTGAGAATAGAGGTGAAGAATATGAAAATAGAAGTTGTCTAAGATGCAATCAAGAGAATAGCAATAATAAACAATCACAAGTGCAAGTAAATGTAAAGAGGATAGGGATAGAGAGAGTGCAAACTCAATTTACGTGGTTCGGCAAACCTTGCCTACGTCCACGGGCTCCTAGCTCCACGAGCTAAGCTTTTCACTAAGTTATAGAAATCTTTACAACTTGCTTGATGAACAACCTCACTAAGACTTTTTCCTTCAACTCTTGATAACACCACACCAAGAGTTCTTCTTGATGAACAACCTCACCAAGGCAACTTCCTTCAACCCTTGATAACACCACACCAAGAGTTCTTCTTGATGAACAACCTCACCAAGGTAACTTTCCTTCAACTCTTGATAACACCACACCAAGAGTTCTTCTTGATGAACAACCTCACCAAGGCAACTTTCTTCAACTCTTGATAACACCACACCAAGAGTTCTTCTTGATGAACAACCTCACCAATGAAACTTCCTTCAACTCTTGATAACACACAACAAGAGTTCTCTCAAGGACAACTATTATCCTTTACAAGAATATCTCACTCTCACCACAATACAAGAACAAGGATAATTTTTGCAACAAAAGTATAACTCTCTTCAAAGAGTAGATAAAGAATATAAAATCTCTCTAGACTTGATATTTCTCTTGTTTTTTTTGCTTGATAAAATGCTTGTCTTGCTATTTTTGTCAATGTTACGTTTGAAATTTGAAAATCTGCAAAACATAAAAGATTTGTCCATTTGAATAAGCTTTCCAACTCATCAAGAATCAAGTCATTTGGATATCTGTAGCTCAAGATATGGCCAAAACACCATTCGGTGCTCATGTGACTTGATTTTTCTTTCTTGTGTCAGTCCACCAAATTGAATGATAATTCTGTCAGCCTTCCGTTTGAAATTTGAATTTCTTCAAAACATAAAAGATCTGCATATTTGAATAATATTTCCAAAACATTAAGAATCAAAGCATTTGAATATCTCTATCTTAAGATATGGCCAAAAAACCATTCGGTGCTCATGTGAGTTGATTTTTCTTATATGTGTCAGTCCACCAATTTGCATGTCAATTATGTCAGCCTTCCATTTGAAATTTGAATTTATTCAAAACATATGAAATGTGCCTCATTAAGTCCTCTTTCCAATTCCATAAGAATCAAGTTATTTTGATTTTTCTAGCTCAAGATATGTCCAAAAGAGTATTCGGTGCTCATGTCAGCTGCTTCCATTTGTCTTTCAACTTGCATGATGATTTGGACAACCTTGCACTTGAAATTTGAATTTCATTAAAACATATGAAATGTTATAAATTGAGTAAGCTTTCCAAAGGCTCAAGAATCACGTCATTTGGATATTTGTAGAGATATATATGACCAATTGATTGAACATTGCTCATGTGTCACATTCCTTGAATCAAACCTTGTTCTTAAACTTTGGTGCCTTTAACATGTAGTCTTCTCCTTAGCTTCAACACTTCATTTTAATAAGCCTCTTCTTGATTTTATAATTATTTCAATGATCTTACTCTTGCACATAAATAAACATGTTAGTAAATCTCATATTAATCAATGTGTATTGTTATCATCAAAATTATCATGTAGCCTTAGGGCTAACAATCTACCTTTTTTGATGATGACAAACCATTGTTTGCTTTCAAATAATATCTAAAATCAAGAATGAAAATAAAATCAAGAATAAACAAAAAAATGGCACTTGTTATGAATATAAGCAATCCAACTCTTTCTCCCCCTTTTGTTATCATCAAAAAATGTAATCAAATTAACTACTCCCCCTAAATATATTCTCCCCCTTAACATATGCTACCATTCAAAGATTATCATATTAAGCAAAATTAAGACATATCCAACATGCCTAATTCTCTTCTAATTATGCTAAATCTATCTTGACTAAGGGGTTTAGTAAATATATCGGCTAATTGTTTTTCGGTGGGAACAAATTCTAAAGAAATATTTACCTTTTTGCACATGATCTCTAATAAAATGATGTCTAATCTCTATATGCTTAGTCCTAGAGTGTTGTATTGGATTTTTGAAATGTTGATGGCACTTGTATTATCACAATTGATGGGAATATGATCAAATACCACAACATAATCTTTTAAAATTTGTTTCATCCAAAGAGATTGTGCATAACAACTTCCTACTGCAATATACTCGGCTTCCGCGGTTGATAAGGCAACAGAATTTTGTTTTCTACTAAACCATGAGACTAATGCATGTCCTAGAAAATGGCAAGAGCCACTAGTGCTCTTTCTATCAAGAAGACTTCCAGCAAAGTCCGCATCAGAATAACTAATTAGATCAAAATTATCACACTTAGGATACTAAAGACCTAGATTTATGGTTCCAAGAAGATATCTAAATATCCTTTTGACAGCCTTAAGGTGAGATTCTTTTGGACAAGATTGAAATCTAGCAGACATACACACACTAAACATAATATCAGGTCTACTAGCAGTTAAATACAAAAGAGAGTCAATCATACCTCGATATTTTGTACCTCAACATCTTTTCCTTTCTCATCTTTGTCAAGCTTGGTTAATGTACCCATAGGTGTGTTATATGTCCTTGAATTATCCATGCCAAACTTCTTGAGAAGATCTCTTGTGTATTTAGCTTGATTAATGAAGATCCCATCTATGATTGCTTGATTTGAAGTCCAAGGAAGAAATTTAATTCTCCCATTAAGCTCATTTCAAATTCTTGTTGCATGCACTTGAAAAATTCCTCACACATAGAGACATTAGTAGCACCAAATATAATATCATCAACATAGATTTGAACAATTAATAAATCATTATTTTTTGTTTTAACAAAAAGAGTAGTATCAACTTTTTTTATTTCGAAACCATTATCAATGAGAAATTTGCTCAATCTAACATACCATGCTCTTGGTGCTTGTTTCAAGCCATAAAGTGCCTTTTTGAGTTTGAAAACATGGTTTGGAAAATCATGATTTTGAAAACCAAGAGGTTGCTCTACATATACTTCCTCCATAATGTAACCATTTAAAAATGCACTTTTGACATCCAGTTGATATAATGTAAAATTTTTATAACATGCAAATGCACACAACATTCTAATTGATTCTAATCTAGCACGGTGCAAAGGTTTCCTTCATACATCAATACTTCTTTGACTTGTATCCTTGAGCAAACAAGTCTAGCTGTTTCTAATAATGGGGCCATTTTCAATCTAGTTATTTCTAAAAATCCATTGTAGTGTCTATAATAGACTGATTTTTGGGTCTAGGGACTAATTCCAAACTTGATGTCTCTCAAATGGATCAATTCTTCTTGCAAAGCCAAAATCCCAACTTTCGTCATTTCGGCTTCTTTAAAAGGATTTTGGTTTAAATGAGAACAAAGCAAATGATTTAATATAAGTTCTTAAAAGAAGATATAAGTTTTTTCATACCTTGTGATGGTTCACCAATAATGAGAATCTTTAGGTGAGGTTTTGCATACCTCCATTCCTTGGTTAATTCTTGGGAAAACATCACATTTCCTTCCTCAAGCTTTCTTGTGAAGTTGACTTCATCTTGGCTTCTTTTCATCAGCCTTGATTCCTTGATTTGCCTTTCTACCTCAACAATATCATCATCTAAATTCTTGGAAGAAATAACATTAGTTTCATCAAATTCAACATGCATAGATTCTTCAATAGTAAGAGTCTTTTTGTTAAAAACTCTATATGCTTTACTATGGTTGGAGTAGCCAACAAAATTCCAACATCGGCTTTTGCATCAAATTTTCCAAGGTTATCCTTAGTATTTAAAATAAAACATTTACATCCAAAAACTTTAAAAAATCCAATGTTGGGTTTTCTTCCTTTCCAAAGTTCATAAGGAGTTTTATTTATTAAAGCTCTAATATGGACTCTATTGATTATAAAGCATGCGGTATTAACGGCTTCGGCCCAAAAATATTTTGACAAATTATTTTCAAGTAACATGGTCCTAGCCATTTCTTGGATAGTCCTATTTTCCTCTCAACAACACCATTTTGTTGTGGAGTTCTAGGTGAGGAAAAATTATGCTCAAAACCATTTTCATCACAAAGATTTTCAAATACAACATTGTCTACTTCACCACCATGATCATTCCTAATGGACACAATAGAATACCCTTTTTGATTTTGGACTCTTTTTGCAAATTTTGAAAAAGCTTGTATGGCCTCATTTTTAGTTTTCAAGAATAATACCCAAGTGAATCTTGAATAATCATCCACAATAACAAAAACATAATACTTTCCACCAAGGCTTTGAGTTCTTGATGGTCCAAATAAATCCAAATGAAGTAATTGTAGAGGTTTATTTGTTGAAATAAATTTCTTTTGTTTAAAAGAAGTTCTCACTTGTTTTCCAAATTGACAAGCATCACAAATCTTATCCTTTTCAAATTTTATTTTTGGAAGACCATCAACTAAATCATTTTTAGAAATTTTTGAAATTGTGTCCATGCTAGCATGACCTAACCTTCTATGCCATAACCAAGCATCATGATTAACAATGAAACAATTTTCTACATGATCATTAACATCAATATCAATTGTATAAATATTACCACATCTATTACCAACAAATAATGTCTTATTGTTACTAACATCCTTAATCACACATCTATTAGGCTCAAAAGTAACAAAATATCCCTTATCACACAATTAACTAATGATAATCAAATCATGTTTCAAACCATTAACAAGCAAAATATTTTCAATAATAAGTGAAGAAGGGTTACCAATATCACCATGTCCGATTACCCTTCCTTTGGCATTATCACCGAAGGTCACATATCCTCCTTTCTTCATGATTAATCTTGAGAACTTGGAGGCATCTCCGGTCATATGCCTTGAGCATCCACTATCTAAGTACCACTTGTGTTTGCCACTTTGTCTCTACAATCAACATTCAAGGAGTAACTTTTTGGTACCCAAAAGTTCTTGGGTCCTTGGGGGTTAGTTATGGTACTTTTTGGAACCCATATTTGTTTCAAATTAGGATTTCTCTTAATATAGCAAGAATGCACTTTGTGTCCTTTTCTTCCACAATAAGTACATGAATGATTAGAATTATTCCTAGAAGATGCATGAGCAAAATATTTTAAAAATTCTTTCGATTTTATGCCTTTTATATCCTAACCCTTTTTATCAAAAACACACCTTTGGTTTTGTAACATAGAATTCAAAATTTTTATGTTTTTTGTAAAACTATCAACAATATTTCTTAAGTCATTGTTTTCCTTTTTCAAAAAAACATTTTCTTTCTCTAATTTATCAAAATCCTTTTGTTTTAAAATCTCATTTTCAGTTTTTAATAAATGTATTTGATTTTTCAAACTTTCAAAATCTTTTTGCCTTAAAATTTCATTTTCATTTTCTAGAGCTTCATTTGTTTCCAACAACTCTTCTAATTGTGTTAACATGATTTTTGACTTCTTTTTGAAAGCATTGATTTTTTTATTTTGTTTATCAACTTGCACATGTAAATTTTAGAATGCTTCAAGTAATTCATCATATGAAAGATTAGGATCATAGTTTAGAGTACTTACCTCATCTTCTCTTAAAGCCATAAAGCACATGTTTACCACTTCGTAATCTTCTTCTTCATTGTCCTTCAAGGTGATTTCATGAATTATGAGAGAACCCATAAGTTCTTCTAATAGTAGTTTGGTGAGGTCCTTTGCTTCTTGAATTGTTGTCACTTTTGGCTCCCAAGATTTTGGTAAACACCTAAGAATCTTTCTCACCATTTCAACATTAGATTAAAATTTGCCAAGAGATTTCAAACCATTGACAATATCCATAAATCTAGTAAACATTTCAAAAATTGATTCATCCGATTTCATCTTAAAAAGCTCATAACTATGAACTAGCATACTAATTTTGGATTCTTTAACTTGACTAGTTCCTTCATGAGTTACTTCAAGTGTGTGCCATATTTCTTGTGCCGTAGAACCAGTAGATATTCTATTAAACTCATTTCTATCTAGAGCACAATACAACACATTCATAGCTTTAGCATTCAAAATCAATTTCTTTTTATCATCATCACTAAACTCTTTAGGTTCTTTAAGCATGCATTCCCCATTTTCAATTTTGGTAGGAACAAAAGGTCCTTCCAAAACAATAGACCACAAATCATAATCAAAAGATTTCAAGAAAATACTCATTCTAGTTTTCCAATAAGACTAATCACTTCCATTAAAAAATGGAGGTCTAGAGATAGAAAGTCCCTCAACATATGAAGTTGAATTAAAAGTTGCCATAGCTCAAAAATCGATTAAGATTTAAAAAATTGAGCAACCTTGCTCTGATACCACTTGTTGACCCAGGTATGGCAACCCAAGAGGGGGAGTGAATTGGGTTTTTATTTATCAAAACTGATTTAGAAAATTTTTCTTGAAAGATCAAAATTAGTTCACTCTTTCTTTGAGAATAAAGGTGAAGAGGATGAAATTAGAATTTATCAAAGATGCAATCAAAAGATTAATAATAATGAACAATCACAAGTGCAAGTAAATGTAAAGAAGAAAGGGATAGAGAGAGTGCAAACTCAATTTACGTGGTTCGGCAAACTTGCCTACGTCCACGGGCTCCTAGCTCCACGAGCTAAGCTTTCCACTAAGTTGTAGAAATCTTTACAACTTGCTTGATGAACAACCTCAACAAGACTTTTTCTTCCAACTCTTGATAACACCACACCAAGAGTTCTTCTTGATGAACAACCTCACCAAGGCAACTTCATTCAACCCTTGATAACCCCACACCAAGAGTTCTTCTTGATGAACAACCTCACCAAGGCAACTTCCTTCAACTCTTGATAACACCACACCAAGAGTTCTTCTTG
The DNA here is from genome assembly GCA_013180625.2 of Boswellia sacra. Lineage (NCBI taxonomy): Eukaryota > Viridiplantae > Streptophyta > Magnoliopsida > Sapindales > Burseraceae > Boswellia > Boswellia sacra. Next base: position 207,124 of record SNVD02007677.1, read on the forward strand.
ATGAACAACCTCACCAAGGAAACTTCCTTCAACTCTTGATAACACACAATAAGAGTTCTCTCAAAGATAACTATTATCCTTTACAAGAATATCTCACTCTCACCACAATACAAGAACAAGGATAATTTTTACAACAAAAGTATAACTTGATATTTCTCTTGTTTTTTTTTGCTTGATAAAATGCTTGTCTTGCTATTTTTGTCAATTTTCCGTTTGAAATTTGAAAATATGCAAAACATAAAAGATTTGCGCATTTGAATGGGCTTTCCAACACATCAAGAATCAAGTCATTTGGATATCTTTAGCTCACGATATGGCCAAAACACCATTCGGTGCTCATGTGACTTGATTTTTCTTTCTTGTGTCAGTCCACCAAATTGAATGATAATTATGTCAGCCTTATGTTTGAAATTTGAATTTCTTCAAAACATAAAAGATCTGAATATTTGAATAAGATTTCCAAAACATTAAGAATCAAAGCATTTGAATATCTCTATCTTAAGATATGGCCAAAACACCATTTGGTGCTCATGTGAGTTGATTTTTCTTCTCTGTGTCAGTCCACCGAATTGCATGTCAATTATGTCAGCCTTCCATTTGAAATTTGAATTTCTTCAAAACATATTAAATGTGCCTCATTATGTCCTCTTTCCAATGCCATAAGAATCAAGTCATTTTGATTTTTCTAGCTCAAGATATGTCTAAAAGAGTATTCGATGCTCATGTCAGCTCCTTCCATTTGTCTTTCAACTTGCATGATGATTTGGACAATCTTACACTTGAAATTTGAATTTATTTAAAACATATGAAATGTTGTAAATTGAGTAAGATTTCCAAAGGCTTAAGAATCATATCATTTGGACATCTGTAGAGAAATATATGACCAATTGATTGAATATTGCTCATGTGTCACATTCTTTGAATCAAACCTTATTCTTAAACTTTGGTGCCTTTAACATGTAGTCTTCTCCTTAGCTTCAACACTTCATTTTAATAAGCCTCTTCTTGATTTTATAATTATTTCAATGATCTTACTCTTGCACATAAATAAACATGTTAGTAAATCTCAATTAATCAATGTGTATTGTTATCATCAAAATTATCATGTAGCCTTAGGGCTAACAAGTTCAAGATGCCAAACTTGGTGAAGTTCACTGGGGATGGGAATCCAAAGTCCCACCTCTGACATTGCACTATTGGGATGGGCATGACAAGCCTATTAAGGGAATTCTTTTTGAAATTTTTCATACACTCGCTAGAGGTACGAACATTAGAGTGGTAACTCGATTAGGAGGATAGAGCAAGAGAAGATTGGAATAAATTATCTAAGAGGTTCGTCGATCAATACTCTTAACAACATAGTTAGATATGACACTGCAAGATTTGGATACCACTCGTCAAAAGAACAATGAGATGTTCTCTAAATACCTAACTTGTTAGAGTAGGAAGGCCGGTGAGATGATGACTAGGCGTATCGAAAAGGACCAAGTAAGGATGGTAATGAAGAGAGCACTTCTTCCCATCCATGACTGTTCGATAGGGATCATGCTTAAAGACATTTGAGGATTTATATGACTTTGGTATATAGATTGAGGATGCTGAGAATGAACGAAGAAGAGATCTCCCCAAGAGAGCTTGGTGATTTACAACAAGGTTAACAGGATAACCACTAAAAATGGTGAATGTTGTGACGCAACAAGGGAAATTCAGCCAGTTGGGACGACCACTGTCCCAAGTTTTTTAAGAGCTCTGTGCCCAATCTAAGCTATCACCCCTTGCTCCTGTACCTTTACTAAACCCACTTCCAACCAAATTCAAGCACAATGAGCATTGCGACTTCCATCAAACACCTGGCAAACAAATGCATGCACCTTCTTTATGAGGTTTAAAATCTTATTGATAATAGGCAAATCCCAAACCTAGAAACACAAACGCATGCCATAGTCTATGTGATTAGCTCAGGTTTGACTAAGCAACAAGTGCTGAATTCCTTTGATGAAATGAAAGAAACTGAAAAGACAGGTAGGGTTGAGAGGGAAAGGATAGAGCTAGAAAAAGAAATTGAAGAGGTAGTAAAAGTGTAGGAGTGCGGAATTACTTCCTAGATGATAAGACACAAGCAGTACCTAAAAGTGGGCAATGTCATCTAGACAAGGGTAAGCAAGTAAGTAATAATGTGTCAAAGGAGCAAAAAGAGAAGGATAAGGACACTTCAGCCAATAGAGGAAGATGTTCATAGAAAGTAGAGTTTACTGAATCAAATGGAGAAAAAACGAGGGATTTAAATAAGAAGGTCGACAAGCAAAGTGTAGATATGGAAATATTGAAGTGGTAGTGGCCTAAATGATGAAGTTATTAATCTAGAAGTTGACTCTAACTCCATCACAACCACATCTAACTTTAACACATCAACCATCTTCATAAACTGTAGAAAACTTATAAGTCACCAAGCTAAGAAACAATACTCAGAACAAGCGAGCGGACACCAAGAATGTTGAACTAAATGTTGCAAAGTAGCACTAAAAGAGAAAATTCAGCAACTTAATTAAAGCAACCATTATCCAAGTTTTTTGAGAAATTGCATGCATGTTCCATGTTACTACCATTACCCTACAAGCAACAACAAAGGCCATACCCACCAAGCCATAAACACCATGAATATTTCATCTTCCATCAAACCACCGGGTACCTTGCAGAAAACTGCACCCAGTTGCGTCATGAGATAGGATCTCATTGACAACAATAGGATTCTAGATCCTAAAACATAATAACCAAAACCTATCACCCTTACCAGCCACCATCGACCCCGTTAGCTCGGAGTCAATGAAGGAAACAGTGCTAAACTCCTTTGAACAGATCAATTCAACTAGGGGCATGGCAATCAAGTTTGACTGAGGAATAAAGCTGTCATTTAAGGGAGACTGTCTACAATGAGGATGAAGACAACAGTCGTTTCGAATTTAGAAATGTGATTTGATTGCTTGTTTATTTTTGAACAATTAGCTTGGCATTTGTTCGAGTTAAAACATATGAGTTGTGTGGTCTTTTTAATGACCAATATCCATGGTAAAAGTATGATAGATCATTGATAATACTTGACATTATATTGTTTACATGCTTGATTCTTTTGCTAGTTGGGTTCCATTTTTGATTTCTTCAACATTTGAGCACAAGAGCCATGAATATGGAACCTTTTCACTATTTATAGAAACTTTAAATGAATAGGGTGGTGTGTTAAACATCTCAAGGACCCGTTTGATCTCTACTCGAGGCGAAATCCTAGGTTGAACAATGTTTGAAAAATGATTTAGGCTTTTTTGGATTGATTGAGCATTTTCAAGCCAACCTATGCATGAATCATTATCCGTAGTGCACCTGTTGAGCTTGGTTAAGCCTTTTTCTTTGTCAAACCACTAGAATCTACCTTAACACTAAGAGTTTTTTTCCACTTAATACCCTTCACTTATAACATAGGTCATTCTAGGAAAGAACATCAAGAGCCATGCTTATAAAGGAAGTAAGGAATTGGAAAAGGGCTTTAATGTAGTGTTATGCATTAAAAAAAAAAAAAGAAATCAAGAAAAAGGAAAAAAAGAAAAAACGAAGAGAAAAAAAGAAAAGATAAGAAAAAAAAGGTGGTCTATTAAAGGTCAAAAAGACTATTGATGTTCTTAGGTCCTAGAATGATTATTTGACTATAAGTGATTTAGCCTTATAATTTTTCTTATCATACCTTGACTCAAATCTCATGCTACAAGCTTGATAAAGCCCTAATGATCCCTGATGTTGTGATTAACATATATTAGTGGAGAATGGTGTGAAAAGCAAGCCTATGGTTATCCTTTTGTTTCAATATTATTAGAAATTGATCACTAGCTTCTGTTTTATAAAACTATCTAAGTTTCAAAGGGTGAAGCATGATTGACTATGCATACACATAAAGACTCCTGAATAAAGTGATTCCGATATTAAAGTTGAAATTCTCAAACAAATCACAATATTAATGTACTCCTTTTGAGCTATGAAACCTGGGAAATCTTTGAGGAACCAATTGTGACTCAAACCGATGCACAACTCATTGTATGTATGGTCTGCTTTGTTTCTCTTTTGATTAAGAACTAACAAGATCAGAGATTGGGGTATGTGATTCATTGTATTTGGTGTGCTGAGTTCTATTTCCCTTTCACTTGACAACCAACAAAAAGTTAGAAATTGGAGGCAGGTGATGTGTGAAGAACATCAAAGGCTTGAATTCAAGGGCATTGGATACATCTTATGTTTCTGATTGGGTACTTTTTGTGTCACGCACATCATGCTTCATATGTTGGGATACTTTGGAATCCATTAAAGATTACAAACAAGCAAAGAGACTACATAACACCAAAATTTTTCACATAGGGGGTAAAAGGCTCTAACAGTTAAAGAGAAGAACATGGCCTAAAGGGATACACGACAGTTTTGAGGAGAGTGATGTTAAGTATTATTTGGCAAAGGAAAGTCTATCTAGTGGAAACCACTTGCTTTGAGAAATTGTTAATTTGTCAGGGACATTAATTAAGGTCACCCCTTAATTATCTTGAGAAGCACATAAGAAATGAGGAGACATGGACATATGACATCTGAAGAAAAATTACAAAATGGTTGTCGCAACTGATTCTTGAAATGGATGAAAGTAGAATTCTTTTGGTAAAACTAAGGGCAAGGAAAATGGCTGAGTTTTTATGAGGGAAACAATAGAAACAAATTTGGGATAACACACCAGGTGTTGATTGATGATAGAGAATAGTTTTAGATGAGGAAACTGTCTGAAAGATACAAGATTGAGTATCGTAAATTATCCCCCAATGGATCACAAGTAGATAGGGCAAAATGAAGAATGTCTAGCACCGAAAATCCCCAACACCAAAACACATGAGAATTCCAAACTACCAGAATTTCGTATAATACTTTCATCAACCAATCCCATTAGCTGGGTCATCTTTAGTGTCTCTGTCCTTCTATTCATTAGCCTGCTCTTGCTCGACACTACTCTACGAGATGTTTAATGATGTTGAATCCTCTCTCATGAAACCGGTAAGCTGAACCAGGGGTTAGTTCCCTCATGCTAAAGTACGTATATCTCTTGCTGAAGTTAGCAGCCTAGCCTGATAAACCTAAGCAAAGTTAGCACAGGCACCCTAATGAAAGCATCCAGTCTTAGCAAGCCCTTGTGAAAGCACAAGCACCTGGATGAAAGCATCCGAAGTTAGGAAAGCCCTTGTGAAAGCATAGGCACTAGGATAAAGGCATCCAAAAATCAGTCAAGCCCTCGTGAAAGCATACGCACCTGGATGAAAACATCCAAAGTCAGAAAAGCCCTCATGAAAGCACAGGTATCAGGATGAAAGCATCTAAAAGCAGTCAAGCCCTCGTAAAAGCACAAGCACAAAGATGAAAGCATTTGACTTAGCAAGCCCTCATGAAAATACAGACACCAAGACGAAAGCATCTGAAATTAGTCAAGCCTTTGTGAAAGCACAGACACCTGGATGAAAGCAATTAGACTCAATAAAACCTTTGTGAGAACATAGGCATCAAAATGAAAGTATCCAGACTAGACAAAGCCCTCGTGAAGGCACAGATACAAGGGTAAATATGTCTAGACTCAGCAAAGCCCTTGTGAAAGCACAAGAACCATGATGAAAGCATCCAAAGTCAGGAAAGCACAGACACTAGGATGAAAGCATCCAAATTTAACAAGCCTCTAAGAAAGCATAAGCACTCAGACGAAAGCATCTAGTCTCAGCAAGCCTTTATGAAAGCACAGGCACCTAGATGAAAGCATCCGAAGTCAGGAAGCCCTTGTGAAAGCACATGCACCAAGATAAAAGCATCCAGAATCAATCAAGCCCTCATGAAAGCATAGGCATTAGGATGAAAGCATTTGGAACCAGTCAAACCCTCGTGAAAGTGCAAGCACAAAGATAAAAGCATCCAACTCAGCAAGCCCTTGTGAAAGTATAGGTACCAAGATGAAAGCATCTAGAATCAGTCAAGCTCTTATGAACGCACAGGTACCTAGATGAAAGCATAGGTGCCTGGATGAAAGCATTCAAACTTAGTACAGCCCTTATGAAAGCACAAGTATCGGGATGAAAGCATCCAGACTTGACAAAGCCCTCGTGAAAGCTTAGGCACCAGAATGAAAGCATCCAAACTTAGTAAAGCCCTTGTGAAAGTATAGGCACCAACATGAAAGCATTTGGACTCCGCAAAGCCTTTGTGAAAGCATAGGCACCATGATAAAGACACCCAACCCTTATTTGAGACCTTGTCAAAGGACAGGTATTAGAGATTTCTTAGAGAGTTCAAAATTGCACCAAAACCTTTGAGCGTAGAGTCAAGTCAAGACCCTCAAACAAGAATTTAGAATTTCAACAAGCTCAATTAGAAAGCATAAAGTGTCACATAGTATCCTCAAGGGGTCAAAACGATATAAGAGATTTTCAGAGATTATGGACCTAAATAGAAAATCCTTTAAGCATGGAATCACATAGAAGGTGTTTTCAAAGAGTGTGGAATTACATCGAAGACTTTCAGAGAGAATAAAAACTACATCGAAAATCCTTTAAAAGTGGAATTGCACAGGAGGTGTCTTTAAAGAGTATGGAATCACATCGAAGACTTTCAACGAGTACAAAATTGCACCGAAAATCCTTTTAGCATGAAATCACATAGAGGAGTCTTTAGAGAATACGAAATTGCACCAAAGACTCTCAGATTGTCTAGAACGACACCAAAATCCTCGAGCAAGGAAGCGCACCAGGACCATCAATAAAATTTAGAATTTCAACAAACCCAAAGAATGCAGAGTGGTAGCACGAACAACAGGTGGAGTAAGGTCACTTAAAAACCAACAAAATCCTAGTGGAATTCAGACATCAGACTTGGAGCTGATAAGTTCAAGGTACAGTATACTTTGTTCAATGTTTATGTTCCATAAACCCCTCTAAAGTAGGGGGCAAACTGTAAGCACTAGAATTTTGCTTACGATTTTTTAGGCTTAATGATGATAACCAAAGACATTAAATCAGAGGCTTATTCTCAGCTGCAATAATGACACTAAAAAGGGTAGAAAGCCAAGTAGGCTTAGGACCGGTACGGTATCGATCAAGGAGTGGTTAATAACCTAGGAAATATGTCTGCCCGACACACACGTGGATTGACCTTCAGGAAAAGTCTCATCTGTAACATTATAGACGCATGCTTTTAGGGTTTGGGCCTTAAGCAAGTTTGTGAACCCTAGTGTCACTTGTAAGCTAAAGGCGTGCGTCTGTAGTCTACTATCCCATATTGGGAAAATAGCTCATTTCCTAACCCTTAAGGGCTTATATAAGGACACTTGGCCCTAGGTTCGAGACAAGACAAGCATCCTGGTGAAAATACTTGGAGAATTCAGTCTTCTGTGATTTCTACAATCAAGATTCTTCCTCTGATAGTTATCAGAGTTAGGTACGTTCTGAGGGCCTTTTTCTAGTATTTAAATTTTGTTTATTTTCAGTTAATTGCTACGATTAGCTTAGGAATAATAAGGAGATAATTATGCCATGTTTAGCCTAGGATTAGTTTATCATGTTTAGTTTAGGATTAGTTTTAATTAGTTATGCCATGTTTACAATTAGTGGTAGTTAATTAGTGGATAATCACTAGGTTAAAGATTAGAAATGATTAATCAGCAATCTAATTATGCATGCTTAATAATTAATCTTTTAGTTAGTTAATCGTTAATTATGCTATGATTAGTGGATAGTTATTGATAAAACACGTAATGATTAGCGATCAATTACGTGTTATTGATCACCAGCTATGCATGATATGACTTAGTTAATGATCAATGCCATGTTTAATATTCTATTTATTTAAATTATGCTTACTAATATCTTTATTTGATGATAAAGGGATGATCTAAGACTCGCTATATTTTGTAATAATTTATTTTATCACAATTATTATGAAATTATTGTAATCCTTAATCCCTTCCCACATGTTTGATGGAAATGTAATCAATTCTTCTCCCTTTTTCAATATATGTATATAAACTGTCAATATGTCATATGTAATAAATAGATAAAATTAGTTGTGTACGTCATAAAACTTAGGATTCAAAGAGGATAACATTAATGACCTAGAATCTAGAACTCAGTAAACCCATAGTGGAGACTGGACTAACATTCGAGCAGGTGTAACCTGTACCTAATTTTTCGAACTCATCTCTGAAAGATGATGTGTAGTTAGGTCCAGACGCTATGAATCGATTACTATCATCCAAAATTTTCCCATAGTTATTTACCCAGGTCACAAATTCGACTATTTCTTTGGGTCTTGTCTCCGTCATCTAACCCATACGGCCTTCCAGGTAACCTGAAAGGGAGCTTGCACATGGAACCGAGTGTGAGAGGTTGCTAAAACATAGGTTGGTATAGGTTCAACCACTAACAAGTTTAATGGCCTTAACCTTTGAATCACTTTTGATAAAATTGGCTTGGTCAGAAATGCCAAAGATAAGTCTGATTAGTGTCAGACAATCTAGCTCTTTCTTTATTCAACTTGGTGTTATTTATTGATTCCACTTTCATTTTGAACAAATTGTTATGTCCAATTCTATAAAAATTAAAATTCTTTATTCTTTCGAATAACAACAAACTTTTTAAAAGAAAATGAACAACCATAATTTAAATAAGTATCCGAAATTCAAAATTTCGTGCACGATATCTGGAAAAATAACAATTATCCAAAATTAAAGAAGCAATTCTCTAATTACATGAGCAGACACCAAGGCTTCTTCTACAAGCATTAAGCCAAACTCACTTTTATTTTAAAAGTGGAGTCCTATTTAGCCTTTACAAAGAACTATAAACATGGTCAATATCCACAACTCAATAATTAATGGAATATATGTCAAAGAATGTTTCTATAAAAGATATTGCTTGAGCAAGCTTTAAATGCTATGCAATCTCTTTTCAAGTACCCTTTAACTCCATAATAGAAACATTTTCCAATTGGTTGGGCTTCATTCTTTGTCTCCCATGCTACATATTTTAAAACCTTTTGACATCCGTTCTTATGGACCTTACCCTTAAGGTTTCAAACTAGAAGAACGCTGGACTTTGGTTTTAGGATTCCTGGTAGCTTTCTTTGATTCGGCTTTTGAGAGAAACTCCAATTGTTTATCAAAATCTATCTTTATTCTAAACAAAGAATATGATAAAGAATTCAGTATCATATTGATATTGCCTCGCTTAACAACTCATGCAAGTGAAAAATGATATCTTTTACATTAGCCATATATATAAACTTCAATATCCAACACTTGGTCTAAAGAAGTAAATATATAACTTGGCTATTGCATTTGTTTTCTCTCACTTTACATAGTATTCTTCATTCTTTAAAGTCAAATACTCGTTAGCAAGTGAAGGTATACTTGCTTCAAGGACCAACTTGTGACATTGAACTAGTTGTAAAGTGTCAAGACTTTCTTTCCACTTTACATAACCTTGCCCATCACATGGTCAACGTAGCTATCCCCATCTCATGGTGTACATAGCTGTCACCATCTTTTGGTCTTCAAATCCAGTTAAAATCTCATTCATCATAACTTTTTTTTTGAAGCATATGATCATTAAGCATAGAGGTAATTGGATTTATTTTCTGTAAAAATAAACATACACCCTTATCAATAACTATACAAACTTTTGAATATTGCTACATGATGCGTGGGATGCAAAAATGTAAATGTAGTTTACCCATAATAATATTCAATATATTCTATGGTACTTCAATCAAATAATTACCACTTTTTTTAGGAAAATATGATAACTTTATTTGATTAAATTATAATTCTTCCTAATTATTATTATTTCTAAAATAACTCATATTTCAATAACAATAACTATACATATTTTAGCCCTTAATTAATGAAATCATTCCTTGAGGGAATATCTTTTAAAAAATTAAGTTGAGTGTATCAACATTGTTTCAATTAATTCCAAGATTGCTTTAATGTGAAATTTCTTTACGAAATAGCACTTAATGGTTTACTTGATCAATTTAATCTAATAGGGGATCCAATCTTGGAAGACAACTACCAAAAACCCTTCTTTAGGAAGCAAGACCTAAGATGGACCAAGTCGAGGCTTATGGATAGCCGATCCATATGGACCAACAATGAAGGCTTTAGGTTTAAATTTAATTAAACCTTCTTCTACTTAAACATTTAAAAACTTAGGGATTTTGGTTTGAAATATGATTCATAAAACTTTTTCAAACCTTTTGGAACTTTTATATCCATATTTTATTTCTTAATTAATGAGATTAATTAAGATTATGATTTATATTCTATTTGTTAAACTTTTTGATAAATATATAAATCACCTTATTACTTTAATTAATCTAATTAATTTTATTTATACATTCTATTAATCAAACACTTTGATTAATTATATATAAATTTATACATGAACGCATGGACATATTATAATACATGATGTGGCATTTTCTTTTCTCTATATGGCATGTGACATGTCATTATTTCATTTAACATTTAAATAAAATAATCATAAGATAAAGTATACATGTAATATCAACACTTGGCCTTTTCTAAAAATATTACAATAATATTTCAATGAGCTTTTATATCTTCTTGGCATCTCTCTTGTGTTTATATATGTCCATTAGTTCCAAAAAGATTTTTAAAATTCTTTAAAGTTGAAAATTGAAAATTTAGAGTGTATAGTAAACTCTTTAAAGTTGTCCAAAACTCTAAAAATTTTCACGGACATACCTACAGATCTAAAACATTTTTAGATTTACCGTTTCACCCCTACAGAATGCATATATAATTTTATGGGCTATACAACTCTGATTTTGTCACCGTTTTGGGCTATAAAACCACAAAAAACAACATGGACAAGATGTGAGACTACTTAATAAATCAATTACACTCACATGAGCCCAATCAAAATAAACTAAGTCCATTTAGTAAAACAACTTGGAACTAACTTGGGTTTGGGTTTGAGTGAACCCATGAAGCCCAACAACATGGATTTGCTCACTACCTAGTAGCTATTAGGCATCATAAAATAGCCCATTGGACCCAACTTTAGTGATAACCACCAAGCTAGGCCTATAGACCAACACCCAATAGCCCAATATACTTAAAACAACAAAATCCAAGCACTTTGGACTTGGGCTCACCATGCTTAGGCTTAAACTGATTTGATTTGTCTTAGGCTGTCCAAGAAACCTTTTGACCCATCGAATCCACATACCCTAAACATGTTTTAGGGTAGGCCGCCACCTCCAAAGTAGCCGTAAGCCCATTTGCTCAAATTCTTAAGCCTAGGGTTTTTGCACACAACTTTTGTGACCTAAACACTAGCCTCTGATATGGAGACAACCTCTATGCTCCTTGATCTCTATCAGCTCATGTGTTCTTACATCAATCATACATCTCATGCATAATAATTTACATACAATTATGTCCAAAAGCACAAAATTAATTAGCATATTATAAACAAACACAGAGGGTAATTCATTGGCATATAGGCCACTCTTCAAATTTATGTACCTTTGAACAAAAATACAAAGAAACTTCTAAGGCCAAGGTTTAACCATATACATCACCATGTCACAAATTACACCAGTATTCATCACATGAATCATACGCAATTACTTGAGAAAATAACACCATATCATTATAACATGTCACTTGCTAGAAAAACAACAAGAGTTTGCACCTTTATCGCTCACTAATGGAGGAACCAAAGCTTTGATATCAATTGTAGGAACCCGGTGCTAATTTGGAACAACTTCAAGATTGTGAAATAACCTTCGGGACTAAGATCTTGTGAACACATGCTTCAAAACTTGATTTACTTTCTCACCACTTTAGTTCCTAGGTATATCTAAAAATTGCCTAAATGAGACATAGAGGTGTCTTAAAATCATTGGACTGTGTCAGATGAATAGTGTTGTGTGAACAATGCTCGGTGAATAGTGTTGATGAATAGTAATGACTTGTTCCTTGTTCACTTCTTTTTTTTTCCAACACTGCCCTAATTCATCCTTTTATTTCGCTGTTAATCCCTATCTAATTTTGACTAGTAAACCTAATCCTATTAGGCTTAGTTTAATCTTATTAAGTCTTTAATTGATCTTTTAACTCTCAATTAGATCCAACCCAATCTTGTGAAGGCTTTTAATTAATCACATTAATTATATGTAGGATCTTGGATGTGAATTCAGTCAAATCGACACAGCGGAAGCAGCTTCAGGACTTGGATTAGTGAATACAAGCTTTACAGCTTCTTGCGTTTTCTCACCCGTTTGGATCCGAGGTATGACTGTAAGGGATTCAAATTAGATGTGTGGGCATCAATCAATATTAGATCATATCTGAAGTTAGAGAATAAAAGGGTCAAGTAGCACTAGAGGCAGCTCAAACGTCTCCCAAGGGGTGCTTGAATGTCAATTGTGCAAGCCACAATGCAGAGGGCCTTGTTTGGTGCAAAACTTAGAGCAGGGCAGCAAGGCTTGATGTTTTTTGTCTTTTAGGGCACATTAGGGTTCTTGAAACCCTATAACTTGATTTATATAGTCCCTTATGATATTGTCCAATTGGACTTTGTAAGTCTTAGTTCAATTAGGCCTCTAATCCCATAGAATCCTTATAGAACATGGACACCTTATAGAAGTCCAACTTTTATACTGGGCTTTTAATTTTAAACTATTTAACTTAGCCCAATTTATTTAATTAATCCCTATTAATTAAATAAAAGGTCGATTGGATTTGTTTAATTATATAATTTAATATTTAGGCCTTATTCTCCAATAAGCACAGTTAAATTAAATAAATTAATTTCAATTAGTCCAATTCAATTCAAGTACCTTTTAAACAACTACCAAGGAGACTTTGATGGATATATTTAATTACAAGCTCGAATAAGTTTGAGCAAATACCCTGTTATCTCATAACTGTAATGGGCCTCATTTATTAACTTTGGTTTATTCCGCTATAGGTCCAAAGTTACACTCTTGAATTAAATATTCTTTGCAAAAAACTTAATAATTTAATATGATTAAATTATATTCTTTTAAAGTTCTTTCCATTAAGCAAAAGTTTACATAAATACCCTTCATGGAATACCGAAAATTAGAGCTAGGTATAAATTATTGTTTTACCCCCTCAACCCAATTACATCTTGATTCCTTAATACCAGTAGTTTAATGAATAATGTTTCAATAAACATCGACCAAAAATTCTATCACTTAAAACCTTGTAAAACCAAAAAGGTGGTATTCAGCAATCCCGTAGGAGTCATGAATTCCAAATCTATGGTATAGTGTCTTCTAATACACAGATCTTATAATCCCAACTAGCCAAGGTATTTACCTTTATTTAGATCTTACTTTTTATTCTAGCCAAAGACCATAGCCTGCACACTAGAGGTATACCACCTACTCAGGATTAAGATATGAATGTCTTTAGTGTTCGATTGTGGTAATTTTCATTTGGTCACGATATTTCCATAAAATGATATAATTCCACATGGTCATATTCAAAGAATTCATAATGCACAAGTGTCTTTGTCCTAAAGTATCCACTTTAAATGGTTAAAGACTCACCATCTTCCATTAAAGACAAACCACATAACAACCTTGTCCAAACAAAGTGTTCAACTATTTTTTATAGGTTGTGAACTATTTTTGAGCTATGATAAAATCATATGTCTCATATATATAGAATTTTATCAATAAATAAGCTTCGAAGCCTTTAGTCATTGATACAATCATATTTGGGTAAAATAAATAATAACTTCTTTATTTATTAATGATGTTTCCACAAATTTACAGAAAACATCCATCACTCTTAGGGCACATATCTAACAATCTCCCACTTGCCTTTAGAGTAGATGTGACATGTTTAAGATCCCCATACTATTGAGGTGACCCTCAAAGACCTTGGTCGCCAGACTCTTGGCAAATGGATCAGCTAGATTCTCAACAATAAGAGTCTGACATGCTTCTACATCTCCATGCTACACGATCTCTTATATGAGGTGGTACTTTTATTCTATGTGTTTTCCCATCTTGTGGTTTCTTGGTTCCTTAGAATTAGCCACTACCCACTATTATCACAATAAAGTGTAATGGTCTTTTCACCATTTGGAAAAACTTCCAAATCATTAAGGAATTTATGGAGCCAAACAACCTCTTTGGCTACTTCACAAGCTGCTATTGTGGAGTCAACAATGCATGATTGCTTTATACTTCTCTATACTATGGCTCCAACACCTACGATGAAAATAGATCCTGAGGTTGATTTCTAGAATCTGAATTAGTTTGAAAATCTGAATCTGTGTATCCAACTAGGGTTAGATCACTTCCAGAATATACGATCATATATCCTTTCATCCTATGAAGATATATCAATATTTGCTTTATAGTAACCCAATGCTCCTTTCCAAGTTTTGAGTGGAATCTACTAACTACTCCCATTGCATAACAAATGTCTGGCCTTGTGCACAACATAACGTACATTAAACTCCCAACGGTAGAGGTGTATAGGACTCGTCTCATCACTTCTTCCTCTTAAGGAGTCATGGGAGACTGCTCTCAAAAAGCTTAATTCCATGTCTGAAAGGTAACAATCCTTTCTTGGAATTAAATAGCAAATTTGGCAAAAATCTTATCTATGTAGGAAGCCTGAGATAATGCTAGTTTCTTATTCTTCCTATCCCTTATTAATTGAATGCCAAGAACATAACTAGCTTCTCGTAAATCTTTCATTTTGAATTGCTCAGCCAGCCAAAGTTTTATTGATGATAACACCTTTACATCATTCCCAATGAGTAGATATCATTAACGTAAAGAATGAAAAAAACAACCTTGTTGTCTTTTTTCTTGTAGACACATAGTTTATCTATGTTTTGAATAAAACCATAAGTTTTGATCATTTGATCAAATCTTATGTTCCAAGACCTAGATGCTTGTTTAAGACCATAAATTGATCTCAACAATTTGCAAAACTTTTTGCTGTTAGCCTTTTTCTATGAAACCCTATGGTTGCATCATATAGATGTTTTCTTCAAGATTTCTATTCAAAAATGTAGTCTTGATGTCTATTTGTCATATCTCATTATCATAATGAGTAGCAATGGATAAAGGAATTCTAATTAATTTAAACATAGCTACTGGAGAGAAGGTCTTGTCATAGTTGATCCCTTTTTTTTTTGGTACAATCCTTAGCCACAAGCCTTGCTTTGAAAGTTTCCACCTTTTTATCAACTCCTTTCTTTCTCTTGTAGACCCACTTGCACCCAATGGGTTTTATCCCTTCAAGTGGGTCTACAAGCTCCTAGATAGAATTTGAATACATGGATTCTATTTCTGATTTCATAGCCTTTTGCTAACTATTAGTATCAGCATCCTTTACTGCTTCTTCATATGTAGCAGGATCAGATTCATTTTCTTCAATATCTTGTGATGCTTTAATGAACTTGTCAGCTTGTCTCACAATTCTCCCACTATGATAAGGCACCGTAGGAGTTTGTGTTCCTAGATCTTTTGTTGTTCTATTCTAGAAGTACTAGTCGAACCTCTTAAGCTAGAATCTCTGTTGGATAAGAATTGGTTTCTTGAGACATTTCTTCTAAAATAACTTTGCTTTGAGGCTTATGGTTACTTATATAGTCATCTTCTAAGAAAATTTTAGTTGTACTAACAAATACTTTCTTATTAAATTGACTATAGAAGTAATATCCTCTAGTACCTTTAAGTATCTTATAAACAAGCATACTTATGTTTTAGCACCTAACTTGTTCTTGTTGTCTCTTAGCACATGTTCTGGACACCCTTAAATAAAAATATGGTGTAAACTAGTTTTACAGCTACTCTATATTTCCATAAGTGTCTTTGCAACAGATTTAGAGGGAACTATGTTTAGAAGGTATGCTGCCATTTGTAAGGCGTATCCCCAAAAACTATTTGCTAGAGTTATGAATAACTCAACATGGACCTTACCATGTCCAAAAGAGTTTTATTTCTCCTCTCTGCCATACCATTTTATTATGGTGTGTAGTGACTTGAGAAACTATGCCATTATCTTTCATGTATTTGTCAAACTCACTTAAGAGGTATTCTCTACCACGATCTGATCGTAATGCTTTTATACTTTTACCTACTATCCTATATTCTTTGAAGCTTTCAAAAGCTTCAGACTTCTGGTGCATTAGGTAAATGTATCCATATCTTGAGTAATCATCAGTAAAAGTGACGATGTATTCAAAGCCGCCTCCAGCTTCAACACTAATTGGTCCACATTCATCTGTGTGTACCAGTTCTAAACACTTTTTGTCTCGATATCCCTTAGATGTAAATAGCCTCTTAGACATATTTCCTTCTAGGCATGATTCACAAGTTGGTAAGGGTTCAACCTCTAACTGACTTGGTAGCCCATCTTTAACCATTTTATGAATCCTTTTAATATTATTATGGCCTAGTCTTAGGTGCCAAGGATATGTTTCATTAGTGTTGGATGTTTTAAATCTTTCGTTATTTAATTCAGTGTTATTTATAGCATGCAATATATTTTTGATAAAGTAAAGATTGTTATTTAACCTTCTAGAACAAATAAACTTTTTATTCTTTTTTATAACAACTGATTTGCTAAAAGTAATAGAATATCTAGTATTTATTAAACAAGAAATAGAAATTAAGTTCCGTTTAAAATTAGGAACAAAATAAAAATTATTCAAAGCTTAGGAACAAAATAAAAATTATTCAAAGCAATGTATCTTTTGCTATCAAAATATAAATGCAGTTCTCTAACTGCACGAGCAGACACCAACACTTTATTGCCTAGCCTCAAACTCAACTCCCTTTCACTTAGCTGTCTGGTTGCTTGGAACCCCTGTAAAGAATAGCAAACATGGTTAGTGGCTCTAGAATCTATAATCTAAGTAATGATAGAATATTTCACAAAGCATGATTTAATAAAGAGTACATTACCTTTATTTGCTTTCTTCTCAGCTAAGTTGGGCAATTTCTCTTCCAATGCTTTTTCTTGCAACAATGAAAACATTTTCCTTTTGTAATTTTCTTAATTGGCGCACATCTCTTCTTATTTTCTTGCTTGTCCTTTCTCAAAGGTATAACAAGAATTGAAGATGGCAATCTTCTATTGACTTTACCTATGTGTTCAATTTCACACCTTTCCAACTCATGCATAATTCCACACAAAGTATAAGACTTGTGATTCAATTCATAGTCTAACTTGAATTTATCAAAAGCACTTGATAAAGAATTCAAGGCTATATCTATCTTAGACTCTGTGTCAATATTGTTTAAGACCATAATTATTGCCTTGGAGCATATAATTATTCAAGAATGATGTAATCAGATTCATTTCCTTTAAAAATAAACACACATGCTTATCAATGACTATACATCTTTTAAATATTACTATATGATAACTGGGATGTCAAAATACAAATGCAGTTATCCAAATTAATCTACAAAATATTCTATGGTGCTTTAATCAAATAAATACCATTTTTCTTTACGAAAATATGATAACTCTATTTGGTTAATTAGAACTCTTTCTAATTATTATTATTCTCAAAATATCTCATATTTTAATAATAATAACCACCATAATTTTAGCCTTTAATTAATGAAATCATTCTTTTAGAGAATATCTTTTCAAAAATTAAATTGAATGTGTGACCATTATTTCAATTAATTCCAAGATTGCATTAATATGAAATTTCTTTAGCAAATATCACTTAATGGTTTGCTTGGATAAATTTTATCCAATTGTAAATCCAATTTTGAAACACAACTATTATAAGCCCTCCATTAGGGAGCAAGGCCTTAAAACGGGCCAAGTCGAGGCTTATGAATAGTCCATCCTTATGGACCAATAATAAAGGATATAGGTTTTAATTTAATAAAACATTATCCTACTCAAACTTTTAAAACTTTGAGATTTTATTATAAAATGTGATCCATATAATCTTTTTCAAACTTTTTTGAAAACTTTTTATATCCACATTTTATTACTTAATTAATCTTATTAATTAAGTTTATGATTTGTATATTATTTATCAAACCTTTGATAAAATATAAATCACACTAATTAATCTAATCAATTTTAATTCATATGTGCCATTAATCAAACATTTTGACTAATATATATAAATTTATGCAGGAATGCATGGACATGTTGTACTGCATTAATGTGGCATTCCTATTTCTCTATATGGCATGTGACATGCATTATTTTATTGAACAATTTAAATAAAAAAATCAAACTTTCATAAAGAATACATATGGTAAAATACTTGGTCTTTTTCATAAAAAAATATTACATTAATATTTACATGGAGCTCTTGTATCTTTTCGGTATCTCCCTCGTGCTTGTATGTATCCATTAATTCCAAGAAAATGTTCAAAATTTATAAAATTGAAAATTAATAGTGTGCAGTGAACTGTTTTAAAGTTGTTCAGAAATTTTAAAATCTTTTTCACAAACGCCCTTGCAAAGCTGGAACGTTTCCAGATTTATAGTTTCACCCTTACAGAATGCATCTTTAATTTAATGGGCTATACAACTCCAATTATATCACTATTTTGGGTTGTAGAACCACCAAAACAACATGGACAAAAGACAATCTATTAAAGCAAGTGCACTCACTTGGGCCTTGGCTTCAAAATAAACCATATTCGATAGGTGAACTTTCTTGAAACTGGTCTAGCTTAGAGCTTAGATAAGCCCAACAAGCCCAATGCTATGAATTTCTTTGCTACCTAGAAGCTATTTAATATCAATAACAAACCCATTGGACCTCACTTTAGTAATAAACCACCAAGCTAGGCCCATAGAGTACAACACAATAGCTTGCTAAGCTAAAACACACACACACACACACACACACACACACTCACTCACTTTGGAGTTGGGCTCACCACTTTAAGGGTTGGGCCCACCACGTTGGGAGTTAGGCCAAATTGATTGACCTTAGGGCTTTCAAAAAACCCTTTTAGGCCTTCAATCTAGCATGCCCTAAACTTGTTCTAGGGCTGGTCGTTTTCCCAAAACAACCCCAAAGGAGCCTAAACGCAGAAGCTCAAAGGCAAGGGTTTTGGACCTTTGCTCCATGGCTTTGTGGGCTTAAACCTCACAACCTTGGCGCCTAGGGCCTCAAGCCCTTGGCCCAGCCTTTGAATGGCCTATGCCATGCTTAGGGCTAGCCCATAGGGCAAGGAGAGCCCCATAGGCCCAAAACGCAAAGCCTCAAGGCAGCCCTAGGGAGTTTGGTGCAAACTTTTTGTGCCTTACCTCTTGTGCTCCCTTAGGTACCCTTGACCCTTAGACCCTAGCTCCCTTTTGTTCACATCCTCTATAAAGCCACTATGTAATTTTCATCTTGATCTTTATGTTCTTTCATCAATAACTGTACAATTACAAAAAGTAAAATACAAACTACTTTGTACAAGAACACAAAAAACCTAAAAATAAATCAGACATGGAAAAATAATCAATCACATAGGATAATTGAATGGCATAGAGGCCACCCCTCAACAATTGCATACCAATAAATGCAAAAAAAAAAAAAAAATTCTACTGGGTGTAGACAATGGATTTTTGAGGCTCGATGAAGAAATGAAGATGAATGTTAAGTATAGAAATGACCAAAATGCCCTTAAAGGCTAAGAAAAGAAAGGTAAGAAGGAATCGACGAAAGGTCTCAAAAACTAATATGTGACTTCAAAAAATCACATAAATTAATCTAGAAGGGGTCTATTGATGACTCATATACTGTTGTGAAGCTGCAGATGTATAGTTTTCATAAAAATTTACGAATCATGAATCAGAGTTAAACTAAAAAATTATGTACAATCGAACAGATGAAAGTAAAAAAGGGTTGTATTGCAAAGTGCCAGAATAGGGAGGATCGAAGGAGAACAGTTGTTCGGCTATCAAACAATCACCCCACTGTTCATTGACAGCCGCACAGTGGTTTCCCAATAGCCACCCGATTATTCGCCCTCTAATTTTGGAAAATCTCATTACAAACCTTCCTATTTTGATTTTTGATTCTTTTTTCAACTTCAACCTTCAACTACAACTATATAAACCAACCCCTCCCCTCCCTCTTTGGCCAACTTTTCAAGGCACACTGATTATTGAATATAATTATCTTTTCTCCCTCTTGAAAACACGCTCAAGAAATAGAGAAGTCTTTTCCAGTTTAAAGATTTTTAGGCGTTTTATTACTGTAAACTTAGAAATGGTACTTCTCAAGGGTAATCCTCTCTTCTACCTCCTATTTTCTTGTTCATTTTTCTTGCTTAGAATTAAGCATGATTAGGGTTTATTTTGATGCTTAGGAGCATGTTTAGGGGTTTATGAATTGTTTAACCCTTTTGTTTATTTTGCGAGATGGAAAAATATGTCGAGGTAAGTCCGCTATCCCTTTTTTATTAGAATCATGTTTAGGAATTTATTTTCCTTTGCGAATGCTTAGAATCATGCTTAGAAACACATGATCAGAATCATGCTAGAGGAACTTATAATTGCTTTGAAGTATGCTTGGAAATAGCATAGAATAGGTAAGAATTACCATGTTGTCCCTTTGAATGCTTGGATTAGGCTAGAACAGCTTTGTTTGATTTCAATTGTTTGAATTAGGCTAGCAATGCCATGATCTTAATGAATTGATATGAATTATGCTACAATAGCAATTGCCATGATAGAAATATCGAATCTAGGTCGAAGTGCGATGATATTAGATTATGGCCTTGTATTATTATTGAATATGTCATAATAAGAAATGCTATTATATGATACCATGAAGTGGTGGTCGACTCACATTGATGGTGAGGGACTATCGCTTATAATTAGATGGATGTATACTTTATAGAATTTATTTTATTGTTAAAGAACAAAGCAATACAATCCTCTTCTTCTTCCTCCATGTTTGAAAGAAATGTAATATATTCTCTTTCCTCTTTCTGTGTATGAATATACTACTGTTTTGGTTGAATAACTCATATAATTAATGAAGATAAAACTTGACATGTGTGCATAAAATGAGCAACCTTAAGTGGATGTATACCAAAATGAGATTTTTATTTGGTATACCATAGTGGAGGCTGGATTTTGATCCGGACAGGTCAAATGACTTGTACCTAACTTCCCGAACCTATCTCTAAAGGGATGAGGGTGGTTTAGGTCTTGAAGTGAGGGATCAAAATGCTTCTATTCATTCTCAATTGAATAATTGAGTGGCGACTCCATTTCTCCAGACATGTCCACGGCTCGTTTGTGTTCTCTTAAGCCTTGAAATAGGCATCGATATAGTGTCATGGTCGTAAACGCTCTAGCGGGGTAAAAGCTTTGTTCACAGTGGCGACTCCGCTAGGGATTAGAGAAGTTAATTCCGATTAGGATAACAAATTCTAATAGCTCATATTGACCTTTTGAGTCCTTACATCACTATATTTTTGCACACAATGAACATGAACTGCCTAAACTAGCCATATTGGCATGAGAAGTCTTTGGCTTCAATCAACCCCTAGACGACTCATGTTTGTGTCACCACCTTTGAACACGTACCATTGAATTGTTATAAAAAGAGACTAGTCCAAGGGGCCATTTCTCTCTCTAAGGAGCCCAGACCATTGGACCCTTGAGACTCAAGCCTATGTAGATGACTCTAGAAATTTTCCATAGGATGAATATCCAAAACCTATGTTGAAATGCATTTATACGGATCTCAATTCCCCATGATTATAATAACATCAACTCAAATCTCATGGAACCAAGAACGAATGCTATATGTTGAGTCACTCATAAGAACAAAATGGGGACATGTGCCGTGAGTTAAGATTATAATGACGTTTAGAAAGTCATGTTATGATAATAATAGAGAATCCAACATCAACATGTTTGTTTGAAATATTTGAGAGAATCTTGCATTTTTATATCCCATGATGATGACTTGGGAATGAGGCCAAAAATCCTAGGAAAGGAGACTCGACCTCATGTGTGTGGGAGAGATAAGGTTGAAAGGTTGAAGGTGTGTCTATGCCTTTGTATGAGCATGGATCACATAATGCATACATGAATGCATGCATGGTATTAAAATGTTTGTTTTGCAGCCATCACAGCTTAGGTTAGACGAGGTGGTCGTTTGACGAGGCAAAAAGAGCTAGTTGACAAAATAGCTATGCCCAACAACAATAATGCTAAAAATGGCCCAGTTGAGAAATGATATTATCTCACTCCAATAACAAGTGGCCCAACTCATTGAAGCACTCCAAAATGGGCCCAACCGCATGAACCAGCTGCCACCTGAGGTAATGATGATGGTGATGGTGAGACTTGGTAAGGCAAAGATAGGGGGAAAAGCCTAATCAATCAAGAAAAGCTCAAATCGATCAAGCAGTTAGCCAAGGACATGGAGAAAGTCTAATCCCTCTTGAAGAAGAAGGGGTTGAAAGGGTTAAAGACCTAGATGATATCCTACTCATTGGAGACAATGATTTGTCGCCAAAGTTTGCCTATCAGACTTGCCCAAATTTAACGGAGAAGGTAACATAAAGACGCACTTGAGATAGTATGCAGCTGTCATGGTCACCATTCCGTTGTCAAAGGAGTATATCTTGAAGTACTTCATGCTATCTCTAGAAGATGATGTTTGACCTCCCCAGGAGAGTTTGAGAAGCTTGGGAAGAGCTATCTGAGTAGTTTATAGAGCAATATCATCAAAATGCCCAACTGGGTGTAATCTTGAGGGACTTGGAGATGACATGTCAGAAACCCAATGAAACCTTCTCAGAGTATCTAGTTCGTTGGAAGGCCAAGGCCGCCAAGATGACCACCAGTCCCATAAAGAAAGACCAGGCCTATATGGTAATCAATGGAGCCTATGCCTTCATCAGTGATAGGCTTGTAGGCTTCTCTATCAAAACATTTGAAGACTTGTATGACTCAGGCATTCAAATAGAAGATTTAGAGGCCAGACAGAAAAGAAGCAATAATAGCTACCCTACAAGAAGTCAGTGGCAGTATCATCAAGCTACTAGGTCTAGCATAAAGCATGTAAAGGTGAAAGTAGTCTCTCTACAAGGAAGTTCAATCATTTAGGGAGACCATTGACCAAGATCTTTGCAAGATTAAGAACTACAAGGATCTTGGATCTTGTAGCCATTGCCACTAAGAAAGCTTCCAAATCCATTACCGAGGAATTGGAGTTATCACAAGAAGGGTGAATTCCACTAAGTGATCGAGCATAAGACTGATGATTACACTCGTCTTCATAATTAGATCCAAGATTTGATCGACAAAGGCCGGATTTTTGACCTAGAAATGCATGAGCCCAACACAAGAAGTAATCCACTACCTAATTACCCAAGTACCTCCTCTAATGACCAACATGATTGGGTTGGGCTTGACTGAGGAGCAAGTCATGAACTCCTTTAAAAAAAGTAAATCGAGTATGGTTGAGAGAGCCAAAAGAAGGGAGAAGTCCAAGCTTGAACAACAAGAAGGGTCCACTAGAAAGGTGGCCACGAAGAAGAAGCATAAGATTGAAAAACTCAATGTCGAAGAGCCCAAGGTCGAAGAGCCCAAAGAAGAAGAACCTAAGGAGATCATTAAGAGGGCGAAAGACGAGCCCATTCCTTTGGCAGCTAAGATCTACATCAAGAAGGGTGGATGGACTAACATTGGAGTGGAGTGAGCTAAACAAAATTTGAAACCTGAATTTGTGTGCCTTGGTGACCAAGAGGAGGAAAAGCCATAAGAAAAAGAATAAGAAGAAGAAAAAGTTAAGGTGACTTCCATCAAGAAGAAGTCCACATCATCGAGTGCCTTTTCCAAGAAGTAGATGGCTAGAAAAAGGGCTAGAAAAGGCCCACCACCTAGACGACTTAAAGTAAAGAAGGGTAGCGAAGCTAGGAAAGAGAAGCGAGTTGAGAACCTTGTGAGAAGAGAGAGCTTACCTAGAAAGTGCAAATAAGTGAGAGTTATAGGTATTTAGGATGACATTTTTAAAGTTAAGACCCTTCCAAACTTTTAGGTTAACTTTAATAGTAATGAAAAAGAAGAGGGAGTGAGAATTGAGGAAAAAACACTTTAGGGCGAGAATGAGAATGTACAAGGAGTAACAATAAGTGGTAGATTTTACCATAAGAGAGAGAACAAAAAGTCAGTCAGGAAGGAGAAGACTGTTGAGAAAGGCAAATAGGTTGCCAAGGAAGAAACCAAAGAATAAGAGGATCAAGTGATCAAACAATTGAACAAGACCCAAGCAAATGCTAGCATTTGGGACTTGTTAATCTTATCCCAAAAGCATAGAAAATCCATGGCGAGGCTTTGGCAGAGGTGGATATATTAATGGCTAGCACTCCAAATGAGATGATAGCTGCTATGAACGGAGGAGTACCCAAAAGGGTAAATGAGAAGGGTGAAATCACCTTCACTGATGAAGATTAACTTTTTGAAGGAAGGAATCATAATAGGCCATTATTCATCACCACAGAGATTGGTGGGAAGATATCTTCTTGCATTATCGTGGATGATGGGTCTGTCATTAATATTGTGCCCATGAAGATATTGCATAAGTACGTGGTCAGTGAAAATGATCTTGAGCCTTGTGAGATGGTGATCAGGGCCTATGATGACTCGAAGAGGAGTGCCATTAGGATCTTCAAGGCGTTAGTAAACAATGGGCTAATTGAAGCTATGATAGAATTTATGGTCCCTCGATATTTCAATCACATTTGCTGCTTTGTTAGGATGAGCATGGTTTCATCCGCTTGGTAAAGTTCCTTCCACACTACATCAGAAGATCCGATTCAACATGGATGGGGAGATTGTGACCATTCATGTAGCTTTAACTATTGCACCAACTGCTTTAAGTGTGAAGCTTGGAGAGATACCCTCCATGGGAGGCTTTCACAGAGCCATGATTGACGAAGTCAGTTCAATTGTCTTTAGAATTATAAAGAAACAAGGATATTTGCCAAGAACTGGGATTGGGAGGAATGGACCTGGTTTACCATCCCTTCTAGATTTCAAAGGCCAAACTTCTAGAAAAGGTTTCGGTTATGAGTCTGATGGGGCAGAAAAAGTCTTTGAGCCCAAGAAGGGGAGATACATCAAGTTTGCCTAATATACGAAGTATGTGGGAGCTGCTGAACCATAGGTTTTCAAGGAATCTTAAAGCCCGAATTTGAGATTTTCAAGGATATCCTTCAAGCAGGAATCTCCAAGGGGAATTACTTGGTTGAGGAAATGGAGAAGATCGCCATCAAGGATGAAAAGCCTCAAGATCAAGCACCATCAATAAACGCATCCATTGACCTTCCTGACTTCATCGAGGAAGGAGTCAAAGATGTATTTTATGAGGATGTATTTATGCCCAACCTCATTGAAGAAGAGGACATTGTTTATGTCTCTAAATTTGATATAATAAAGAATCAGTTTGCTTACTTGTGTGATGTCTTTCCTAATGGCATTATGCATCCTAATTTGTATTTCACTAGCATATTTGAGATCCATACCATTCAAACTCATGACATTAATGTTGACACAATTTAAAAACCCAAGAACATATGTATTACACTTGATACAACTCCTGAAGAGAGAGAGAGAGAGAGAGAGAGAGAGAGAGAGAGAAAGAGAGAGATTTGAAAAATTACTAAAGAAACATGATGAAGTCTTTGCCTGGTCTTATGATGACATGTCTGAAATCGAGAGGAGCACCGTTAAGTAGATGATTCCAATATATCCGCACATGAAGTCGGTCAAGCAAAAGTTAAGAAGGTTGAGACTGGAATGGGCTTAGAAAATTAAAGAAGAAGTTTTCAAGTAGATTGAAGCCAAGTTTATAGAAGTGGTGAAATATCTAGAATGGTTAGCCAATATCGTGCCAGTGCCGAAGAAGGATGGAAGGGTCCAAATATATGTTGATTACTAAGACTTGAATAAGGCATCGCCGAATGATGATTTTCCTTTGCCTCAAATTGATGCGATAGTGAACAGTGTTATCGCTAGTGTGATGTTTTCCTTTGTAGATGGATTTTTATACAACCAGATAATGATGGCCAATGAAGACAAGATGAAAACAACCTTCATTACGGAACGAGGAACCTATTATTATAAGGTTATGCTTTTCGGGTTGAAGAATACGTGGGTAACTTATCAATGAATGACGACAACACTGTTTCATGACATGATGCACAAGGAGAAAGAAGTATATGTGGATGACATGATGGTGAAATCTGAGACTCGAGAAGGTCACATTGAAACTTTAGACAAATTCCTAGAAAGGGTGAAGAAATACAAGCTGTGGCTAAATTTGAATAAGTGTATCTTTGGAGTGACCTGAGGGAAGTTGTTGGGGTTTGTAGTTGGCAAGAAGGGGATAGAAGTAGATCCAGACAAGGTTAAGGCGATTACAGAGATGCCATCGCCCGAGATCAAAAAAGAAATTCGAGGGTTTCTTTGGAAGATCTACTATATCAGTCGATTCATTATCAAATTGACCACAATTTTTTCATCGATTTTTAGATCTAAAGAAGGATCAGTCAGTGGAGTGGAATGACCAATGCCAAGAGGCATTAGAGAATATTAAGAAGTACTTGCAAAATTTGCTAGTTGTAAGACCGTTAAAACCTGGCAAGATTTTTATTCTCTTCTTGGCACTTGAGGAGGAGGCCATCTGTGCTATGTTGGCATAAGAAGATGACAATGGCGTAGAGCGTGCCATCTATTATCTTACCAAGAAGTTGTTGCCGTATGAGATGAAGTATATCTATGTGGAGAAAACATGCTTAGGTATGGTCTAGCTCTCAAAGAATTTGAGGCATTATTTTCAATTTTATAAGATTAAGGCTACTCAAATAAAGATCTGATGAAGTATCTTTACGAAGCACCATCATTTGATATTGAGTATGTCACCAAAAAGGTATGAAAGGAAGAGTAGTAACAGATTTTTTGGCCATGAATCTGATCTATGATGATGAACCATGGGAGTTGAAATTCTCATATGAACATCTGAGGGTGGGATGGAGGAGGTTCTTTGACGGAGCTGTCAATTCAAATGGTACTAGAATAGGAGTTATTCTAGTATCACCAACTGAAGAAGTCATTCCACTTTATAAGAAGCTGGAGTTTAGAGTTACCAATAATATGGCTAAGTACGAAGCCTATACCTTTGATTTGGAAGTTATGATTGCAATGGGTATCGATGAAATAAAAGTGTTGGAAGATTCAAAACTAGTCATCTCTCAAGCCAATGAAGATTAGGATCTACGGGAAGGAAGGTTGAAACCGTATCTTAAGCACATCAGAAGGTTGATTGGGAGGTTCAAGCAATGTACCTTTACCCATCTCCCTAGAAATAAGAATCAGACAGCTAAAGCTTTAGCCTCTTTGGCATCAGTTTGGGTGAGTAAACAAGAATTGTTAGTGAGACCAATAATGATATCACAAGCATACGACTTGAAGAGATACCTAGAAGAGAGGATTCTACCAAGTGAAACCACCGAGAAAGATAGGGCTGTACTACGAAGATTGGCTCAACAATTTACTTGTCATCAAGGTATGATGTACAAGAGAATGCCAGAAAGGATGCATTTGAGGTGTGTCAACGAGAAAGAAGCTAGAAGGCTCATAGAGGAAATCCATAATGGTGTATGTAGACCACATATGAATAGGCTAATGCTTGCAAAGTAGATAATAAGGCAAGGCTTTTATTAGCTAACCATAGAAATAGATTGTGTCCAATTTGTGAAGAGGTGTCACCAGTGCCAGATCAATAGAAATTGGATTCACCAATCACCCTTGGAGTTACAAGGTATGACAACATTGTGGCCCTTTGCTGCATGGGGCATTGACATTATAGGCGAGAAAAGGTCGTCAGCCTCTAATGGGCATCGATATGTGGTGGCGGCAATCGACTACTTTCCCAAGTGGATAGAAGCTGAGTCCTATAGTAAAGTGGGGGCAAACCAGATGGTGAAGTTCATTGAGAAAAACATCATATGCAAATTTAAAGTGCCACATCACGTCGTGACTGACAATGGGGTTTATTTCTAGGCTGATACTAAAGTTTTATTTGAGAAGTATGAAATTAAGCGTCATAAGTCTTCTCCATATCGAGCATAAGCAAATGGAGTGAGAAGCGACCGATAAAAACATCAAGAAGATGTTGGCCAAGACAATATAGATATACAAAGATTGGGCAGAGAAGATGTTGTTTGTGTTATGGGATTATAGAACAACATCTAGGAGTTCGACAAGCTTGATACTTTTCTCATTGGTGTATGGTTCAGAAGTAATTCTACGAGTTGAGGTAGAAATGAAATCAGCGAGAGTTCTAATGGAAGCAAAAATTCCTGAAGGGGAGTGGATTGATAATAGATCTGAACAAGTGGCCTTAATTGATGAGAAAAGAATGAAAGCCAGATATCACATGCAACTATATCAGACACAGGTTACTCGAGCCTTTAACAAGAGAATAAAGGCAAGAAAGTTCAAGAAAGGGAAATTGGTTCTTAAACAGGCTTGGATAGTAGTGTTTAATCTAATAGGGAAGTTTAAACCTAACTGGGAGGGCCCATTTATTGTGACGAAGGTCATGTCCGGTGGAGTCGTCATCCTATCAGACATGGAAGGGAATAAATTCACTAAGCCCATCAACATGGACAGGATGAAGAAGTATTATGTATGAAAAAAAAAAGAGCATGAGAGAAAAAATAATTAATCAAAAAACTAGAAATGGCTAATTAATGACAGAAGTTGTCTCATTGTGCCCATATTTTTCGAAGAACAAACGATTATACTTTTATTAATAAAATAAAATTGTTTGAAAACAAATATGCCTTTGAAATATCTTAATATTTTGCATAATAACAAAAGGAAAGCATTTAACATCTAAGCTAATAATGAAACTAACAATGTCGTCTCTACCTCTTCGATGGACTACAAATAGGCTCACCATATCGCTTACAACATCGTTTAGCTCGAATAACAGGATTAGAAACGGAAGCCTGGAAAGACACCCAATTCTTGTACCGGTCATCAGTCTCAAAATCAGAATCATGGAATATATTCCTCTCGATGGTTCGATGTGGTCAAGAATCCTTCGCACGCTCTAAATAATGAGCGACCAATCTACCAGGACTGAATGCAGTCGATGAATCTATGATCCTTTACTTAAGTCTATACTGTCAACGTAATCTAGTAGGATCATAGAATGAACTATGGGTGAAACCTGTTAAAGGCATGCATGTTATATAGGTCCCGATTGTCACATGCTCCAGTCTCCACCATGGATAGTGCTAGCGAATTTGAGTATCAGAAATTACTGAAGCCCGTCGCTTTAAGAAAAATGTCTCTTAAGTCTCCTTCTTATATGAAGTCGAGAGCTATAACGGGAAATGTTCTCCTCAGGCGGTGCTATAATGGATAGCCTCTCTTGTAATCAAATATGAAAAAGAAGAAACAAAAGAAAAGAAAATAAGAAAAAGCCTACTAAGTCAA
The DNA here is from genome assembly GCA_013180625.2 of Boswellia sacra. Taxonomy (NCBI): domain Eukaryota; kingdom Viridiplantae; phylum Streptophyta; class Magnoliopsida; order Sapindales; family Burseraceae; genus Boswellia; species Boswellia sacra. The sequence continues at coordinate 236,720 of SNVD02007677.1, forward strand.
AAACCTAAAAGGCGATTTAGGCAAAAATTAAGGCAAACCCGCTGAGCTGAAAACTCAAAAGGGCAACTTAGACAAAAAGTTAAGGCATAAAAGAAAAAAGAAAAAGCCCGTTGAGTTGAAAACCCAGGAAGGGTGGCTCAGGCAAAAGTTAGGCCAAGCTCGCTAAGTCAAAAAAGGGCAACTTAGGCAAAAATTAGAGCATGAAAAAAAAATGATGATGAATAAACCCGCTAAGCTAAAAACCTGAAAAGACAGTTTAGACAAAATTTAAGGTTAAAAGAAAAACTTGAAGAAGCAGAAAACTACCGCTGTACCTCTAAGTCAGATCAATCCTGACTCGATCTAGTATGATCAATGTCTTAGCTAGAATGAAGTGAACTACTATTAAACCAAGTCCCATATGAGGAATGATGATCACAAGATGTGAGTCACCAAGGCTGTCTAATAAGACCAGTAGAAGCTGCGCAAGAAGGCAAAACTGAAGAAGGCGATGCCAACCGGATGAGGTCCTATCCATTATTTCAAGTAAAAGCATGATGGAAGATAATATCACTCTATCGCCTCTGGTGTAATACCCACGGTAGAAATCTAAAAGTCAAAAAAATGGGCAATATCAGATATCAATGGTGTCTTGATAGTAGGCAGAATGATGCTCTCAGAGATGGATGAATAACAGGCAAGTATGGCAAAGAATTCCTCATACAAGTGACAAAGCTCTTACCCATTGAAGCGAAGACGTGATGATAAGGATCCAAAAGGTTGTGCAACCCTTAAGAAAAAGGATGTCAAGCTTCCCATGTCAAAGGAACTTTAGATGGTAGAGACTACTGAATTCGAGTCATTTTAGTCATCATCCTTTAAAGGCTTCAAGAGAGGCTGGAGGTTCTTGAGAGAGGAATCAGACATGTTAAACAGCACGAAGAGGCATTAAGAAACGTGAAGGAAATCTTGAGAAACAAGAGAAAAGTGTGGAGAAGCAATAGCACTTAAATAGTGCATAGAATGAAGCAAAAATGGTCAGAAAAAAGGAAGAGCACTGGGAGAACTGTCAGTTGCCTGGCAGTCTGGTGATTATTAGGGCAAAATAGCCTACCAGCCCCTCCTTTCGTGTGTTTTTCGATTTCCTGAATACGTATTGATGAGCAATTTCGAGCACATGACTTCTAAATTTTGTTGTTTTATTTAGAATTGAATAAATGATGACGTAGAATCAATTTTGAACAAATTTGAATGAAGATTGATCAAAATATGCATAGTGCATGAAGCTAAAAATAAAAAATTTTCACTAAGTTTCTGAAAGTTGTTTATGTCTGATTACATCATGAAAGTTCAAGGGAGCTAGATAAACAAAAGAAATCATGAAAGAAGCCGGTGGTGATAGTCCCCACTCATTGCCATCATTGTCAATGTGGACGGAGAAAGCAGTAACCTAAGCCTGAAGATGCTCAACCTTCTGCTCCAAATGAGCAACCTCTTGATGACTCATCTAAATTAAGCAAAAGAATCACTTAGTTAGAAAAACTATTAAGACAGAAGCCATGCATACATGAAGCATATAGTGATACTTTACCTGACAATGATGTGACATCTATAAAACGTATCCATGCCTGCATGCGAAAGACTTGCTCTATAGAAGACCATAGTTGATGCGTTCGAAACTAGCAAGTATACTAGTCGCACAAGTAATAAAGTGATAAGTAGATATCGTTCCCACGAGGATTGATTCTAATTGAATTCGTTATTTTCCAGCAACGATAAACTAAACAGGGGGGGTTTTGTTGAATGATTAACTAAATGAAATAAGAATGCAAATTAAGAATAACAAAACAGAAGTTAATTTGAATGAAAGATCAATGGGAGACACTTGGTTAAGGGTTCATTCTCTGCCACAAGATATGAATTTGTGAATTAACATAGAATTGTAATCCAATTACAGCATTGAAGTTATCAACCGTAGATAACAACAAGCTCTGTTATCCCAATCTTTCCTTACTTTGTTGTTAAATAAAACAAGCTCTTTATTTAATCTCTATCCATTAAACAACCTAGAACAAGCTCTCTAAGTTTAATTCAATGGAAGCATTACGATGAGAAAGATAGGTTGATCTAAGCAATAATCACACAAGTTCGGATTATTTAACCTAGGTTGTATTTTCCAATTGCAATCTCTGATCACAATTTTGCTACTAATGATTGGAAATTCATGACAATTACGGATCAAGATTTCTAATCTAGCAATAGACAACAACAGATTATATTCAGTTGGCCATTCCAAATACAATTAGTAAGCAATCATAAGCATTAGATATGGGAAAATACAAGCAACTTCAATTAGAGAATTGGATAACAATTTCTTACACAATCAACTCACAAAATCCATATCAAGGGCTTTGAAATCACCCTCAACCAATTCAGATTTAGTTACACATATTCAATCAGAATAACAAATACAATACAGAGAAATTCCAGAATTGAAAAGGAAAGAAAGAACTTAGCAAATTCTTTGAAAATCTTCTTTGTAGATGAATCTTCTTGGAATTGTAGTTCCTCCTCTTTCAAAATCTTCTTTCTCCTTCAAGAACTCCAAGGGATGAGAGAAATCCAGAAATGCAGCCTCCTCCCACGTTTTCCCCTCTTCAAGTTATGAAAATAAAACCCTAAAATGTGTTTAAATACTCTGCTACAGTAACTTGCTACAGTGCCCCGTATTTAATAACATGCTACAGTGATATATGGAATTACAAATATACACTTCTCATACCATTTTTATCACAACTTTCGGTACACTACATAAATTCGTGAACCGTAAATTTCTCCAGAAAATAGACTTCGAGAGCTTTTCAATGGTATATAGCATGTTATCCGGTTAATTGTATATCGATACAATCAACTCCAAGAAATTGGTTGACTAGCAGAGGTGAAAATGAAGGGTTTTACTCCAATTTTGTGTAAGTTCCTCCAAAACTCCTACAAACATCAAAAACCACACAAAAACATAAAAATACCAAGGAATATAGCAAAGAAACATGGACGAATTGATATGAAAATGATATATAAATAGACACTTATCAATAGTATATGCATAGCATTGCATTTTATGATTAATAATTGATTAAAGAATGACAGAAAACTTGAGGAATATATAGTTAGAAGAATTACCAGTGGTATCCTATGGAACAAAAGGAATAAGCATGATCAGATCGTCAATGATCATATGACTGCTGATTTGTCAACTAGCATCCCATATGTAGACGACATTGCAAGGATAAGCTCGGAGGTCACTAATCACATGGTCTACTAGAACAATTGGAGTAACTGAAAGAGCTAGAGGTGGACGTGGCTACTGAATAGCAGTAAAAAAGGAAGCAGATATGCTAGTACCCGAAAAAGAGACTCTTGATCTCTTCCCACAAGAAGCGAAAGAGCTACTACCGGAAGGATAAGGAGTCTCATCAGCAGACTGACCAGGTCTAGTGTGTAAAAGTTAGCTCGAGCCTAGTTAATGTAAGAGGTCATCCTCAATGGAAACTCGATCATATTCAAATGAATCTTCGTCGTATAATCTGACACCTTTGGCTCCATAGCTAAGTTAGCCGAATATATCATCAGAACCGGTAGAAAAGGAGAAATCAAATGATATGATAGGCCTTCGAACCAATCTTAAATGCGATCACCCAAATACCACATCATGATGTTCACATACGACAGAAGAATGTAGTAGCAGTTGAATGGGGAAGCGGCTCTCATAGCCGCCAACTAATTCTCCTCGAGACCCCACCACTCGAAGCGAATCTACAAAGAGCAAAGAAACATGGTAAGATTGTGATATAAATAAAATTATGATTATGATGTCTTTTACCTTATCTCAGGCCATCGTGTGAATGTAATCACAAAAGAAGTCCAGCTCATGAGACCTCTAGAGCTCCGCGTGACGGGCATCCTATCTCTTCATCCATAGGAAAGAAAGGTCTTCACAAGCGGGGAGTGGGGAAGGTAGAACTCCCAACTCATATGCTCACATCTGTCCTGAATGAGACAGAATTAGAAATGAAATTCACATAGACAAAACATAAAGGTGTAGAAAAGGAAAAAAGAGTAACAATAGTCGATAGAATTTTCGATCCAAATCACATAGAAAAATTCCTTCAGATACTAGAAAGTGATTTGTTAAAGAACACACCGAACAAGGTGAAAATTTGAATTAATTTTACATTATCAATAGATGTTTGAATTTTGCAAGAACTTGTAAAGACAATGAAAAAAATCCCCAATAAGCCCTAAAAAAACAACATGATAGGAACTCCTCAGTTAAGAGCATGATGAATGCAAATAGAAGTGGAGAATGAAGAATGATAAAACTTGACAAATCAAGATTTTTTTCAACAAACCAGAAGGAACCAAGAATTACTAAAAAAGATCAGAGAAGCATGAAGAATACTTGAAAGAAGGGCATGAAACCCAAGGGATGCAAAGTCTAAGGAGATTGAAAAAGGTATAAAGGATATCAGCCAAGGCATGAAGGATGAGAAGGTTTAAAGACCATAAAGTAGTGCATAAAAGCTTTCTCAGTAGGCATGCATTAGAAGGAAACCATAAGAAGTATGTGCACTTAAGGGTGTTTTAAGCCTTTAGAATAGGCACAAGCCCTAAGAAGAGGTGCACTGAAGAGTGTTGAAAACCCTAAGAAGTAGGTGCACTTAAGAGTGTTTTAAGCCTTTAGAATAGGCACAAGCCTTGAAAAGAGGTGTACAAAAAAGTGCTAAAAATCCTAAGTAGGTGCACTTAACAGTGTTTGAAGCCCTTAGAATAGGTACACTAAAGAATGTTACCAAACCCTAGAAAGTCGGTGAACTAAAGAGTGTTAGAAACCCTAAGAAGTAGATGCACTGAAGAGTGTTAGAAACCCTGAGAAGTCAGTGCACTAAAGAGTGTTTTGTCATAGCATCATAAGGATGCTTTCATTCGCCCTTGAATGGACACCTCAACCCTTATATGGGCATATTAGCCCTTAGATGGGCACCTTAGCCCTTGAGTGGGCACACTTCTTTTACAAGAATTGAAGAGAAAGGCAGAAAATGAGAAACCTAACAGAATGCAGATGGAGGCGAGGATGCCAAAATGAGAGGAGGAAAGACAAAGCAAGAGTACTTTATCAATTTTTGTGTCTCAAAAACTTCTCCAAAGTAGGGGGTAAGCTATAGACACTGGATTCTTGAGGCTCGACGATGAAATAAAGATGAATGTCGAGTAATAAAAATGACCAAAATGCCCGTAGAAGCCACGAAAAGAATTGCGAAGCTATGAATGTCTAATTTTTATAAAAATTTACAGATCATGAATCAGAGTTAAACTCAAGAAGTTATGTGTGATTGAACAGATAAAAGTCAGAAGGGGTTGTACTATAAAATGCCAAAATAGGAAGGACCAAAGGAGAACAGCCGCTCGGCTATTTGCCAATTACCACCCGGCTGTTCTCGCCCTCATTTTGAAAAATCTCATTATTAACCTTCCTATTTTGTTTTTTGATTTCTTTTTCAACTTCAATCGTCAACTACAAAAACCATACACCCCTCCCCCCACCCCCCACCCTCCGGCTCATTTTTCAGGGCACACCGATTATTGAATATAACAAAGTTCTATGTCTCAAATATATCTTATAAATAAATAAAAAAAACTTTATCAATTTACAAGCTCTGAAACCTTTAATCATTGATACAGTCATACATGGGTAATTTATAAATAATAACTTTTATTCATTTATAACAATAATGTTTACATATTATGAAAAAAAAATCCATCCTCTTAGGGCAGATCTCTAACAAAAATAGTAATTGCCATTGAATTGTCTCACAGTAATAGAAGCGAAGTCATGGTGAGGTCATTTCTACCTATTTCCAAAAAACCGAGGTCGTTTATGATTTTAGGCTACATCTAAGGGTTATTTGTGAAATTTTTCCTAAGAATAATGCATGAGGATAAACCTAACCTAATAAACCCCTCTACCATCTTGCCCTTCCTTAGTCTCAATTGTCAATGACCAAAGTACTCCCTAAGTGCACTTTGGGTTCAACAGATTGGGCTATGTGGGCCTCATACCTCTTGTTTGTGCCAACCAGACCATATCCCTTAAAAAATCTAATGGATGGCTCGGTTCAATTTGGCATGAGAGTTAGGTTTAGATTTAGATTCAGTTTAGGGCACACATTGGATACAAATTTAGAATGGTTTCCCTTGTATTTGGCCCTAGGCTTCAAGATACCACAAACCATAACCCAATATGTCAAACAGAGTTTTCTATGGACAAACTTTGCATGCTTATAAACAAAGCTAGTTAGACTTTATATTTTGGGCTATCAGAGTCAGAGTTCAAACGCTCTTATTGATTATACTGAAGTGCCATGGACTTTTATAAGTTGTATGTTGTATTTGTTTTATAGTTTGTAGGCTTTGAGTCATTTTATAGTGCATAGACTTTGCATGATGATGGCCTAAGGAAGCTATAAAAGTTTGTTTGGGCCCGTGTCATTGACCCACAGTGCTTAAGCAAAATCAAAAATTAACATTGGCCCCACTGATCATGTGGGCCATGCAATGTAGCGAGATGGGCCATATGATCATCTAAGAAGCCTTCCAACTGTTAAGCTTTAGTGAAAGGTCTTTGTGTAGCTTTCTTTGCTTTTCTGCATGTTTTGATTCAATCCTTTTGAGCCTGTTTCTGTCCTTTTTATTAGCTAGTAATCCCTTTATGATGATAAATTTTAGGATTGACTTATGCTAGTCTCTTAAAAGGATATTTCCAATGTTTCTTCTTGATGTCATGCTCTAGATAGGATTCTTGGTGGAAAGAAGTAAATTCTTCAAGCTTGTAACTGGTAAGCTTGTGAATCCATGCCCTAAGTTGATAAAGGTAATTTAAGGATTTAAGATATCTGGATATTATAAGATGATCTTTCTCTATATAATGTTTCTGATATTAAGGCCAACTAGAAACTTTGAAGCAAGGCAATGGTGACGGTCTTGATGATATTTCTGATGATGAAAAAACTATGCCAACTCTTCCGATGGTGATGATTCTTGGAAAAAGACTTGAAAGAAAGTTTCTTCCTTTGAAAATGATTCCAACAAGTTGAGAAGTTGGCAGAAATTGCTTCAGTAATTGATCTAAACCCTAAGCTTCTCTTCTTTTCTTGTTTCATGAAAAAATTAAGTTAGTGGAAGCCTTAATACTGTTAATAAGAATCTTGGAAGAGATGACTCTGCTAATCTTTATTGTTGCTGATGTGCTTCCTTCCAAAAGTACAGGATTATTTATGTTGAGGAAGAGATCTTGATAAACTTGTTTAATTGAGCAAGGATGACATAAAACAATGATCTCCAAGCTAGTAAAGTTAGGCTTCTAATTGATAAAGAAAGCCTTGTATGAATATAGATAATAGATAGTCATTCAAATGGATGCCCCTGATGTCCATTTTATAACTTAATTAGCAAATAACATTGTTACAGTACCTTCTCTTCTAAAGTCAGAATGAGAAAGAAGCCTCTCTTCATATCTTGGTCCATAAATAATGATGATATGATATTTATGAAAAATTATCATGCTTGTTACTTTTTCAAATAGTTTTGCTCAGAAGTTAGATTGTTTTTGAAGTGAGTCACCGTTACATTGCACTATTATTGTAGCCAAAAGCAAATCAGAAATACAAAGCTGCTTTTATGGAGGAAAGCTACTAAGAGATGCAAAGTTGCTTTTATGGAGGAAGGCTAGTAAAAAATATAGAGTAGAACTATTTTGTGGTAAGATAAAGGGGAAGGGGGGGGGGGGGGGAGGGGGTGGCGGGCTTTGATGAAAACAAATCTAAAACTGATTCTATTCTAAGACTCGTTTGTTGATCTCAATCCCCTCACCCCCCCAAACCTCTTTTCCCCGCCCCCACCCCCCACCCCCCCATTTTTAAAGAATAGTGATCATAAAGATAATAATGATGCTCTTACCAAGGTGTTTTCCTTCATGTTTTCATATTTGAGGAGGAAGCCCTGTAAGCCGATGGGATAACTTGGTTGAGGCATTGAATACATAGTAAATTTTTGTTTTTAGGGTGAAGCCCTCAGGTGTTTCTCCTATGGCTTGATTAGGCAAAAACTCTAGTGTCTTTTTGGCTGATATGGATCTGGCTATTGAGGATGCTTTCGAATCATATTATTGGTCAAAAATGTTTCGAAAAAATGATTCATGAGCACTAAACTTTCAAGATTAGAATGAGTGAGAAGCCCCAAGTATTTCTTTCATAACTTGATTAGTGAATAATGGTAATGTAACATCTTCTAAGTGAGTACGTGTCAAGATGCTTGTTGCACTTTCTAAGGATCAAGATGCTTGGGCTGTACTTTTTGAGGATTTCTAAAATATTTTTGGATAAGAATACTTTAGCAATAAAGAGTCACTAAGAGATGTAGAGTCGTTTCTATAAAAAGAAACAAGTTGGATATGTAGATCCGTTTTTAGATAAGTAGAGTGGAAGCCCCCAAATGGTTCTTTTATAGCTTGGTCAAATAACATAACATCATCATTATGAGTATGTTTCTTTCTAAACAAGAATTAGGTGGAAACCCCAAGAATGTTTCCTCTATAGCTCAACTAATAAATAGAGTAGCTTGATATAAGTCATAGAAACATAACTACTTTTGTAGAAAGAAACTGATCAAATGAGTTAAATTGCTTCTAGATAGGAAAGGAAATTCCCATGCGCTCTTTTTAAAAGTTTTGATTATATTGTGATATTCTGACCTTTGAGGTGTTTGACAACAATTTGTTCTTAATCTCATTTATGTGTACTACCGTCCTTGCTAAGAAGAAATTGACTTCTTCAGCTAGTAGCACCTCTTTTAATCACATCTCAATAAACCGCCATAAACAAGCTTCAATGAGGATGTATATCTATAAATCCTTTTCGCTTTTGAAGATTATTGTTGACAATAGACTTCTGAATTTTGTAGACTATTCTATAGATAATTCTGAGAGTAAATGTTAAAAATTCTGAAGTGGTTTTAGGTTGGATAAAGGAAAACTTTTGCTATTAGACTATGCTTAACTACAATTGACTTTTCTCTAGTAATGTCTCCTGAGTTTTTCTGTGGATTGTAGTAATATGCCTATATGCTAAAGGAATAATAAATAACTGTAGGGTCGATTTTTTGGAATTGTTGGAAATGTAATAAGCTTTTGATCAGGTTGTTGTATTGTCAAGAACTAAAGCATGTAATTAACGGGTTTTTGAAAATCATTTTTGCTCTGCTTAAGCGCTTTTTTTTTTCTATTGAGTTTTGCAACAAATAAAGATTTTGGTTAGTTGTTGAATTCCCGTTTCTCTCTTTTTCTCTGAAGTCAACAATCGTTTAATTTTGATTGAAAAGAATTCTCTATATTTATCAAGGTTGTGGATGTTTCTTTTTCAAAGCGCTTTTTTCGCATTGAGGTCTGACTTTGTTACGAGAACTCTAGTTTTTTTGTTGTCATTAGCTAAGTTAGTGCAACTTTTGGCAACGATTGAAGGATCATAATTGTGACTAGAGGGGTATCTTCACCTCCAACCTCTCGTGATTATAACAGTAGTAAAAAAGAGGATTGGTAGGTAAGGTCTAGGCATGATTCCTCTTATAGAGTCTGAGCAAGTATCCTTTTTAAGCATTTAAATTCGTTGTTGATAATGAATAAAAATTCCATTATTGTTGAGAAAGCTTCTAAGCATATTTCTATTGATGAAGAATAAAAGTTGTTATTGACATATCTCTTATGCATATTCTTTTCTCATGTGTTTTTTGTATTAAAGTTTAACTCTCCATCCACAATGCAGCTACAATGGCTCCAAACTTAGGAATATTCATCAAGTGAATCCTTATATTTTCCCCCATGGCCATTCAATTGGCACAATGAATCAGTTTTCCTTTCGCTCATATCAATTTCCAGATGAGTTTCATATTTCTTGGCACTTTCTGTTGGAAAGTTTACAATTGAATCACCTGCATATGCTTCCTTTTCTTTAAAATTTTATGCTTGATAGTTTACTAAGTATAGTGTTATTCATCCTCGTACTTATCAATGATCTAGGTTGACTATTCTCAAATAATTCTTGGGAATGAGAAACTAGTTTTTCCTTTGTGATATCCATTGTGTTCCTATTGGTTGCATCAAAGGTCGTCTGAGGACAATCTTATTAAGTATTTGAATTATAAGAGTCAATTTTTGTTCCACCTCATTTTCATAAGATAATTTCTCCTATGGTTCTAGATAAACCTTGCATGGATTATAGTGGTAACATAGTGGTTAGGATTACTACTTGGAGCATCAGCCTGGATATATTCTAGGTTTTAATAATGATTTTGCCTTTGCTATTGTTTGTAATCCTCACAAAGCATCTCATCAATTTGAATTCGATTGTGCCTTTGCTATTCAAATTGATGGTGTGTATCGGACGTGCACTCATTTTACTAAGTATAATAGTTTTTGGAAGGTGTCTCCCCAATCAACATTAGGTTTTGCGAGATCTCTTTTTGTAAAATCCCATGATGCCAAATCGGTTGATAACTCTCATTAGCTATATTTTGTGTTGCTACTTTATTTGCATAGGAAGATTTCTTCTCCTTTTACTCTAATTTTTGGAGACGTTTCAAAATTTATAGTACCAAAGATTCAAAGCTTGTAACTCCTATGCTTCAAGGCCCACAATTCTAGTGTTTCTTCTTCCCAGAAATCCTCTACTATGGTAATTAAGAGAGAGAAAACTGCTATTAAGAAATCAACTGAGATTCCTTCTAGAGGCCAGAAAGTTAGGCCCCCTTAAAGTTATGAAAGCCAGATTACTTCTCATAAGAGTTCTCATTTACAGTGACTTCGTTCTACCACTATGTTCTAAGCCAAGGCAATATGTTTGAAGAGAAAAAAGAAAAGGTACTAAAGATAGGATCTATGATATGATTCCAACATTAGGAGCTTTGATGCGAAAGAGGAAGCTAAGACTACCAAACGAAAGAGGGATGCTCTTTTAGAGGAACTTGAAGCTAAAGGAGAAGGCCAACTTCTGCTGGTCTAATAACTCCCAAGATTAAGACTACAAGTCCTATGTAATCATCTTTCAGTATGTTTGCCGTATGCTTTTGTGCTAACGTTGGAATTTCTTATGAAAGGGTCAGGTGTAAGGAATATTGTTGTGATGCTTCTTCTAAAAGTATAGTCTTTGATATGAATCTCAAAACAATATTTACTAATCTTATTTTGATTCCTTTCCGTATTATTCCCATTATAACAGTTTTTTTCATTAATTGGGATCATTCTGGAGCTCGTTGATGCAATCTGGCTTTCAAACTAATTATAATGCTATTCATGTTCCAACAGAAAAATTGCACGTCTTTGGCAACGATTGGCTTTGTTTAACTCGGCTTGGTTTTGTTAAGCATGTTGTGACTTTGGCACTTAGGTTGTAATTTGGTTCTTTTTCAAAAAAATATGCAAATAATCCAACTGGAGAATTCATGTTCTACTAGATGAGATAGATTTTAAGCATTGAGTTGGTTTTATTGATTCCATAATGTTGCAGATCATCGAAGAGTGGCAAAAAGGGTGCATTAAGTTGCTTTCATTTTCATGAAGGATAAAGATTCCTATTCTAATTTTTGTCGATGGAGTTGCTTCTGCCTTTTGTATAAGAAGATGTCTATCATAACACTCGTGAGAAGGAAGCTTGAATTTGGTTGACAATGTTATAGGGTTTCCTTTTGGATCTGTTAGGATAACTACTACTGCTGCTCCAGTAGTTGTTGTAGTCCTCAGATAGATTTTTAGCGGTTTTCCTTTTATCGATATACTCAGCATGGGCAAGCATGTGATTAAATCTTGGATTTTCTATAATACTTGATTTTTTCATCCTTCCAGTGAAATTCTACTTTCTCTTTGAGAAATGGAGTAAAAGTTGAAATAGAGGCAATAATCCAGGTCAAATCTGCAATTGGTTTGATGAATCTAGTAGCCATTAATTTCTCTACCTTTAGCCTGATTTGGGCTTCTATTTTAGGATAAAAGTTCTTTCAAGGTTGCTTAATTGGTTTAAACCCTATTTGAATATTTAAAGCATGACGTTCTATATGTGGATTTAGCCTCAGTAACACATCCGAAAAAGAATTGTCTCCCAAGTATAGGAGTGTCAAAGTAATAAAACCCGGTGAGACCGGGGTCGATCCACGAGGAAGGGGATTTTAGCGTTACAAATTATAAGATAAGCAAATATGATATGAATAATTCAAAGAAATGACAAGATAATATCAATAAATATGTAAGATGGTAGGCGGTATTACTGACCATTCAAATATAAAACAAAAAGCAAGAGGAGGTAAAACCATCCATGGAAATAGGTGGTATAACCAACCATAGTAAATTAAAGAACAATTTCATAAGGTGGTAGAACCTACCATAGTAAATAAAATAAAAAGTTCATAAACAATAGAATAATTAAAATACAAGAGGAATTAACACAATAACAATGAAGGCTAAGGTTAGGGGATCCGCCCTTGATATTTCAAATAAGGATAATTAACCCATTTTAGTTATATGAATTATATTTGTTTCATTACCAATATTTATACCACTTCTTGTAAATGGGTTCAAGCATCCAATGTGCCAATCACCATATGTCTACAACAAATCAAGGTTCCTAACTAGACTAGTGTCGGTAAGGAAGAACCATACGACGTCTAAGAAGGATCCAAGCATTTGATGTGCCAATGATTGTCTACAATGGATCAAGACCTTCACCTTACGAGTGGTGTCAAGATTGATTAAGAAATTAAATATAAATCATATTGAATAAACATCATAAGATTAAGATTATTAAGCACATATTAAGGGTTAGAGAATCCTTATTCTCATATCAAGGGTTTCACCCTTTCACCTTAGCAAAAGAGAAATTAAAAGAACATTATAATAGAAAGAAAATAAAATGCAAGAAAAAGGAAATTCATTAATAACATAAACACACAAAACACAATACAAGATCCTAGCCAAAGCCAAAATGTCCAGCCAAGGCCAAGATGCCCTAATGGGTCACAAGGCACCTCTATTTATAGATACATCCAGGGGCAAACTTGTCAAATTACAAGGGCATAATTGTCAAATATTAGTTGTAAATATCTTTGACAATTGGGATCATTAGGCACCGACTTTGATCATCAATTTTGACATTGAAATGTTGAGAATTTTAATCACATGTCTGCATGAAAGTTGTAGATATTTCTCTCAGCTTTCCATAACATATTGATTTGCACAATTTGGATATGTATTTGGAGAGATACGGTCCAAATATGGAGGCCTGATCAGACTGGGTCGAGACTGTAGATGGGTTCACTTCAAGCCCAATTTTAGTCCACTAAGAGCCCGAATTTGATGATGCTTGTGAAATGCAATCTTGTAGATAATTGAATCAGCTTTCCAAAACATTAAGAATTGCACCATTCTGATCTACAAATAGAGAGGTATGCCCATTTTACCGAACCTGTAACAAAACCAAAATTAAGAGGAAGTTAATTCCAAAGATGCAAAGACTACAAATGTGCTTAAGTTGAGGAATTTAATGACACTATTAATGCAATATGATGAGCTAAGCTCTTATTAAACATACATATTTAAGTGTTTATCACACCCCCCAACTAGCTTATTGCTAGTCCCTAGCAATTAAAGCATTATTATTAGAAGTGATTTACAGAATTTTACATCCAAGGTGGTCATTATTGCACTCTCCTTGATTTTATCCAAATAAACAAACTCTCAACCAATTATTATTATTATTTTTTTTATGACTCATGTACCCTTCGGTCAAGATATCTATAAACCTTCTTTTTGTGTTTAGTCAACACATGACTATGGGGCTTATTAGAAAGAAGGCATATCGGTTCTAATATTTGTTAAGGCTAACAACCTTAGGTAAGGGGCATTTATTCATTTTATATATATATATATATATATATATTCCTCTTTTTCTTTTTTAAGGAATGCATCTTTAACCCATGTAGCGAGCCTTAGGCTAATGACTCCCAGACCAGTTGGCCTTAGGGCATTAGGTGTTAAGACACCTTTTCGAGCTTAACGACTCGGGTTGCCGATGCTTTATTTTTGCTTAGAAACTTGTGGATAGTGCAATGTTCAATCCCATTAAGCTTTCTCCTTAATCCATGTAGCGAGCTTTGGGCCAATAGCTCCCAAACCAGTTGGTCTTAGGGTATTAGGTGTTGAGGCACCCCTCGGGCTTAATTGCTCGAATTAAGGAGGCTACGAGACCAAACTTATCCACAATTGCTCTCTTCTCTTTTTTTTTTTTCTTTTTTTTTAAAACTTTCCCCTTCCTTTGTGTTGTTATCCTAAACAAAACAAAAGAACTCAATATTACAACATTTCATTTTGCCATCCACAATCATGCATCAAGGTATGTGTGTGTGTGTGAAAAAGGTTCATGAATACTTGCTTAATGAGTACATAAGCACACAATTTTTAAATGATAAGGTTGTGAGAGTTCATAGATTTGAATAATTCAAAGTGAAATGAATAAGACCTCCTTGTTATAAAATTCAAAAATCAAGACTAAATAATATCAAGTTAGCTAAAATGAGTTCACAAGATCAAAATAAAATGACAAATTGGTTAGAATGGGTTTCAAGAGTTCAAACTGGCCCTCCCTACTCTGCCATTCCTGACCCAGAATGCGTCTCAAGAGGATTTGAACTCCTTACACCGCACTCTGAATCTAATTACTAACTCGCTTTTTTTTTTTTTGCAAGAAAAAAGAAAATTCAAGACACACTTATGTCTACTATCCTTCCCCCCCAACCAAATGAAACATTGTCCTCAATGTTTAAATGTAGAGAGATAAAGTATAGGAGACATTACCTGAAGCTTCTGTTATTCAAGAGAGATGACCTGAAAGACTCATAAAATAAAATAAAATAAAGCACAAGAAATCATTACAAATGGAGATTCAGATCCAATTTGCACTTTTTGTTTTGCCCTCCTGCCCAATTAATTTGAGTACTAGCTGGATCAGGTTCATACTCAACTTCTTGTAATTTGTCAAGTAACTCACCAGCAGAAGTGGCAGAAACAAGGATTTGTCTCGCCCAATGTGGGATAAAATTTTGTTCTACAGGTGTATCAACAAAACTTATTAAAAGATCAAAGAAATTGTTAACATTCAACAAACCTATGGGTTTTTGATGGAGATTCAGTTGGGCCCAAGAGGCAATTTGAAAAATTTCTTCAAGAGTGCCAAAGCCACCTGGTAAAGCAATAAAGGCATCTGAATTGATAAGCATATGTGCCATGCGTTCATGCATAGAGGAGACTTGTAACTCATGGCCAACCATTTTTCCAACAATGCTTGCTATAGCCAAAGCTTTAGGAATAACTCCTAAAACTTGACTACCTCCTATACGTGCAGCTCTTAACACACAACCCATTAACCCGAGGCTACCTCTCTCATAAACCACATGAATCTTTCTTTCAGTTAGTAGTCTACCAAGAAAATTTGCTGCCTCGACAAACTCTTCACTTTTACCCGGTCGAGATCCACAGAATACACATATCTTTTGGATTCGACGTTTTGAAGTTCCCTCCATATTTATGCAACTCTCTAACTATGTGTGAAGAAGAGAACAAGTGATATGGTATTTATGGAGTGTAAAAAGGTATACTAATGATGACATCCAAATAGGTAGCTCGGCTGCTTGTTGAAAAATTCAACAATTATGCATAGAAATTCAAAAAAAAAAAAAAGATGATGAAATAAGACACCATAAGTCAAACAAAAGATACAAATTCAAAAATGACAGCTATAAGACATTAAAATTCAAAAAAGATGGCACGCATGCATATGACAGGTAGTTGTGACTGTGGCTCACATCTTCCTCTGGTTTTACATCCAGAAACTGCTTAAACACCTTCTATGAGTTGGGGATATGCTTCCCATCCAGTTTTCTTATAAACTGGCAAACAGGGTCGTTTTGAGTCAGATTCCCAAGACTATAGCATTCCTGCTCATCTCGGAATTGTGTCCACAAATTAAAAATTTCACGCTGCACAAGTCCACAAGAATGCGTCTCAAGAGTCGTTCGGATATCATCCAAAGACTCCTTACTCAGTCCATTCTTGATGAACTGTAGTTTATCCTCTCGATTGTTAGACAATTATCCCAAGGAGCGGCAACGCTGGTTACAAGTCCATCTTGCACATCTGGGACAAACTTGTAACCTTTTCGCTCTTCACTTTTTGGCATAAGAGCTTTTTCCCATACCTGGCATGTGAGATACAAGATTATCTGAAAATTCATAGGAAAATCGAACCTTGGCTTCAATTAACCATCTTACTTCGACAGGCATACCCTTACACATCAACATCCTTAGTCTTTCTGCACGAGCTTTGTAAATTTTGAGCAAATCATTTGGAGGAAGAGAGGGAAAATGGTTGTGCAGATTTGAGAGAATGGTGTCCTGCGAGAAAAGAAAGGAAAATTATGCAAGGTGAGCAACAATTTTTAGGGAACTGAAAATAACCGACTTTAAATGTCCGGAGTGAACCGTATCCACCACTTGACCGTGAAAAATCATCCTTAAAAAGGATCGATTAAAGCAATGGACTCTTTGTTTTGGTCAAAATTTTCAAAGAATGGTTTTTAAACCGTTGTCCATTAACTTTAACCCATTACATTCTTGGTTCTCAATTATCAACTGCTCGCATGAGAGGAAACATTTTAACAATGAAAGGCCCCAGTCCAACGAGACCGAAGTTTACCAAGAAACAAAGCAATCTTCTTGAATCATACAAAAGACCTTTTTGTGAAGGTTCAAAAGATTTTCTAACAATAAATTTGTCATGAAAAACCTTCATTTTTTCTTTGTAGATTTTAGAATTTTCATAAGCCTCATTCCTGATTTCTTCAAGTTCACTCAGTTGGAATTTACGTAATTTGCAAGCATCATTCAAATTTGTGTTGAATGTTTTAATGGCACAATAAGCTTTATGCTCAATTTCCACAGGCAAGTGACAAGGTTTTTCATAAACTAGTCTATAAGGAGACATTCCCAATGATGTTTTAAAAGCAGTTCGGTAAGCCCAAAGTGCATCATTAAGTCTTAAAGACCAATCTTTACGATTTGGGTTAACCGTTTTTTCTAATATCTGTTTTATCTCCCTATTAGCTAATTCAACTTGTCCACTTGTTTGTGGGTGATAAGGTGTAAAAATTTTATGGGTTATTCCATATTTCTTCATTAAAGTTTCAAATGGTTTGTTACAAAAATGTGTACTCCCATCACTAATAATGGCTCGAGGAATTCCAAATCTACTCAAGATATTCTCTTTCAAGAATTTGACAACTGTTTTGTGATCATTGTTTTGACATGGAATTGCCTCGACCCATTTTGAAACATAGTCTACTGCAACAAGGATGTACACAAAACCAAATGATGGTGGAAAGGGTCCCATACAATCAATACCCCAACAGTCGAAGATTTCAATAACAAGAATAGGATTCAAAGGCATCATTTTTCTTTTTGAAATGGATCCCAATTTTTGACAATTTTCACACGTTTTGTAAAATGCATGTGCATCTTTAAATAAGGTGGACCAGTAAATTCCACATTGTAAGATCTTAGCAGCTATTTTTCTAGATGAAAAATGTCCTCTACATGCTTCAGAATGACAAAAGTTAATGACGCTACTTACCTCATTGTCGGGTATGCATCTCCTCATTATTTGGTCTGGACAATATTTGAACAGATATGGGTCATCCCAGTAAAAACTTTTCACCTCAGTTAAAAATTTTCTTTTGTCTTGAGCATTCCAATGAGGTGGCATTTTCCCTGTCACAAGAAAATTTACAATGTTAGCAAACCAAGGTACAGTAGCAACGGAAAATAAAAATTCATCAGGAAAAGAATCATTGATAGGTGAAGTTTTAATTAATGTCTCTGTCGTTTGTCTTGAAAGATGATCTGCAACGACATTTTTGGCTCCTTTCTTATCCTTTATTGTGATGTTGAATTCTTGGAGCAATAAGATCCACCGTATCAATCTAGGTTTTGCATCCTGTTTAGTCATTAAATATCTCACAGCTGCATGGTCAGTGTAAACAATTGTTGAAGAGCCAATTAAATAAGATCAAAACTTGTCCAATGTAAATACTACTACAAGTAGTTCTTTTTCAGTTGTTATGTAATTCATTTGTGCATCATTTAAAGTCCTACTTGCATAGTATATTACATAAGGCTTACCTTCTTTTCTTTGTCCTAAGACAGCACCAACGGCATAGTCACTTGCATCACACATCAATTCAAAGGGCAAGGACCAATCAGGAGATTGCATAATTGGAGCAATTGTTAAAAGCCCAATTAATGTATCAAAGGCATTTTGACATTCTTGAGTCCATTCAAAGGAAGTATCTTTTATTAAGAGGTTACAAAGAGGTTTAGATATAGCACTGAAATTTCTTATGAACCTCCTATAGAATCCAGCATGCCCTAAGAATGAACGAACCTCTTTAACTGTTTTTTGTGGAGGCAAATGGGAAATTAATTCCACTTTTGCTTTATCCACTTCGATTCCTTTAGAAGACACCACATGACCTAAAACAATTCCTGAAGTGACCATATAATGACATTTTTCCCAATTCAAAATAAGACCTTTTTCTACACACCTTTTTAGGACTTTTTCTAAATTTTCAAGACAATTATCAAAAGAGTTTCCAAAGACAGTTAAATCATCCATGAAAACTTCTAAACAATGCTCAACCAGGTCACTGAAAATGCTTAACATGCATCTTTGAAAAGTGGCTGGGGCATTACAAAGTCCAAAAGGCATTCTCCTAAATGCAAAAGTGCCAAAGGGGCACGTGAATGTGGTCTTTTCTTGGTCTTCAAGTGCAATGAGAATTTGATAGTAGCCTGAGTATCCATTAAGAAAGCAGTAGTAGGGGTTTCCTGCTACTCTTTCAAGAATTTGGTCAAGGAAGGGTAAGGGAAAATGGTCTTTTCTAGTGACAGCATTTAATTTTCTATAATCAATGCACATCCTCCAACTAGATGAGACACGAGTTGGTAATAATTCACCCTTTCATTTTTAACTACTGTAATGCCAGATTTCTTAGGTACTACTTATGTAGGGCTTACCCACTTACTATCAGACATAGGATAGATAATTCCCACATCAAGTAGTTTGAGAACTTCAGCCCTAATGACCTCTTTCATGTGTGGATTTAATCTCTTTTGAGGTTGTTGAGATGTTTTGGCATTTTTCTCTAAATGTATTCTATGTGTGCAAATTAAAGGGTTAATGCCTTTTATATCTTTTAAAGTCCACCCAATTGCATTTTTATGCCTTTTAAGTACTTCTATCAACTTACCTTGTTGCTCGCATGTGAGGGATGAAGAAATTACCACCGGATATGTCTGATTCTCCCCAAGATAAGCATATTTCAGTCCTTCAGGTAAGGGCTTCAATTCTAACTTGGGAGCTTCATCTTCCTTGCTTTCATTCATTTGCCCCAATTCTTCAAATCTTGATTTTGAGTCTTTTTCCATCACCTGTGCACAATCCCATAAAGAACATATATCAGAAAGATCAGACTCTAGTTCCATGCTTGGTTCTAATGAATTCACTAGACAAGTTTCCAAAGGGTCAGAAGAACTCCCTTTTTGGATGTGATCTTCCACAATAGATTCAATTACATTGGCTTCATCAACTTCATCTTCTTCTTCATTTGGTTTTTTGCACATATTAAAAACATTAAGTTCTAATGTCATGTTCCCAAATGATAGCTTCATGACTCCATTCCTGCAATTAATCAAAGCATTAGAAGTAGCTAGAAATGGATGCCCTAAAATAACAGGAATTGAATTGCTTACTTCCACTGGTTGTGTGTCCAAGACGATAAAATCCACTGGGTAAATGAATTTATCAACTTGAACTAATACATCTTCTACTACTCCTCTTGGTACTTTAATTGATCTATCAGCAAGAAAAAGAGTCACAGAAGTCAGTTTTAACTCACCTAGATTGAGTTTTTGAAAAACCAAGTATGGAAGCAAATTCACACTAGCACCAAGATCAAGTAAAGCTTGTTCAATTTTATGGTCTCCAATATGAAATTGTAGGACAACCTGGATCCTTATATTTTACTGTATTATTATGTTAAAGAATGACACTTACTTGCTCAGCTAGGAAGGCCTTCTTTTTCACATTCAATTTTCTTTTCACAGTACACAAATCTTTCAAAAATTTTGCATAAGAAGGTACCTGTTTGATCACATCAAGCAAAGGAATGTTGACCTTTACCTGTTTGAAAATTTCAAAGATTTCAGAATTATGAGTTGGCTTCTTTTGTGTAGCTAATGCTTGAAGAAATGGAGGCACAGATGAGGACTTGGTTTCCTCTTCGCTAGGTGTTGGTTTGGCAACCTCTTCCTGCCCTTTAAAGATCGATTCTTCTTCTTTCTCACAAGGGTTAGGAATATGTTTTTCAACAACCTTACCATTGCGAAGGGTCATGACTGACTTGGCTTGGTCAAAATAATGGTTATTTGAACTCCCTGCATTTGAGTTAGATTGATCTTTGGGGTTTTGCAATGTTTGAGAAGGAAATTTTCCCTTCTCTTGGATGCTAAATGTAGATGCAAATTTTGCAAGAGTTTCTGACAAATTTGCTAATGTTTGAGCAGTTTGACTATTGAAAGTCTCTTGCTTTGTAATGAATGAATGCAATGTTTCTTCAAAGTCATTCCTAGGAGGAGGAGCATATGCATGATCATGAGAATTTTGAAAATTTTGTCGTGTTTGAAAAGGGACTTGTGAAGATTGTGCATGATTATCATTTTTCCAGCTAAAATTTGGATGATTTCTCCAACCAGGATTGTAGTTTGTGAATATGGATTGTGATTTGGCCTTTTGAAAGTGTTCGAGGCATTGGCTTCTTCATGGAGACATTCCCTAAAGGCAGGCAAAGTTGGGCAATCATCAGTAGAATGGTCATTGTCATCACAAATGTTACAGACATTTTCTTGAATAGATTTCAATTGACACTCTTTTTCATCTCTAAAGCCTCGACTTTTCTAGCTAGGGATGCAAATTTGGCTTGAAGGTCATGGTCTTCCATAAGGTTGTAAATGCCTCTATTGGATGTCGAGGTTGGGGCCTTGCCTGGTACCTCATAGGTGCCAGCAGTGTCCCAATTTTGTGCCTTTTCTGCCAAGTAATCTAGGAAGTCAAGTGCTTCCTCAGGGTCTTTTTCTTTAAATTCTCCATTACACATTAATTCCACTAGTTGCCTATTTTGAGGTGTTACCCTTCATAGAAGTGTGCAACTATTCTCCAAGTTTCAAACCCATGGTGAGGACAGGTATTAAGTAATTCCTTATACCTATCCCAACATTGGTAAAGGGTTTCCCCTTGTTTTTTAGAGAAATCAGAAATTTGTCTTTTAAGAGAATTTGTTCTATGGGTAGGAAAAAATTTTTTCAAAAATTGTTGTTTCATCTCATCCCATGAACTGATGGAATTCGACCTCAAATTTTGTAGCCATGTTCTAGCTTTATCTTTTAAAGAAAAAGGAAAAAGCTTTAATCTAATGGTGTTTATGCTACAGTTTGGGTCAATGTAGGAGGTACATACCTCTTCAAAGAGTTTCAAGTGAGAATATGGGTTCTCCATGTCAAGGCCATGAAAAGTGGGTAGAAGTCGAACAAAACTTGGTTTGAAATTGAAATGGATTGAATCTGGAGGAGAAACTACACAAGATGGTGCACTAGTCCTTACCGGATTCATGTAGTCTTTGAGGGTTCTTCGTTGGTTTTGATCATTTTGTTGCGAACGGTTTTCCCCTTCATCCGTGAATATTTCCGCATGATTGTCGGCCATGTTTTCTAAGGAAGATGATGTTTTTCTAACAAGTCTACCACTAGATGTTCGTGACCAAATTTTCATGCAAGAAAGAGAGAAGAAAAGAGAGGAAAAGATGACCACTCAAAAAAATAAAAAATTTAGATCTAAGATGAGAAAAGAGAATACTTACAATTTTGCGCTCCAATTTTTACCTTCCCCGGAAACGGCGCCAAAAACTTGACACATCCGAAAAAGGATTGTCTCCCAAGTATAGGAGTGTCGAAGTAATAAAACCCAGTGAGATCGGGGTCGATCCACGAGGAAGGGGATTTTAGCGTTACAAATTATAAGATAAGAAAATATGATATGAATAATTCAAAGAAATGACAAGATAATATCAATAAATATATAAGATGGTAGGCGATATTACCGACCATTCAAATATAAAACAAAAAGCAAGAGGAGGTAAAACCATCCATGGAAATAGGTGGTATAACAAACCATAGTAAATTAAAGAACAATTTCATAAGGTGGTAGAACCTACCATAGTACATAAAATAAAAAGTTCATAAACAATAGAATAATTAAAATACAAGAGGAATTAACACAATAACAATGAAGGCTAAGGTTAGGGGATCCGCCCTTGATATTTCAAATAAGGATAATTAACCCATTTTAGTTATATGAAATATATTTGTTTCATTACCAATATTTATACCACTTCTTGTAAATGGGTTCAAGCATCCAATGTGCCAATCACCATATGTCTACAACAAATCAAGGTTCCCAACTAGACTAGTGTCGGTAAGGAAGAACCATACGACGTCTAGGAAGGATCCAAGCATTTGATGTGCCAATGATTGTCTACAATAGATCAAGACCTCTACCTTACGAGTGGTGTCAAGATTGATTAAGAAATTAAATATAAATCATATTGAATAAACATCATAAGATTAAGATTATTAAGCACATATTAACGATTAGAGAATCCTTATTCTCATATCAAGGGTTTCACCCTTTCACCTTAGCAAAAGAGAAATTAGAAGAACATTATAATAGAAAGAAGATCCTAGCCAAAGCCAAAATGTTCCAGCCAAGGCCAAGATGCCCTAATGGGTCATAAGGCACCTCTATTTATAGATACATTAAGGGGCAAACTTATCAAATTACAAGGGCATAGTTGTCAAATGTTAGTTGTAAATATCTTTGACAATTGGGATCATTAGGCACCACTTTGACCATCAATTTTGACATTGAAATGTTGAGCATTTTAATCACATGTCTTCATGAAAGTTGTAGATATTTCTCTCAGCTTTCTAGAACATATTGATTTGCACAATTTGGATACGTATTTTGAGAGATACGGTCCAAGTACTGAGGCCTAGTTAGACTGGGCCGAGACTATAGATGGGTTCACTTCAAGCCCAATTTTGGTCCACTAAGAGCCCGAATTTGAATGCAATCTTGTAGACAATTGAATCAGCTTTTCAAAACATTAAGAATTGCACCATTCTGATCTATAAATAGAGAGTTATTCCCATTTTACCGAACCTGTAACAAAACCAAAATTAAGAGGAAGTTAATTCCAAAGATGCAAAGACTACAAATGTGCTTAAGTTGAGGAGTTTAATGACACTATTAATGCAATATGATGAGATAAGCTCTTATTAAACATACATATTTAAGTGTTCATCACTCGGTATAACTTCATATACCTATTTGAAAATGTCTTTATATTACTTGAGGATTTTGATCAATTTCTCTCTTTATGTATCAGTAAGATGACTACCGATTCAAACTTTTGTTGTTTGTTAGCTTTTGGGGTTAGATTGATTTCCTTCATATTTTTTGTCATGGCACTTGAGCCGTTTTGCATGCATTTTGATGCAGTATGAATTTTTTGCTCTATTTTTGTATCACTATTTCTTCTGATATTGCTTTCTACATTTTTATTGTAGGGCAAAAATCTATTTCTCGTAGAACTTGCCACATGTCGTGGTTAGGTCCCAAACACTATCATAATTGATATACTACCTTTCTTCTTGGCAGTTTAGTTCTGGCATAACAAAGATGTCTTCTCTTGTTTCGGTGGAGTCACAATTTGCATCATGAAGAAAGATTCAGTTTCAACGGTAGAATATTCTATTAGGAATTTGCCCTAAGAGTATGGATGTATTTCTATAAAATGTAAACAATACTGTTATAAATAAATAAAATTTATTATTTATAAATTGACTAAACATGATTGTATCAATAACTAAAGGCTCCAGAGCTTGTATATTAATAAAGTTCTATATATATGAGATATATATGAGACATAAAACTTTATGATAGCTCAAAACTAGTTCACAACTTGGAAAAAAAATTGAGCGCTTTGTCTAGACAAGGTTGCAGTGTTGTTTGTCCTCAATGGGGGAAATTGTAAGTCTTTACCATTTCAAGTGGAGACTTCAGGATAAAGAACTAGTGTTTTAATGAATGCATTGAACACGGAGCACGTGGAATTATAACATTTAGTGAAAATACTATGATAAAATGTAAATTACCACAACCGAGCACTAAAGACGTTTCTACTTTAATCCTAAGTGTGTAGTGTACCTCTAGTATGTAGACTATAGTCTTTGACTAGAATGGAAAGTGAGATCTAAAATGAAAGGTCAATAAATTAACTAGTTGGGATTGTAAGATTTGTATGCTAGTAGAGGCTACACCATAGGTATGGAATTCATGACTCCAAAAGGATTGCAGAATAACACTATGATGGTTTTACAAGGTTTTAAATAAGGAATCTTGGCCAACTGCTCAATGAAAGGTTGTTCATTAAACTAAGATTTATTTTAGTAAATCTTAACTCATTTAAATGGTGTAAAACTAGTATCAAGGAGTCAATATGTAATTAGAGGGGTAAAATGGTAAATTAAATCTAGCTCTAATTATTGGTATTCCATGAAGGGTAGTTATGTAAACCTATCGCTCAATAGATAAGGCTTAAAAGAAAATTTAAATCAGATTAAATTATTAAGCTTTTTGTAACGAGTATTTAATTTAAGAGTGTAGCATTGGACCTATAGTGAAATGGACCACAGTTAAGAAGTGAGACCCACTACAATTATGAGATAATAGGCTACTGAGTCAAATCTATTAGAACTTGCAACTAAATATGCTCATTAAAGGTCCCCTGGTTGGCTGATAAAAAAAAGCCAAAATAGGGACCGGACTTTGAAAAAATAATTATTTAATTTAATTGAATTTGTTGTCAGCTTCTTAGTTTTCAATGGTATCAGAGCCTATCCTCCCAAAAGGAGTTGAAGTCTAAGGTTCAAAATAATAAAGTTCTCTCAGTTCGTCCCTGCCGTCGGTTGAATTTTATCATTTTGATATCTTATGGATTTCTGAGTTAGATGTTGTGATTCGGTTAAGGCTATCCAGAGTGAAGAAATATAGATTGAGGATACTTTTCTATTGTGGTATGAATGCTCGAAAAGAAAGCCATGGTGGCATGAGAAAAAGAGCTAAGATCCACAAGAAAAGTTATATCTATATTCTCCTTTTGTAATAAGACCCTGAGAGGCAACATAAGGATAATGGATAACCAAGAGATGGCAAAGACTGAATTGTCAAAGTCTTCTTCAGAAATTCCTTCTTCTTCTAGTTCGGTCACAAACTTTCATTATGAGGCAGAGTATGAGTCAGATACCAAACCTAACTCTCTACAACCCTTTCATCTAGATCCTCTTAACCCTTATAAGTTCTATGATGTATGTGTTCTTATTCCTAAACTAAAAACCCTTGTTCCATTTAGAACCCCTAAACTCAAGTCAGTGTATAAGCCCTCGGAAGTGTCCATCCAGTCTATTTCCTCTAGTTCCTCAGAAACCTATCTTCCTATTATTTCTGCACCAGATATCCAAAAATATAGTCGTGAAGGCTACCGTGGAATTCATCTGGGACCAATTCGAATAGGATTGCAACCATTATTCCTTAGTGGTAAAAATGTTGCTTGTTTCATTGCAGTTCTAGATACTCGTTGGCAGTCTTTTGAAAAAGCTTTGATATTAGCTGTTGAGGTAGGTCTCAATCAAGGTCATGTCATCATACAAGTTGAGCCTAACTTTACCCTTGATATTTCCAAGCTGACTTTACCAAACACTATCAAAGTCATGATCCAGTTACATGGATTAGAAATGAATCCCAAGGAGTCAGCCCTTAATTCATCATTCCATGACCTATAAAGTCCAAACACATCTCTTTTCCTTGAACCACACAAATATGCCTATTTCTAGACTTACTGGTAATGGTATAATCATTCAGCCTCAAACTTTCAAGTAAAATCAGCTCGTTTTTCCTCCAAAATGGATTAATAAGTATGAATAGAGTAACAAGCCTCAAACTGTCCATGACAAGCCAAAAATTGAAAAGCTTACTGGTGGCAGAACATCAGTTTCTTTTCCAAGAGAATCAGTTCCGATCTATCCTTGTGAAAAGTGTCAGCTGGAAGGCAAGAATCCTAGATCTTGTACTCATATGCCCAGAACTCATTTCCTTCCTAGATCTCATTCAGTGAGACATGGCGGATCCATCAATATGTTCAAATTTCCAGAAAATGATTTCGTCTCTAATGCCTCTGGAAATTATGTTGCTGGAAGCTGGGTTGTTCAGAAGCTTGATCCAATAGAGTTTGGTCCAATTGAAAAGGCGGTCAACTAGCACAACACTAATGCTCTACAATAAAACAGAGCGTTAGAAGCTATTGCTGAGCAGTAGGAGCAGATAAAGCAAGAAATTCAAGAGATACGCAGGAGACTGAAAAAAGTCCATAAGCTCACAGTCAAGCAACTTTTAGATGCCCATGAAAAGCCTCGTCCAATCAACATGATTGTCAGCACTGGAGTTGACAGTGACTATTTTCTTAATCAAGTTCGTGAAGAGCAGCGAAGATACTTTGAGCAAAAGAAGAAAAAGAAGATTTCTTGGAAGAAGGATAAGCCAAGAAAGCATTCTGATATTTGGGAAGAAAGTTCTACAGGCAACAGTGTTAAAGGCTTTTGGAGAAACTATGATAAACCCACTGTGCAACCATGGCCTATTCATGCCTCTAGATGGGATGAAGATCAATCTGGTTCTACATCAGATGGATCAAACAATTCCTCAGAATCTTCCTCTTCCTCAGTTGCTGAACCAGTCATGATGGAACGGCCTCATATCCCTGCAAATCTGACTTATGTTGATACTACTGGCAGATTCAGGCAAAGAACTCCTCAGTTCAAACCAGACATGAGCAGAGGAGAAACATCGGGAGTTTCTTCTTTAACAAATGTTGGTGAAAACCAAAATCAAGAAAATCAAGAAGAGCTCGATGTTCAAATTTAGGTGCCTAACGCTCCAAATGTTAAAACGTTTTGGAATATTGATGGTCTAAAACCAGAAGAAAGACCAGCATATTTCGAAAAGATGCTAGCTTGGGCAGAAGGAGAAATTCAACGTGCTCCATATCTTAGCAAAAGAGCAGTCACTCTTCGACTGGTATCAGGATTTCTTGGATCCTTGAGAAGATAGTGGGCAGATACATTTACTCTGGCAGAAAAAGAGTATATCCTTAATCGTGATCAGCCATATAATCAGTTAATCAGATATATGGTTGCTCATTTCTTTAGTATTGGAGAGCGAGAAAGTGAAATTTCTGAAAAGGAGTACCTTCAGAACAAGTACTTTGATGTTCAAATGCTTGAGCAATATTTTCTCAAACAGGAGTCTCTCTACTTCAAATTTAACAAGCAGTCAGATACAATCAAAAGAACTTTTGTTTCTAGTATGCCAGGCCCAGTAGCAGAAATGCTTGAAGCAAAATTGAAAGCAGATGGAGTCACTGATCTTGCACCCTACAGTCTGCACTCATCGATACAGGAGCAGTTTCCTCTATCATTCATAGCAGCTGTCTTCCAAAGTCTCTATTCATTCCTACAGCAGTTCATTTTTTAACAGCTAGTGGAGATTTGTTTCAAAGCAGCAAATGCACTAGAGCTATTAATCTATTGCCATTTCATAAAAGGCATAGCTTCTTTTCATTTGATCAGTCAAGCAAATATCTATTACTTGGGATGGATTTCTTAAGTATTCTCTCTCCATTTACTTTTCATCCAGAAGGATTTGCATTCACTATGCTAGATCCTGTCACTCAGAACTCTCGTTCTTGTCTTTTACCATAGATAGAGAAATTCTCCATCTCCAGGAGGGGTGAAAATGTCAAATCCCTTGCTCCAAAGTTCGAAATAGAGCACAAAGAACTTCTAGAATGCTGTGGAGATGTTCCAAACAAGTTTTGGTCACGAGAACAATACTTTGTTTCTCTTCCTTACAAAGATAATTGGGAGATGCCGCACCAAACAGCTTCACATCCAGGATTGCCACATGATAAAGATCTTTGCAGAGAAGAAATCTCTGAACTTCTCAAAATAGATCTCATCAAACCTTCAAAATCAGAATGGGTAAGTCAAGCTTTTTATATCAACAATCGAGCAGAACGTGTTCATGGAAAGAAAAGATTTTGTATTGATTATAGAAAACTCAATGACTGTTTGTGTGATATTCGATATCCTATTCCAAGAAAGATTTGTCTCTTAAAGAGGATGGCTAAGTCAAAGATCTACTCAAAGTTCGATATGAAGTCAGGATTTTGGCTAGTGGGAGTCAGAAAAGAAGATCGCTACAAAACAGCTTTCATAGTGCCACATGGTCATTATGAGTGGAACGTGATGCCTTTCGGTCTCAAGAATGCACCTTCAAAATATCAGCACAGAATGGATGACGTGTACAAAGACATAATTAAATTTTGTCTTGTATACATTGATGATGTCCTTATCTTCAGCAATAATGAAGAAGATCATGTCCAGTATCTTAAACAGTTCAAGAGTTTGACTTTTGAGCATAGATTGGTCCTATCTGAAAAGAAGATGTTCATTGGAATCCCGGAAGTAGATTTTCTTGGATTGCATATCAAAGATGGCTACACTACGCCAATGCCACATATTGCTGAAAAGATATTCTTGTTCCCTGACAAGTTGACAAGCAGAATGATGATTCAACAATTCTTGGGAATCGTCAATTATGCAGGAGATTATATAAAGAATTTGTCCAGATACACAAGCAAAATCTCAAGGCATATCAAGAAGAAAACAGCAGCATGGTCAGACGAAGCAACTCAACCTGTGATTGATTTGAAAGAAAAATGCAGGGCTTTTCCTCCTTTAAAGATTCCTGACACGGGACAACTCATCCTTTAGACAGATGCAAGTGACAAATTTTGGAGAGCAGTGCTACTCGAGCAAGAAGGGAGCTACAGAAGAATTTGTGCATATAAATCCGGGCAGTTCTCAGATTCTCAATAATACTATCCTTCATCCAAGAAAGAAGTGTTAGCAGTCATCAACGCTATCAAGAAATTTCAATTCTATCTCTCTCTTGAAGAATTTGTAGTTGAAACAGACTACAAATATTTTGAAGGATTGCTCAGAAGAAGAGAAGGCGAGATTCCAGATCCTCAGCTAGCTAGATGGTCAGAGTCTCTCTCGAGATTCAAGATCAAGGTTCGCTACATCAAAGGTGAATCAAACGTGTTAGCATATTTTCTGTCCAGACCAATTCCTAGACCTATTCAAGTGATAAAAATGTCTTCTAGTTCATCTAAGCCATACATGCTAGGTCAGTATGCTTTTGAAAGAAGGCAGGAAGGTCTCAGAAAGAGAAAACTTCCTCAAACTTTAGAAGATTACAAAGGCAAGACAATTGTGGAAACAAAAGAATATTCTTATGATCTTCCACTATTATGCTCTCTATTTCCTCTAGAAATCAAAGCAGACATTGAAGATCGAGTGTTTTATGCACGTGACTATCCGAAAACATCAGACAGAACTTTCGGAAGAACGTGGGATCTTTTGTATCAATGCATGATGAGTCCTAGCACAGAAGAAAGAAAGTTTCAATTACTTTCTCCTACACCAAATCCAGATCAAATTTTTGAGACGGTTTACCAGATCTCTCCAAATTTTCATGTGGTCTATGATGAAGACACTAATTGGGGTCATTCCGTCATACCTCAAGCTTCTTCCCTAGTTTATTATTCCTATTGGTTATTGTTTAACCTATATCTAATTGCGATGGTATTTGATCCTGTAATCATTCACAGAAGCTGAAGGTACAGTCCAAATCGATGGTTTGATCGAATATTCTCTCCAATCTTTGAAGATCTCTTGACGCTTACGCTCAAAGGTGGATTTCAAATTGTCCACAAGATGATAGTAATTTTTCAGTTAAGAGACATATGGGGAAGAACAAGATAGCCATTTATTAAGCCAATTATCTATGATAATGTGAGTGATGATATCCAGACGTGTTAGGAAGGATGTCTGCATGCTAGAAAAAGATTAGCAGAAGTCTATCAAATGCCGTTACTGTATTGTACTCACAGTCTTGTTTCAGACAATGTCCTCAACTCACCAGATCTCTTTTACAAAGAGAGGATAAAAAATCTGCGGCTCTTAAATAACAGTTCAGATAATGATTCGATTCAGGAATATCAGCATGATTATCATGAATGGCTTCGCAAGCAAGGAAGAGCTAATGAAATTCAAAATCCATCACCTCCATGGGAAGATCTTGAAGAACAATGGGAAGATTGGTCACAACCGCAAATGCCTAATGAACCAATTGATCCACAAGTTCCACCAATCAATCAAGTTCCATGGCAGGATGATTTCTTCTTCGATACAGATGAAGATTGAAGCGAAAGCAAAGTGGACCCATCAGCGGAAGCAATGGTGAATAGACATAATGTGACGTAAAGCAATAAAGCATGAGATGAGTCATGCTAGTGTAATAATGTAATGTTGTCATTATGTGTGAGTCACATAGTGAGGTGTCTAGTGTAATGATGTTAGTGATAAGGTGTAAGTTGTAAAATAGTGTGATGTGACATAAAGTAAGTAATGACGTGTAAAGGAGATTCCCTTTAGATAAGGAAGCATCCTAGCATAGTATCCTGGCTTTACCTATATAAAGGATACCATGGCTTTGTATTGGGACACGAAATACTAGCCGAGTCTCTCGTGAGTCTATCCTCTGTGTAACCCTTGTTTCTATTAATGGTATCGAAGCTTGTACTCTAAGCTTCTTAGTTTTTAATGGCATCAGAGCCTATCCTCCTAAAAGGAGTTGAAGTCTAAGGTTCAAAATAATAAAGTTCTCTCAGTTCGACCCTGCCGTCGGTTGAATTTTATCATTTTGATATCTTATGGATTTCTGAGTTAGAAGTTGTGATTCAGTTAAGGCTATCCAGAGTGAAGAAATATAGATTGAGGATACTTTTCTATTGTGGTGTGAATGCTCGAAAAGAAAGCCAAGGTGGCGTGAGAAAAAGAGCTAAGATCCACAAGAAAAGTTATATCTATATTCTCCTTTTGTAGTAAGACCCTGAGAGGCAACATAAGGACAATGGATAACCAAGAGATGGCAAAGACTGAATGGTCAAAGTCTTCTTCAGAAATTCCTTCTTCTTCTAGTTCGGTCACAAACTTTCATAATGAGGCAGAGTATGAGTAAGATACCAAACCTAACTCTCTACAACCCTTTCATCTAGATCCTCTTAACCCTTATAAGTTCTATGATGTCAGTGTTCTTATTCCTAAACTAAAAACCCTTGTTCCGTTTAGAACTCCTAAACTCAAGTCAATGTATAAGTCCTCGGAAGTGTCCATCCAGTCTATTTCCTCTAGTTCCTCAGAAACCTATCTTTCTATTATTTCTGCACCAGATATCCAAAGATATAGCCGTGAAGGCTACCGTGGAATTCATCTGGGACCAATTCGAATAGGATTACAACCATTATTCCTTAGTGGTAAAAATGTTACTTGTTTCATTGCAGTTCTAGATACTCGTTGGCAGTCTTTTGAAAAAGCTTTGATATCAGCTATTGAGGTAGGTCTCAATCAAGGTCATGTCATCATACAAGTTGAGCCTAACTTTACCCTTGATATTTCCAAGCCAACTTTACCAAACACTATCAAAGTCATGATCCAGTTACATGGATTAGAAATGAATCCCAATGAGTCAACCATTGCAATTCATCATTCCATGACCTATAAAGTCCAAACACATCTCTTTTCCTTGAACCACACAAATATGCCTATTTCTAGACTTACTGGTAATGGTATAATCATTCAGCCTCAAACTTTCAAGTAAAATCAGCTCGTTTTTCCTCCAAAATGGATTAATGAGTATGAACAGAGTAACAAGCCTCAAACTGTCTATGACAAGCCAAAAATTGAAAAGCTTACTGCTGGTAGAACATCAGTTTCTTTTCTAAGAGAATCAGTTCCGACCTATCCTTGTGAAAAGTGTCAGCTGGAAGGCAAGAATCCTAGATCTTGCACTCATATGCCCAGAACTCATTTCCTTCCTAGATCTCATTCAGTGAGACATGGCGGATCGATCAATATGTTCAAATTTCCAGAAAATGATTTCGTCTCTAATGCCTCTGGAAATTATGTTGCTGGAAGCTGGGTTGTTCAGAAGCTTGATCCAACAGAGTTTGGTCCAATTGAAAAGGCGGTCAACTAGCACAACACTAATGCTCTACAACAAAACAGAGCGTTAGAAGCTATTGCTGAGCAGTAGGAGCAGATAAAGCAAGAAATTCAAGAGATACGCAGGAGACTGAAAAAAGTCCATAAGCTCACAGTCAAGCAACTTTTAGATGCCCATGAAAAGCCTCGTCCAATCAACATGATTGTCAGCACTGGAGTTGACAGTGACTATTTTCTTAATCAAGTTCGTGAAGAGCAGCGAAGATACTTTGAGCAAAAGAAGAAAAAGAAGATTTCTTGGAAGAAGGATAAGCCAAGAAAGCATTCTGATATTTGGGAAGAAAGTCCTACAGGCAACAGTGTTAAAGGCTTTTGGAGAAACTATGATAAGCCCACTGTGCAACCATGGCCTATTCATGCCTCTGGATGGGATGAAGATCAATCTGTTTCTACATCAGATGGATCAAACAATTCCTCAGAATCTTCCTCTTCCTCAGTTGCTGAACTAGTCATGATGGAACAGCCTCATATCCCTACAAATCTGACTTATGTCGATATTACTGGCAGATTCAGGCAGAGAACTCCTCAGTTCAAACCAGACATGAGCAGAGGAGAAACATCGGGAGTTTCTTCTTCAACAAATGTTGGTGAAAACCAAAATCAAGAAAATCAAGAAGAGCTCGATGTTCAAATTCAGGTGCCTAACGCTCCAAATGTTAAAACTTTTTGGAATATTGATGGTCTAAAACCAGAAGAAAGACCAGCATATTTCGAAAAGATGCTAGCTTGGGCAGAAGGAGAAATTCAACGTGCTCCACATCTTAGCAAAAGAGTAGTCACTCTTCTACTGGTATCAAGATTTCTTAGATCCTTGAGAAGATGGTGGACAGATACATTTACTCTGGCAGAAAAAGAGTATATCCTTTGTCGTGATCAGCCATATAATGAGTTAATCAGATATATGGTTGCTCATTTCTTTGGTACTGGAGAGCGAGAAGGTGAAATTTCTGAAAAGGAGTACCTTCTAACAAGTGTTGTGATGTTCAAATGCTTTTCAATTTATCTTCAAGCATTTCTGCTACTGGGCCTGGCATATTAAGAACAAAAGTTCTTTTGATTGTATCTAACTGCTTGTTAAATTTGAAATGGAGAGACTCGATTTCGAGAAGTCTTTTCTAGTATAAATTTTTTTAAGCATTTTATTGCTCTAAGCCCGGAAAGGGTATATCTTGAGAGTAGAATTCTCTCCTCCCTCCCATTTTCTCTTTTGTTTTTCTTGTTTAGGATTTATTTTTATGCTTAGGAACATGTCTAGGGTTACTATGAATTGTGCTAAACTAATTTGTTTTGCAAGATGGATAAGTGTGTCAAGGTAAGTCTACAATCTTTCCTTTTTTAGAATCATGCTTAGGAATTTATTTTCTTTGTGAATGCTTGGAATCATGTCTAAAAGAACATGTCTAGAATCATGTTTAAGAGCAAATGATTAGAATCATGCTAGGAAATAGCATAGAATAGGTAGAATAACCATTTTGTCCTTGAATGTTATGATTGGTGATTGTTTGAATTAGGCTAGAGTATGCCATGAATACCATGAATTAGGCTAGAATATGAGATGAATGTTATGATTTAGATTAGAAATGCAATGATGATACATGATATGAACAATAGTAGAATAGCTATAGGTAGAATTGCCACGATAGAATTCATCAAAATCTAGGCTAGAATGCCATGATATTAGATTATGGCTTTGTATTAAACTAATTGATTTATGAATATATCCTATGAGTATGCTATGTTTAGAAGTGCAATTGTATGATGCCATGAAGTGATGGTGGACTCACATTAAGTGTCAGGGACCATCAATTAGTATGAATGCTTGAATAACATGAATATGTATGTAAAGACTTGACAGATATTGAATAGACTCACAAATGATGGTGAGGAATTCATTATCTATTGAGTCTCGCCTTGAATGCTTATGTAAGAATTTATAATATGCATGAATGTGCAATGGATTGTATGTATGAATGAGATATTTGAACTATTAAAGTAGAATTTACTTTATTATTAAATAACAATGGTTGTAATCCTCTCCCCTTCTCCCATATACGAAAGGAAATGTATTCTATTCTCCTCCCTCTTTCATTGAATGAATACACAATTGCCGTTGATTAAATAATCACCTCAAATGCTTAAAGAAGATAAAATGAATAATGTGTGCATAAAATGAACAATCTAAGTGGACTAAGTAACAACACAAGATATTTCTATTTGGCATTTCCCAAGTTGAGGCCTGATTTACATCTAGGCAAGTCAAAAGACTTGTACCTAACTTCTTAAACCCATCTTTGAAGGGATGAAGGTAGTTTAGGTCCTAAAGTAAGGGATTAGATTGCTCATATTCATTCCCAACTGAATAATTGGGTGGCGACTCCTTTCTTCAGACATGCCCATGGCTCGTTTGTGTTCCTTTAAGTCTCGAAAGAGGCTTTGACATAGTGTCATGGTCGCAAATGCTCTGACAAGATGAAAGCCCTATTCGTAATATGATATAACCTTAATACAACTATAAATACTAGTCAATATCAGGATAGATTAGGGCATACCAATAGAAATAACAAGGGTTTAACATGAAACCCCAATGTGCCTCCAAGAAGAAAAACATGAAACTATTCTCCCTACCCTGAGCATTCCCGTGAAACCACCTCCGCTATCTAATGTGATGTTTCATCTTCTTGGGTTCCCTTAACCCTTTCCCTTATGTTCTCAGATATTTTCTTGTTTAGAAAGACACCCACACGTCTCATGCAAGGTGTTTTCAAACGTACTCAAGAACCAAAATTGGTGAGAAAGCATAAAAATCAAAGCTTTTGTTCATTTGATCCCAATCTTGATGCCATATCCACTGCATAGATTCGATCCAAGTCATATTCGGGATCCTACATATTCGTCATAGAATTCTGTGTCTGTAAGATGACTCTCTATTCTATCACAGGGGATCTGGTTTGCTAGAATTCTGATAGGTTTGAACCCTTTTCTTCTATTCACACATTCATGATATGTTAAAACCAATAACATATTCAACTAGTGTCTTCCCAAAAGGATTTGATAGCTCATATCTTTATCCAATACATGAAATCTGGTGTTAGCTCAATTTTATCCCACAAAAAGGTCTTAATTGTATGGACCTAGTGGGCTTTGTGTAATGTTTCTTAATCTTGTATTTTGAATATAGCTCTTGTTAGTTTTTCCTTGATCTATTTCTACTACTTCATGATCTGTGTAAGGAGCTTCCATATCTTCATTAGTGAAAATTATTGCATTCATATTCTCTAAGAATGTTTTACTGGCTTTGGACTCGGATGTATAACATTTGGCCAGTATTTTGCTAAAACTCTCATTTAGGCTTCTGTTGCAATAATTATAGCTTGAAGGTCGTAACCCATGTAATCAAACAATATTAGAATCATGCCTGCACCTAGGAAGATTTACAATTGCTTTGATGTATGCTAGGAAATAGCATAGAATAGGCAAAAATTGTCATGATTTGCTTGGATTGCTTAAGTTAGGCTAAAAAATGGCATGATTAGGCTAAAAAATGGCATGATTTATTACAATTGCTTTGATTATGCTCAAATAGCAATAAATAGGTAGAATTACCATGATAGAATTATCAAATTATAGAATTATCAAATTAGGTAGAAATGCCACGATTTTAGTTTATGACTTTATATATGATTTTATTTTATTTGTTTTGAATAATTACCATGTTTTGAAATATGATTGAATTATTATATGATGCCATGAAGTGATGGTAGACTTACATTGATGGCGAGGGACCATTACTTAGAATAATTGAATGTATGTATGAATATGCATCTAGAGGCTTGATAAGCATTGAATAGATACACATATGGTGGCGAGGAATTCACTATTTATCAAGTCTCGACATTGATTGTTTATATTTGATATTTGAATTACATGAATATGTTATGAATGAACTGATTTTTTGAACTGTTATAAAAGTATAATTTACTTTATTTGTTGAAGAGCAATGTAATCCTCTCCTTTATCCCTAATGTTTGAAAATGAATATAATTCAATTCTCCTCCCTCTTTCTTTGTATGAATATACAACTGCTTTGATTGAAATCATCTTACATGCTTAAAGGAGATAAAATTGAAAATATATGCATAAAATAAACAATTTACATAGACTATATGATAATATAAGCAATTTTTATTTGGTATTTCCTAGTGGTAGCCAAATTTACATCTAAGCCGACCAAAGACTCGTACCTAACTTACCACCCATCTCTAAAAGGATGAGGCTAGTTTAGGTCCCGAAGCGAGGGATTAGATTGTCGTCATCCATTTTTTTAATAGAAAATTGGGTGGCGACTCTACTCTATAGATATGCTCATGGCTTATCTGTGTTCCTTTAAGTATCAAAAAATGCTTTAACACAATGTCGTGGCCACAAATACTCTAGCAGGATGAAAGCCCTGTTCACAGTGTTGACCCCACTGGAGATATGAGAAGTTGATTCTGATTAGGATACCAAATTCTAATAGCTTACTTTGTTATTTTGAGTGCTTGTATCACTACCCATTGCACATAATGAGCGCGAACTACCTAAACTAGTCGTGTGGCATTGGCATGAGAAGTCTTTGCCTCTATTCAACCTTTAGATGACTCATGTTGGCGTCACCACCTTTGAGCATGTACCATTAACTTGATATAAAATGAGACCTGCCCAAGGAGGCATCTCTCGTCGAAGAGAGCCCAAACCAATGAACCTTTGAGACTCAAGTCCATATAGATGAATCTAGAAATTTCAATATGATTTGAAATACATATCCATGGATGTAAATTCCACGTGATTAGAATAATATTGACTCAAATCTTATTAAGCTACGAACAAATGCCATATGTCAAATCACCCATGAGAACAAAATTAGGGCATGCCATGAGTTAAGGTCATCATGACAGTTAAAGCTATGTTATGATAATCATGATGAATCAAACATCATATGGAATGAAAGAATTACAAGAAAGAATCTCGAATTCCTGCATCCCATGATGATGACCTAGGAATGAAGCCAAAATCCCAAGAAAAAGACTTGACCTCACGTGTGTAGGAAGAATAAGGTTGGAAGGCTGAAAGTCTATCTATGCTCTTGTATGAGCATGCATAATATCATATATACATGCATGTATGCATGGCATTAACACCTTTGTTTTGCAGCCAACATAGCTTAGATTAGATGACGTAGTCGTTTGACAAGACTTAAGACTAGTGAACCAATTGTTGAAATAACTGCACCAAACAACAATGCTAAGATGACTCAAATATAGGCTGACATCACCGTAATCCAACAATAACTGACCCAACTCATAAAAGCCCTGCAAAATGGGCATAACCACACAAACCAACTACCGCCCGAAGGTAATGGTGGTGATTTGGGTAAGACTAGCTAAGGCAGAGATAGGGGGAAAAGCCCAGCCATCCACGATGAGCCCGAATCAGTCAAGCAATTTACCTAAGGATAAGGAGAAGGTCTAGTCTCTCTTGACGAAGAAAGGGCTAAAAAGGGTCGAAGACCTAGACGACATTCTACTAGTTAGAGATAACGACTCACTACCAAAGTTTCGCATACCAGATTTGCCCGAGTTCAATGGAAAAGGCAATCCAAAGACTCACTTGAGACAGTATACTGCTATCATGGACACTATTCCTTTGACAAATGAGTATAATTTGAAGTACTTCATGCTATCCTTTGAAGATGATATAATAGTATGGTATCATGACCTTGCCAAAAGAGTTTGAGAAGATTATAAGGAGTTATCCAAGCTGTTCGTGGAACAATATCATCACAATAGCTAACTGGGGGTAACCTTGAGAGATTTGGAGACAATGCACCAAACATCCAATGAGACTTTTTCGAAGTACTTGCTCCGTAGGAGGGCCAAAGTTGCCAAGATGACCCCAAGGCCTGCGAAAAAGGACCAAGTTCGTATGATGATCAATGGGAACTATGCTTTTATTGGAGATAGGCTTGCAGGCCTCCTAATCAAAACATTTAAAGATTTATATGATTCTGACATCTAAATAGAATATTTGGAAGCCAGGCAGAAGACGAGCAATAACAGTTATCCTAGAAGAAGCCAGGCGTAGTATCATCATACTAGTGGGTCTAGCACAAAGAATGTTGAAGTAAAGTTAATCACTCAACAAAAGAAGTTTAGTTACTTAGGAAGGCCATTGTCGAAGATCTTTACTAGGTTGAAAGCTAAAAAGGTTTATAACCATTGCCATCAAGAGAGCTTCCAAATCCATTGTCAAAGAATTAGAGACATCACAAGAAGTGTGAGTTTCATCAAGTGTCCAGCCATAAGACCGACAATTGCACTCGTCTCCTCCATAAGATCCAAGACTTGATCAACAAGGGTCAAATTCCTAATCTAGAGCTAGAAAAGCCCAATAAAAGAAGTAACCCATTATCCAACTGCAACCAGGCATCTTCTCTAACAACCAACATGATTGGGACAGGCTTGACCAAAGAGTGAACTCTTTTGAAGAAAATAAAGAACTGAGCAAGGTTAAGAAAGCCTAAAGAAAAGAAAAGTCTAAGCTTGAGCAACAAAAGGGGTCTACTAGAAAGATGACTATAAAATAGAAGCCCAAGGGAGAGAAGTTTCAAGATCAAGCAGTATAAATGGAGTTGCTTGTCAACCTTGCTGCCTTTGTTGAAGAAGGGATCAAAGACATTTGCTATAAGGATGTATTTATGCCTGATGAGGAAGACATTGTATATGTTTCCAAGTTTAATGTAATGAATAATCAATTTGCTTACTTGTGTGATGTTCTTCCTGATGGAACTATGCATAATAATTTGTATTCACTAGCATATTTGGCATCCATGCCATTCAAACCATGACATTAATCTTGATACAATTGAAAAACTCAACAACATATGCATTGCAATTGATACAACTCCTAAAGAGAGAGAGAGAGATAGAGATTTGAAAAGAAGTCTTCGCTGGGTCCTATGATGACATAACTGGAATCGATAGAGGTATCGTCGAGCATACAATTTCGATGTTTCTGCACATGAATTCGATCAAGTAAAAGTTAAGGAGGTTGAGGCCAGAATAGGCTTAAAATTTTAAGGAGCAAGTATCCAACCAGATTAATTCCAAGTTCCTATATATGGTGAACTACTTAAAATGGTTAGCCAACATCTTGTTTGTGCCAAAGAAGGATGGAAATGTCTGAATGTGTGTTGATTATCGAGACTTAAAGAAAGCCTTCTCAAAAGACGATTTTCCTTTGCCTCACATAGATGTGTTGGTAGACAGTGCTACAGCTAGCGTTATGTTTTGCTTTGTAAATGGGTTTTCTGGATACAACCAGATAACGATGGCCAAAGACAAAATAAAAATGGTCTTTATCATGGAGTAGGAAACCTCTTATTACAAGGTGATGCCCTTTGGGTTGAAAAATGTAGGGACAACCTACCAACGAATGGCAATAACGTTATTTTATGATATGATACACAAGAAGATAGAAGTTTATGTAGATGACATGATGGTGAAATCTGAGACTGAAGATGGGCATTTTGAAGAATTAGACAGGTTCCTAGAAAGGTTAACAAGTATAAGCTGCAGATTAATCCAAAGAAATTTATTTTTAGAGTCACCTCAGGGAATCTATTAGGATTCATGATTGGCAAGAAAGGGATAGAGGCAAATCCCAACAAAGTCAAGGCGATTACAAAAATTCCATCACCCAAGACTAAGAAAAAAGTTCAAGGGTTTCTTGGGAAGATCCAATGTATCAGTTGATTTATCACCAAATTGACGACAGTTTGTGCACTGATCTTCAAGCTCCTAAAGAAGGATCAGCCGGTGGTGTGGAATGATCAGTGCCAAGAAGCATTTAAGAAGATCAAGAAATATTTGCAAAATCATCTAGTTTTAAGACCGCCAAAGCCTAGCAAGAATTTAATTCTTTATTTGGCTCTTAAGGACGAGGCCATTAGTGCTATGTTAGCACAAGAAGATGAGAACAATGTGGAACACACCATTTATTTTCTCAACAAGAAGTTGTTATTGTACAAGATGAAGTACAATTACATAGAGAACTCGTGTTTAGCCATGGTATGTCTCTTGAATAAGTTGAGGCACTATTTTCAATCTTATAAGATTAAGGCTATCTCGAAGGAGGATCTGATAAAATATCTCTATTAAGCACTATCTTTGGTGGCGAAGCTAGCAAGATGGTTGGTTTAGTTGTTCGAATTTGACATTAAATATGTCATCAAGAAGGTGGTGAAAGGAAGAGTAGTTATAGAATTTCTGGCCATGAATTTGATCGACAATGATGAACCATGGGAGTTAGATTTCTCAGATGAACATATAGGGGTAATCTCGATCTTGGCATGAGAATGATCTTTAACGAAGTTATCATTAGAAACGATGCTGGAATAGGAGTTATCCTAGTCTCACTGACTGAAGAAGTCATTCCTTTTGCTAAGAAGCTAGAGTTTAGAGTCACCAATAACATGGTTGAGTATAAAGCCTATGACTTTGGGTTAAAAATAGTGATTGTGATGGGTATCGATGAAATAGAAGTGTTAGGAGGTTTGAAACTAATTATCTATCAAGCCAATAAAGATTGGAATCTAAGGGAAGGAAGGCTCAAACCATATCTTAAGTACATTAGAAAATTAATTGGGAGGTTTAAGCAGTGCACCTTCACCTATCTTCCTAGAAATGAGAATCAGACGACCGACGGTTTAGCTTCTTTGGCATGAATTTGTGTAAGTACTCAAAAGTCGTTGGTTAGGCCAATAGTGATATCACAAGTATGAGGTCTTGCTACATGGAACCCTATGTAATAGAAGCTAAAGTGGATGACAAGCAATGGTTCTATGATTTGAAGAGATACTTAAAAGATAGAATTCTACCAGATAAGGCCAATGAGAAAGACAAGGTTGTACTACAACAGTTGGCCCAACTTACTTGTCATCAAGAAATGATGTAGAAGGGAATGCCAGAAGGGATATAATTAAGATGTATCGATAAGAAAAAGGCTAAAAGGCTTATGTAAGAAATCTATAGTGGCGTATATGGGCCACACATGAATGGGCTAATGGTCCCAAAAAGGATTATGAGGCAAGGCTTTTATTGGCTAACCATGGAGACAGATTTTGTCTACTTTATGAAGAAATGTCACCGATGCCAAATCAATGAAAATTTGATTCACCAACCTCCTTTGAAGCTACAAGGAATGATAGTACTCTAGCCCTTTACTGCATTGGACATTGATATAATAGGCGAGATAAGGCCATCAGCTTCTAATAGGCATAAATATGCAGTAGTGGTTATTGACTACTTCACCAAGTAGATAGAAGCTGAGTCCTACAGTAAACTGAGGATAGAGCAGATGATGAAGTTCATCAAGAAGAATATCATATGCAGATTTGGAGTACCACATCATGTTGTAACTGATAATGGCGTCCATTTTCATGTTAAAGCTAAGGCTTTGTTTGAGAAGTATGGGATTGAGCACTATAAGTCGTCTCCATATCGATCGTAAGCGAATGGAGCAATAGAAGCAGCCAATAAAAATATCAAGAAGATGTTAACCAAGACAGTGTAGACATACGAAGATTGGGCTAAGAAGCTATTATTTTACTATAGGGTTATAGAACTACACCTATAAACTCACAAGCATGACACCCTTTGCATTGGTGCATGGTTCAAAAGCAGTCCTACCAATTGAAATGGAAATAAAATTAGCGAGTAATCTGATGGAAGTAGAAATTCCTGAAAGAGAGTGGATTCAGAATAGATGTGAACAGTCAGCCTTGATCGATGAGAAAAGAATGAAGGCCATATATCATATGTAGCCGTACCAGAAGCGGGTTACTTGAGCCTTTAATAAGAGAATACGAGTAAAAAGGTTTAAAGAAGGAGAACTGGTCTTTAAGTAGACCAGGCCAGTAGTATTTGATCCAAGAAGAAAATTCAAGTCTAACTAGGAGGGCCCATTCGTTATGACAAAAGTCATGTTCGACGGAGCCATCATCTTATAATACATTAAAAGGAATGAT
Organism: Boswellia sacra; assembly: GCA_013180625.2. Taxonomy (NCBI): domain Eukaryota; kingdom Viridiplantae; phylum Streptophyta; class Magnoliopsida; order Sapindales; family Burseraceae; genus Boswellia; species Boswellia sacra. The sequence continues at coordinate 279,324 of SNVD02007677.1, forward strand.
TTCACTGAGCCTATCAACATGGACAGGCTAAAAAAATACTATATGTCAAAGTAAGGATAAAAAGAAGGTGAGGGACCATTACTTAGAATAATTGAATATATGTATGAATATGCATCTAGAGGCTTGATAAGTATTGAATAGATTCACATATGGTGGTGAGGAATTCACTATTTATCGAGTCTCGAAATTGATTGTTTATATTCGATGTCTAAATTATGTGAATATGTTATGAACAAACAGATATTTTGAAGTGTTATAGAAGTAGAATTTACTTTATTTGTTGAAGAGCAATGTAATCCTCTCCACTATCTCTCGTGTTTGAAAAGAAATGTAATTCAATTCTCCTTCCTCTTTCTTGTACGAATATACAACTGCTTTGGTTGAAATCCCCTTACATGCTTAAATAAGATAAAATTGGAAATCTGTGCATAAAATAAACAATTTAAGTGGACTATATGATAATATAAGCAATTTTTATTTGGTATTTCCTAGTAGTGGCCGGATTTATAACCGGGCCAGCTGAAGGCTCGAACGTAACTTCCCGAACCCATTTCTAAAAGGAAGAGGGTAGTTTAGATCCTTAAGCGAGGGATCATATTACCGTCATCCATTTTCCTAAAACAAAATTGGGTGGCGGCTCTATTCCCGAAACATGCCTATGGCTTATTTGTATTCTCTTAAGTCTCAAACGAGACTTTGATGCAATGTCGTGATCATAAACGCTCTAGTCGGATGAAAGCCCCATTCACACACGTCTTCCATTTCAACAGGCAAGAGCTTTGCCCTCTATATAAAGAATTCTCTGCCATACTTGGTTGTCACTCATCAAGTTCTAAGAGCATCATTTTATCCACCATCGAGACACCATCGATGTCTGACCTTGCTGACTTCTTTAGCTTTCCATCTTCCACTATAGGCATTCAAACCAGGGGTGGCAGAGTGATATTATCTTCTATCATTCCTCTGCTTGAGATTATTGATAGGACCTCATTCGGTTGGCTTCTTTTTCTTTCGTTTTTCCTGCTTTCTTAATTTCTATTGGTTTTGTCAAACGGTCTCAGTGACCCTCATCTTGTGAGTGTCATTCGTTAGATAAGACCTGCCTTCATTCTGAAGCCTTTGATTTTGGCTGAGACACTGATTGGATTGGATTGGATTGGATTGCATCAAGACTGATCAAAGTAAAAGGCTCAATGGCAGTCTTTTACTTCTTCAAGTATTTTTCTTTTAACCCTTATTTTTGCCTAAATCACCCTTTCGAATTTTCAACTTAACGAGTTTGCCCTGACTTTTGCTTAAGCCATTCTTTCAACTTTTCAACTTAACAGGCTTTTCTTTTTTTTTTCTTTGTCCGCATTTTTGCATAAGCCGCCTTTTTAGGTTTTTGAAAAATCAACAGAAAGCTTTGAAAACTAATGTACGATTTTGAAAAATTATGGAAATTAATCAAGGAGGAATCTGATGATGAATCATATACCTTTGCGACTCTATGGATGTCTAATTTTCATAAAATTTTACTGATCATGAACTCAAAGAGTTATGCATGATCAAACAGCTACAGGTCGGAAGGGGCTACATTGAAAAAATGCAAAACCAAGAGGTGGGCCACAACCAGCCCACAGTTGTAGAACAGTTGGCCGGTTGTCAACCACCGGTCGATGGTCTACCCACAGCCAGCTGGCTATCCCACTATTGGTCGGCTATCAACACAATTGATCGGTTATTGTAGACACTGAATTTTTTAAGCTTGATGAAGGAATGAAGATGAATGTTGAGTAAAGATAATGACCAAAATGTCTTTGCAGGCCAAGAAAGGGAAGGTGAGAAGGTCTCAAAAACTGACGTATGACTTCAAAAAATCATAGAAATAATCCAGGAGGAATCTGGTAGTAAATCAAATACCGTTGCGAAGCTACGGATGTCTAATTTTCGTAGAAATTTATGAATCACAAATCAAAATTAAACTCAAAAAGTTATAAGCAATTGAATACATAAAGGTCAAAAGGGACTGTATTATAAAATTGTAAAATAGGAATGGCCATGAAGCGAGTGTACTGTTCACACGATACTATTCACATGGAACTGTTCATGTTTTACTGTTCATCCAAATCCCACATGGGTTTTCTTTATCGCTTTTTCACTTCAAGGAAAGCCTTTATAAGCACACCTTGAGCACACAGTTTTCAAGGCATCTAGAAATCCTCTCTCTCTCTCCCTCTAGGACACATTTGTGAGAATTCCAAGGAGTCCTCTCACACAAAGTGGCTAATGCCCAATGATCAATGTATCGCTTAGTAAGCGAAAGAAAAGTAATAAACTTATAGAATCCAGTATAATGATCCTTCTCCTAACTGCATCACTATCTATCTGTAAGAACCAACTATGGGCTCCAGAAAACTCCCTACACATCTTATTGTCATGATAGTCTTAGATTAAGAAATTGAAGTCTCTACATGAATACAAGCCTAAACAAATTAGAAGAAAGTAGAAAAGGATGAAGCAATTGCGTACCAAGTTGATTATATGAGAAGCCACATCATAGACAACTGGCACCTCCTAATCCTTTGGAAGACCCTGTAATGTCGATTTCCAAACTGGATTAGTCTCGTTTAGGTCAAGGCGAACTGGATGACCGATCATTAGAAAGAAGAAGATAAGATGAACATGTAGAAAAAAATCAGGAGCGAATAGGATGCAAAATGAAGAAGTTATGCACGAATCAAAGTGCAGAAGAATGAACGGGCTTTATAAAAGCCCTCAACCGCCGGCCGGCAGTCAGACAGCCAAGCGACTGTTAACCAATCACTAGACTACAGTCAGATAGCCAAGCAGCTATCAAACAGTCGGTCAACCATCCCCCAAATAAGGGGCCAAGTGAGAAAGAGAGAAAAGAAAAGAAGAAAGAAAGAGAAAAGAAGGAAAAAGAAAAAAAGAGAGAGAAAAGAGAACAAAGAAGAAAAAAGAAAAGAGAGAGAAATGAGAAAAGAGAAGAGAGAGAAAGAAAGAAGAAAAAGAGAAAAAAAAGAAATTCCTCACCGATCATAAGATATTTCTGATGAAATCAGTGACTAGTGCTCGACCATGGCAATGATTTAGCAACTTATAAGGAAAGAAGACCGGCCTCAGTCAATAGAATCTTCGATCAGAATCGCACAGAAGAATTCCTCCAGATACTAGAAAACAATTTGTTGAAGAACACACGAAATTAGGTAAAATTTTGAATTGATTTTACATTATCAAGAAATTTTTGAGATCTATAGGAACTTGCAAAGATAAATGGAAGAATCCACAATATGTCCAAGAATCCAGAACTCCCTAATGAAGAGAATAGTGAATGCAAGAGAAGTCAAGAATGGAGAATGTCAGAACATGATAAATCAAAAGATTTTCTCCAGTGGATTGAAAGGAATCGAGAATAGAAGCTTGGGCATGAAACCCATTGAATACGAAATCTGAAGTAGACTAAAGAAGCATGAAGAATACTCCGGAGAGGGCCATGAAACCCAACAAATGCAAAATCTAAAGAGATCAAAGATGAATGAAGAATACTCAGCCGAAGGCTCAAAGAATAAGAAGGTCTAAAGACCACGAAATAGTGCATGATAAAAGTTTTCCTAATAGGCATGCATAAGAAGGAAACCCTAAGAAGTAGGTGCACTTAAGAGTGTTTTAAGCCCTTAGAATAGGCACAAGCCCTAAGAAGAGGTGCACTAAAGGGTGTTAAAAACCCTAAGAAGTAAGTGCACTTAAGAATATTTTAAGCCCTTAGAATAGGTACAAGCCCTAAAAAGAGGTGCACTGAAAAGTGTTGAAAACCCTAGGAAGTAGGTGCAGTTAGGAGTGTTTGAAGCCCTTAGAATTGGCAAACTGAAGAGTCTCACCAAACCTAAGAAGTAGGTGCACCGAAGAGTGTTAGAAACCCTAGGAAGTAGGTGCACCGAAGAGTGTTTTATTGTAAGCATCGTAAGGAAGCTTTCTAGCCCTTGAACGGGCACATCCGCCCTTGAATGGGCACATCTACCTTAGATGGACACGTTCGTCATGGGATGGGCATTTCAGCCCTTAAATGGATACACTCACCTTAGATAAGCACATCCACTCTTAGATGAGCACCTCAGCCTTTGGATGGGGACACCCGCCTTGGATAGGCACATCCGCTCTTAGATGGGCACATTAGTCCTTGAACAGGTATATCCGCCCTTAAAAGGACACGTTAGTACTCGAATGGGTGCACCTTTTTATGGGAATAGAAGAGAGAGAGATGATGAGAAAGTCTAAAGGAAGGAGGACGAAGCTGAGGATGTTGAGACGGAGGAAAGAAAGACAAAGCAAGAATACTTTGTCGACTTTTATGTCTCACAAACCTCTCCAAAGTAGGGGATAAGCTATAAACACTGAATTTTTGAGACTCAATGATAAAATAAAGATGAATGTTGTGCAAAAAAATGACCAAAATATCTGTGAGAGTCAAGAAGAGAAGGGTAAGAAGAAGTTGGTAAAGGGCCTCGAAAACTAGCACATCACTTTGAAAATCACAGAAACCGATCCAGGAGAAATCTAATGATGATTCATATATAGATACGGATGTTTATATTTTGTAGAAATTCACGGATTGTAAATTGAAGTTGAAGTTGAAAAGTTATGCATGATTGAAGGGATGAAGGTCCGTAAGGACTACATCGAAGGATGATAAAAATAGAAAGGGCCTATGAGAAATTGACCGATCGACCATCAGATAGCTGCTCAGCTATCCAAGACAGTATCCTAGCCATCTGAAAGCCGCCTAGCTATTGGCCAATAGCTAGGAATCCATCAGATGGCTGTCCGACTGTTTGAGGATGGCCGTTCGGCCCTTATTAGGTTATTTTCGAAAGTTAGCTTGAAAAACTTCCTTTTTCGTCTACACCCCTCTCCTAGATAAACCCCCCTTCTCTCACTTTGTAACATACACCAATTGCTGAATACAATCATCCCTCTCTTCCTCTAGGACACACTTGTGAGAATTTCAAGGAGTCCCTTCTAGTCTAATATTTTTTTGAGTGTTTTATATTGCTCTAAACCCAGAAAGGGTTCGTCCTGAGAGCAATTCTCTCTTTTCCCTTATAATTTCTTCTTTATTTTCTTACATAAAATTAAGCATGTTTAGATTTATTTATGCTTAGAATAAGCATGTTTAAGATTTATTTTTATACTTAAAAGCATGCTAGGATTATTATGAATTGTTCTAAACCTTGTTTATTTTGCGAGATGGATAAGCATGTCGAGGTGAGTTTGTTATTTAATTTTCTTCAGGAATGCTTAGAAATATGCTTAGGAGCACATGCTTAGAGTCATGCTTAGGAGCACATGATTAGAATCATGCTAGGAGAACTTATATTTGTTTTGATGTATGCTAGGAAATAGCATAGAATAGACAAGAATCACTATTTTGCCTTTGGATGTCTTATTTGAGCTAGAATAGCTATGATTGAAGTGGACTGCTTGAATTGGGCTGGAAATGCCATGTTTATGCTAGAATATGCCATGATAACTATGATTAGGCTAGAATTGCCATGAATTAATAGGAATTATGCTAGAATAGCAATTGGCTAGAATGTCATAATAAAATAATCAAATCTAGGCTAGAATGCCATGATATTAGATTATGGCTTTGTATTGAATTAATTGATTAATGAATGTATGTACCATGAATACACTTTGATTAGAATGATGCCATGAAGTGATGGCGGACTCATATTGATGGTGAAGGACCATCACTAAAGAATGATATATGTATGAATATGCATGTAGATGACTAATAAACATGGAATAGACTCACATATGGTGGTGAGGAATTCCTTATTATCGAATCCCGAATTGATTGCTTATTAAATGTATGATTTGCATGAATATGCTTTTTTATCGAATACTTGATTTATGTTAATGTTATATTTGGAGTGCTGTAAGTAGAATTACTTTATTTTATTATTGAAAAATAATATATGTAATCCTCTTCCCCTTTCCCCATGTTTGAAAGAAATTGTAACTCTTATCTCCTCCCTCTTTCTATATATGAATATACAATTGCTTTGATTGAATAATCACTTCACATGATTAGAGAAGATAAAATATGAAATGTGTGCATAAAACAAACAATGCTAAGTGGACTAAGTAACAATATAAGCTATTCTTATTTGGTATTTTCCTAGTGAAGGTCGGATTTATATCCAGGTAGGTCGAATGACTCGTACCTAACTTCCTGAACCCATCTCTGAAGCAATGAGGGTAGTTTAAGTCCCGAAACAAGGGATCGGATTACCCCTATTCATTCCCAATTGAATAATTGGGTGACGACTCCATTTTCTAGACATACCCATGGCTCATTTGTGTTCCCTTAAATCTTGAAAAAGGTTTTGACACATTGTCGTAGTCGCAAACGCTCTGGTAGAATGAAAGCCCGTTCACAACACTCAAATCACATTTTCAGTCTTGGGTGCTGGCAATTCAATAATTGCCTTAACTTTATCGGGATCCATCTCTATCCCCTTCTTGCTTCCCTAAGGTGACTCCAAAAATATACTTCTTTGGATTCAACCATTGTTTATACTTCTTACCCTTTCTAGGAATCTGTTTAAGGCTTCAAAATGTTCGTCTCGAGTCTCAAACTTTACCATCATGTCATTCACGCACACTTCTATCTCTTTATGCATCATATCATGAAATAGCATCATCACCATTCATTGGTGGGTTGCTTACGCATTCTTCAATCAGAAAGGCATCGCCTTGTGATAGTAGGTCCCTCACTTTGTAATAAAGGCCCTCTTTATCTTATCTTCATTAGCCATTGTAATCTAATTGTATCCAAAAATTCATCCACAAGTGAGAACATCATATTAACGATAGCACTATCCACTAACACATCACTGTGAGGCAAAGAAAAGTCATCCTTCGATGAGGCCTTATTCAAGTCTAGATAATTTACACATATTCAAACCCGTCCATCCTTTTTTGGCATAGGCATGATGTTGGCTAATAATTCTGGATAATTAACCACATTTAGAAAATCTGTTTGGACACTTCTTTCTTAATTTTTTAAGCTTATTACGGTCTTAGCCTTCTTAACTTATGCTTGAGCAACTTTATATGCGGATAAGTTGGAATCATGTGCTTAGTGATACTTTTATCGATCCCAAGCATGTCATAGGACTAGGCAATGACTTCTTCATGTTTCTTTAACAATTTAATCTCTCTCTCTTTCTTTAAGCTTTTGATCAAGTGCAGTACATATGTTCTTGAGATTTTCAATTGTACCAAAATTAATGTCATGAGTTTGAATGGCATGTATGTCAAATATGCTAGTGAAATGTAAATTATCATACACAGTTCCATCAGGAAAGACATCACACAAATAAGCAAAGTTATTCTTTATTGCATCAAATTTTGAAATACATACAATGTCCTTTTCCTCAAACATATTAGGAACAAATACATCCTCATGGCAAATGTCTTTGATCCCCTCCTCAATGAAAGCAACAAGGTCGATAAATGGATACATGGATGGCTCTGGAAGGTTCCCTTCCTTGGTTTCTTCCTTGGCAACCTCTTTGCACTTCTCAACAATTTTCTCCTTCTCTACTGGTTTTTCCTTCTCCTTCTTATATCACTAGGCATGTGAACTCGAGCTCCAGGCTTCTCTTAACTTTTTTAACTGTAATGTTGAACCATCCACCCTTCTTGGTGAAAATCCAGGTTGCCAAAGGAATAGGATTTTCTTCTACCCTTTCGATGATCTACTTGGACTCTTCTACCTTAGGCTTCTTCATTGAGGCCACCTTTATAGTTGACTCTTCTTGTTGCTTCACCTTCTCTCTCCTTTGGGCCCTTTGGCCCTACTTGATCCTTTTTTTTCCTCGAAAGAGTTCATTACGTCCTACTCGGTTAGGCTTGACCTAATCATGTTAGTGGATGATGGAGGTACCCGATTATAATTAGGTGATAGGTTACTTTTTGTGTTGGGTTGTTCTAGCTCTAAATTGGGAATCTAACCCTTGTCAATCAAGTCTTAGATCTCATAGCGAAGATGAGTGTAATTATCGGTCTTGTGACTAGTCACTTGATGGAAATCACATTTCTTGTGATGCCTCTAATTCCTTAGCAATGGATTTGAAAGCTCTCTTGGTGGCAATGGATACAAAATCCTTTTGGCTTTCAATTTCGTGAAGATCTTTGAAAGATCTCTCTAATCAGTTGAATTTTCTTTGTCGAGCGACTACTTTCACTTAACATTCTTCATACTAGACTTACCTGCCTGATGATACTACCTCTAATTTCTTTAAGGTAGTTATTATTACTTCTCTTTTCCTTGGCCTCCAAATCTTCTATTTAAAGGCTTGAATGATACAAGCCTTTGAAAGTCTTGATGGGAAAGACCGTAAGCCCGTCTCTAATGAAAGATTGTGCTCCATTGATTACCATACGGAATAGGTTCCTCTCCATGGGCCTCGGGGTCATCTTGGCAACTTTGGCCTTCCAACAAACCAAATACTTTGAAAAACTCTTATTGGGCTTTTGGCAAGTCATCTCCAAATCCCTCAAATTACCCCTAACTGAGTATTATGACAGTAATACTCCATAAATTGCTCAGATAGCTCCTCCCAATCTTCTCAAATTCTCTTGGAAAGATCATGATACCATACTACTGATAATAGTATGAAATACTTCAAGATATACTCCTTCGACAAAGGAGTGGTGTCCATGACAGCAGCATGCTATCTCAAATGTGTATTCGAATATGGGAAAATCAGGCATAAGGAACTTTGGTGGCAAATCATTGCCTCTAATAGGTAGGATATAGTCTAGGTTTTTGCTTTCGACCCTTTCTTCTTCAAGAAAGACTGGACCTTCTCCATGTCCTTAGCCAACTACTTGATCGATTCAGGTTCTTCTTAGATAGTTAGGCCTTTTCTTCTATCTCTGTCTTCGCTAGTCTTACCCTCATCACCATCATGTCCACTCGACGGTGGCTGATTTGCTTGGTTAGGCCCATTTTGCATGAACTTCATAAGTTAGGCTATCTGTTGTTGAATTGCGGTGTGTCAACCCGTGTTTGTGTCATCTCAGCATAGTTGCTTGGTGCAGCTATTTCAGTGATTGGTTCTTATTACCTTATTAAGCAACCACCTCGCCTAACCCAAGCTATGATAGCTACAAAACAAGAGTCTTAATGCCATGCATGCATGATGTGATGATGCTCACTCAAAGGCATAGACAGACTTTCAACCTTCCAACCTTATTCCTCCCACACACGTGATGTCAAGTCTCTTTCCTAGGATTTTTTGCCTCACTCTCAAGTTAACATCATAGGATGTAGGAATGCGAGATTCTCTCATCATAATTTTAGCAAACAATTTGGTGTTAGATTCTTCATCATTATTATAACAAGGCTCTAAGTGTCATGATAACCTTAACTTTGTGGCATATTCCCTTAATTTACTTAATCGGTAAATTGACATGCGGCATTTGTTCATGATTCCATGAGATTAGTTAAGTATTCTAATCATATGAAATTTACATCCATTGACATGCAATTCAACATGTGTTTTGGATATTCATCCTATTAAAAATTTCTAAAGTTCTTCTACATGGGCTTGAGTCTCAAGGGTCCAATAGTCTGGGCTCCTTCAAGTGAGAGATGCCCTCTTAAACCGATCTCTTTTTATACCAATTCAATAGTACGTGCTCAAAGGTGGTGACACCAACACGAGTCATCTAAGGGTCAAATGGAGCTAAAGACTTCTCATTTAAGGGTGAGTCAAGTACTTCTCATACCAATGCCACATGGCTAGTTTAGGCAATTCATGCTCATAGTGTACAAATTTGTAGTGATGCAAGAACTCAAAACAACAAAGTAAGCTATTAGAACTTGGTATCCCAATCGGAATCAACTTCTCACATTCCCAGTGGAGTTGCAACTTTGAACGGGGCTTTTATCCCACCAGAGCATTTGCGATCACGACAATATGTTAAAGTTTCTTTCAAGACTTAAGGAAACATAAACGTGACATGGACACGTCTTAAGAATGGAGTCGCCACCCAATTTTCTTTTAGAAAAATGGATGATGGCAATCTAATCCCTCACTTTGGGACCTAAACTACCCTCATCTTTTCAAAAATGGGTTCGAAAAGTGGGATATGAGCCTTCGACCCACCCAGATATAAATCCAACCTCTACTAAGGTATACCAAATAAAAATTGCTTGAATTTGTTAAACAGTCTAATTAAGTTATTCATTTTATGAACACATTATTCGTTTTATCTTTATTAGTCATGTGAAGTGATTTTTAATCAATAGCAATTGTATATTCATATATAAAAGGAGATGAAGAGAAAAAAGCTACATTTCCTTGCAAACATAGGGGTAAAAGAGAGGATTACATCCAACTTATTCTTCAATAATAAAGTAACGTACTTCTAAACGCTTTAAAATATAACATTCATTCATATTAAGTAATACATTCAAAGCAATGGTCCCTCACTGTCAAACGTGAGTCCACCATCATTTCATGGCACTATTCAATCATATCGCTAATCTTGGCAACTATTTAAAACAAATCAATCAAAATCATTAAACAAAGCCATAGACTAAAATCATGGCACTTCTACCTAGTTTGATAATTCTATCATGGTATTCTAACCTAAGCATGGCAATTCAACCCTATTCATAACAATTTTGATAAATCATGGCATTTATAACCTAATTTGATAGTTTTATCATGGTGATTCTACCTAAATATGGCATTTGTAGCCTAATCATATTAATCATAGCAAATCACGGCAAAATATAGCAATTCTAGCCTAACTCAATCAATCAAGATAAACATAACAATTTCAATCAATCAAGGCAATTCTTACCTAATCCTATGCTATTTTCTAGCATGCTTCAAAATAATTCATAAATTTTCCTTGTTATGATTCTAATCACGTGTTTCTAAGCATTTACTCTTAAACATAATTCTAAGGCATTCGCAAAGAAAATAAACTCATAATCATGATTCTAGTTAAAGAAATGAAAGCATACTTACCTTGACACACTTATCCAACTTGCAAAACAAACAAAAGATTAAAACAATTCATAAAAACCCTAAACATGCTTCTAAGCATCAAAATAAATCATAAACATGTTGATTCTAAGACAAGAAAAATAAATAAGAAAATAAGAGGGAGAAAAGAAAGAACTACTCTTAGGACATACCTTTTTTGGGTTTAGAGTAATATAAAATGACACCAAGAAAAAATTAAACTAGAAAAGGACTCCTTGGAAGTACCACAGGTATGTCCTAGAGGGAGAGAAGAGATTTCTGGATGGGAGTGAAAGTGAAGGAGGGGAGGTGTTTAAATAAGTAAGGGTGTGAGTGAAAAAAGAAAGTTTTTTTAAGAAACTTTCCATAATTTTGGCAAGGGCCACCAAAGAATAGCCTACTGGCTATAGAAGGACCACCTGTAGGTGGTAAGACAGCCGACCGATGGTTCCCCACAACCAGCCTATTCTTCCTTTGTTTCCAATGTAGTCTATCCTAATCTTTGTCTGTTCAATCAAGCATAACTCTTTGATCTTAACTCTAATTTGCAATCCGTAAAATTTTATGAAAACTAGACATCTGTAACTTTGTAATATATGGCTCACTGTCAGATTATTTCTAGATTGATTTTTATGAATTTTCAAATTTACAGTTTTCCAAACATTTGGCTGGTTTCCTCCGAACTAACTTATCTTTGTAACTACGGTCATTTCGATCATTTTCATTGCTCAATACTCATCCCTGTTTCATCATCGAGCTCTAAAAATCAAGTTTGTACAAGCATTTAATTCAAGAGTGTAGCTTTGGACTTATAGTAGAACGGACCAAAGTTAATAGGTGGAGCCCACGACAATTATAAGATAATAGGATACCAGGTAAAGCTGTTGGAGCTTATAAGTAAATATGTCAATTAAGGTCCCCTGGGTAGTTGATTAAAATCATCTGAACAGAAACCTAGACTTAAGAAATCATTTTCATTGCTCAATACTCATCCCTGTTTCATCATCGAGCTCTAAAAATCAAGTTTGTACAAGCATTTAATTCAAGAGTGTAGCTTTGGACTTATAGTAGAACGGACCAAAGTTAATAGGTGGAGCCCACGACAATTATAAGATAATAGGATACCAGGTAAAGCTGTTGGAGCTTATAAGTAAATATGTCAATTAAGGTCCCCTGGGTAGTTGATTAAAATCATCTGAACAGAAACCTAGACTTAAGAAATCATGTATTTAATTTAATTAAGTTTATTGGAAAATAAAGCCCAGGTATTGAATTAAACAATACTTAACTAGTTATTGCGCTTATTATTTAATTAATTAAATAATTAGTTTATTAGGCTTATTAATATGATTAATTAAAAGCCTACACTATATTTGGGTTGGACCTAACTAGTGTTAAAAATCCAATTACAGCGGATTTAATGAATTAAAACCCTAAATCAATAGGGAATACTAGTGAAAATCTAAAAAGGACATAAGGGTTGTGTGCCAAAACCCTAGGGCATCCTTAAGGGTGGACATGTCGTGGCCTAGGGGCAGCCCTAACCTTGGCTGTTTATCCTAAGCATGGTCCAGACCATGCTTAAGGGTGGGCGCTGGGGTTTTCAGTGGCTGGGCCTCAAGCCCATGGACCAAAAGCTCACAAATTGTGAAGCCAAGCCTAAAAACCCTAGGGCAATTTGATGCTTGGCATTTGGGCAATGGGTGTCTATTTTTGGTGAGATGGTCAACCCTATAATAGGTGTAAGTAGGGGTGGGCATAATTCCCCGACCCGACCCGATCGGGTTTATCCAATCCGAATCAGGTGTGATCGGGTAAGAGAGAAAAAATAACCGAAATTAGTTATAAATTTAGAGTACCCGATATTACCCAACCCGATTTCAGGTAAAATTATATAAACCCGATTGATACAAAAAGGCAAAAAAAACAAAGCTAAAACAAGTAATCTGCAAAAACGCTCGACAAAATTCGACAAAACTCGACATGCTCGATAGTGCTTAACACGACTCGACATGTAAGTGTCGAGTGTTGAATGATGCATCCGACACTCGATGTCTTCCAAAATAGACCAATATCGAGTGTCAGTTGTGAATCCGACATGACTCGACATGTAAGTGTCGAGTGTCGGATGCATCATGCGACACTCGACGTCTTCTATAATAGACTGATATCGACATGTAGAAAGTGTTGAATTATATGCTGTCGAGTGTCAGATTTCATGATATCGGGTGTCGGATTTCATGATATCGAGTGTCGGATTTCATGATGTCGAGTGTCGGACTCTGTAGAGTGTCGAATTTTATATTGTCAAGTGTCGGATTTCATGATGTCGAGTGTCGGATTCCATTGAGTGTCGGATTTCATATTGATCTGTACACCCGATTCGACCTGACCTGACCTCATCGGTACCCTTCGAGTAGTTAAAAAACTAGCCGAAATTGGTTCTAATTTATCAAACCCGATGAATATTCGGGTATGATCGGTTATCGCCAAACCCGACCCGACCCGAATTATGCCCACCCCTAGGTGTAAGGCATGTTCGATTGATGGGCCAAAAGGGTTTTTGGAAAGCCCTAAACTTAATCAATTCAACCCAAGTCCAAGCATGGTAAGCCCAATTCCAAAGTGCATAGGTTTGTGCTATTTTTCCTTAGTGGGCTTTGGGTGTCGATCTATGGGCCTAACTTGGTGTTTTATCACTAAACCTTTATCCAATGAGCTGATTTTTGACACATAATGGTTGCTGGGCAGCAAGCAAACTTAGGGATGGCAAAATCTGGGTGTGTGAGCGGGTGTGGGTGCAAGTTTAGTGTTTCGAAACTACACCGAAGAAAAAAAATTTTTCAGGTTTTTTCGGTGTGGGTGTTTACGAGTTTTAGGATGGTACATATCGCATCCCAAAAAAAACCCCAAATTTTCCCCGAGTTGTCCACGCTTTTTATTTTTTTAAATTATTAACTCTTTTAAATGAGTCAAATAATTAACATTACTTCAAATACCCAAAAAGTGCTAGGTGGTAGTGGTGGAAAAGCTTGTATGATGTGTTTTCTAACAACTAGGTTTGAATCACAACATTGTTTAATTAATTAGTTTTAGTTAAATATATAAGAAAAATAATTTATACATAATTTGAAAAAGGTTGTGCGGGTGTGTTTCTTTTTAACTGCTGCGGAGTGTCTTCTATGTTTTTGCCCTTTAAAATATAAAGTGACACTTTTACTTGCTTGTTTCAAAAAAAAAGGTTGTGCGGGTGCTGGTGCGGGCTGAGTGTAAGGTTACTTAGCAATACTGCACCCGCATCGCACCTAGACTAATTTCCTCTTCAAATCCTCACACCCGGACTTTATCCCCGTGAAATCTGACTTTCCCCACTCGGATGGACCGGGTAAAATCCGGGTTTCTGGACTGTGTAGGAAAAATTGTCATCTCTAAGCAAACTCATGGCATTAGGCCTATTGGGCTTATGTAGGCTCAAATCTAGGTTGATTCTAAGAAAGTTTACCTACTGGGTATGGTTTATTTTGAAACCAAGATCCAAATGAGTACAATTATTTATTAGGTTATCTCCCATCTTGCCCATATTGTTTTGGTGGTTTTATAGTCTAAAACTGTGATAAAATCGGAGTTGTATAGCCCATAAAATCAAATATACATTCTGCAGGGGTAAAACTATAAATCTAAAAACATTCCAAATCTGCAGGGGTGTCTATAAAAAATTTCAAAGTTTCTGAACAGATTTAAAATAGTTCACTGTTTACACAAATTTCCAATTTTATGAATTTTGGAAATTTTCTTAAAACTAATAGACATATTCAAGCACATGGAAGATGCCAAGAAGCTACAAGAACTCTATGTAAATAATATTGTTATATATTAGAGAAAGGCCAAGTATTTTACCATATATATGCTATTGGAAGTATGATTATTTTATTAAATTTTTAGATAAAATAATGACATGTCACATGCCATATAGAAAAATAGGAATGCCATATCAATGCATTATAACATATTCGTGTATTCATGCATGAATTTATATATAATTAATCAAAGGGTTTGATTAATGGAATATATAAATTAAAATTACTTAAAATTAAGTAGATTCATTAAAGTAATTAAAAAGATGATTCATATATTTATCAAAGAGTTTGATAAATAGACTATAAATCATAAATTTAATTAATGAGATTAATTAAGAAATAAAATATGGATATGAAAGTTTCAAACAGTTTGAAAAAGTTATATGAATCATATTTTAAACCAAAATCCCAATGTCTTTAAACATTTGAGTGGGAGAATGTTTAATTAAATTTAAACCTAAAGTCTCTATTGTTGATTCATTTGGATAGGCTATTCATAAGCTTTGACTTGGCCCGTCTTAGGGCCTTGCTCCTTAAATGAAGGTTTATGGTAGTTGTCTTTCAAGTTTGGATCTCCTATTGGATAAAATTGATCCAAGCTAACCATTAAGTGCTATTTTCTAAAGAAATTTCACTTTAATGTAATCTTGGAATTAATTAAGACAATGGACATACACTCAACTTAATTTTTAAAAAGATATTCCCTAAAAAAATGATTTCATTAATTAAGGGCTAAACATATGGTTATCATATTATTGAAATATGAGTTATTTTGGAAATAATAATAATAATTAGAGAGTTCTAATTTAATCAAATAGAGTCATCACATTTTCTCTAAAGGAAAGTGGTAATTATTTGAATAAAGCACCATAGAATATATTGCAGATTATTTTGGATAACTGTATCTGCGTTTTTGCATCCCACACATCATGTAGTTATATTCCAAAAGATTATATAGTCATTGATAAGGGTTATGTTTATTTTTACAGAAAATAAATCCAATTACTTCCTTCTTGAATGATTACATGCTCTTAGGAAATAATTATGTTAAATGGAAACCATAAATGGATATTAAAGACCATGTGATGGTGAAAGCTATGTAGAGTGGAAAGAAGGTCTTGACACTATATAACAAGCTCAAAATCATAAATGGGTCCTTGAACTATGTATACAATCAACTTTTTATGAGTAATTTGATTCTAAAGTGTTGGTGTTAACGTGCATATGCCATGCACATAATATTTTTGTCTAACTTGTGATAAAACAAGAATATTATATTGTTTCTTATTTTACTGTTTCTAGAAGTATATTTTATGAATAATAAATATCTTCTTAGATTAGGATATTATTTAATGTATTCTAGTTTCAATAGAAAAATATCTATTTGTGTCCTAATTCCCTTAGAAGTTAATTATATCACTTCCTATTATATTTGTTTTTATCCTAATAAGAGTTTGATTAGGATTTTTACAGGAATTTAAGGAGATTTCGTTCAGACTTCCCACTATGTATATATTGTTATGTTTGCATAACATATATTTAGTGGGCTTGGAGAGTCTATGTCATGGCATTCCATGAATTAAGGGGAGAGTTTCAACGCAGATTGGAATGCTTCATTGATTTGATTTTATGAGTGTTTCATTCATGCATGAGAGATTGTAATCATACATGAATTATTGATTAGGTCTGTCTGAGTTATTATACATTTGAGAAAACTTGCAAGTTAAGTGTTTATGTAATTCAGTGTCAGACATCGTGGTTAAGATTTACTTAACAGTGTGTTGTTAAGTTATCTGCGACAGAGAGTGAGCAGTGTCACTAGAGCTTAAGATCTTGACGAGATTTTATTTTACAAAGATTAGGTCAGTGTGTGAGAGTGAGTCAGCACTATAAACGATCCTAAAGATTGTACAAACAAGAACTTAGTGAATTGCAGCTCTAAAGCTGTCTATGGATGTAAGTTTTATAACCGAACCACGTAAAATCCTCCTGTGCCAATTTACATTACAGTTTGCTGTTATGTTATTTATCACTACATACTTTCAGAACTTACATAAAGGATGAAGAATACTATGCAAAATGAGAGAAAGCAAATACAATAGCCAAGTTATATATTTACTTCTTTGGACCAAGTGTTGGAAATTGAAATTTATATATATGGCCAATGTAAAAGCTATTATGTTTCACTTGCATGAATTGTCTAGTGAGGCAAAATTGATATGAAAATTGAGTTCTTGTTCCACTAAGAACCATAACAGACCCAGAACAACGATAGTTCCACATATTTTGACCTGGAATTGCCCCAGAACCATTAAGAGCATACCCAGAATCACCCCATTCGGTTATGGTTTCATGGTTCTGCAATTCCATGGTTTTAATTATCATCCCTAAAAGCATACCTCATGCTAGTATTATTATTATTAATATTAATTTTGTATTCTTAAAGTTAATAACCATAAAACTTGTCTCTCACATAAATTTTGATATACATTCATTACTTAAAAAAATGGACATACATTTTGTTATAGTATGCAATTCTTATAATTATTGATCATATTATTCTTAAAGTTATTTAAAATCTTAATCAAAACCCTTTTTCAGTTCATAAACTTTTGTCCAAATACAAAGCAGATTTATGATTTTAAATCTTTAAATTTCTCTTCGTCAACCCCACCCATAAGGAATATTATAATATTTTTTTTATTTTTGTTAAATTGAAATGTAAGGGACAGAAAAACAGGCCTATTTTTTATTATTAATCCGGTTAAGAAGTTTGTGTTGATCAGCCCAAACATAGACCCAAACTAGTTGGGCCTGTGACTGAACACAAATTGAGGATTCCTGGGTTTAAGGCCCAATTCACTCTGCTCTAATCTCAGAAAGCGAGCGAGCGAGAGAGACGGCTTCAGTCAGCTGATGCGAAATCAAAATGAACTTACTGTTCACCCACCGTCAGTATTTGAAGAGCACAAGGTATTGTTTTTCCTTTTTTTTTTTTTTTTTTACTATTCTATATTTTGCGTAGTTGTTTAGCTTTCTTCCTTAAATATAATTAACTTTTCAAACCCCAAAAAATAAAAAAATTTGTGTGCTTCTGTTTGAACTTAGCTTTGCTTTCATTTTAGCTCTCAATTCACTGTTCTATGAAGATTACCAAATGGGTTATGTTGAAAACCAATTATTTGCTTTAACTTCTTCAATTTAAGACTGGATTAGTTGCATTTCTGTGTATATAAGATGTGGGTATATCAAGTGATAAATGAACTTCAATAGTTGAATCTCCAGGGTAGCTCAATGACGTCAACTTTGGAGTTAATTTTGGGTTGTATTGGAGTTTTTATGTTGTTTGAAGTGATACCCGGTTCCTGGTTTGAGGCTTTGAGCATTTTTATCTTTGTCCTCTTTTGTGTAGGTGATAGATGGACAGTCTTGAAACTAACTATCTTTGTTTCATGGGTTCTTTAGAAGAGGCGGTTTTTCAACTAAATGGAGTTAATTTTGCATTTTTAATTGAATTTTATATGATTTAAACGATAATTTAGATTGATTTTATGTCATATCCAATGTTGGTGGTAAAGAGGAGCTTGATCAGGCTCATAAGTCTATGTTACCATAACTGAGTAATTGCATTCAAGTGATAGATGTTTATTTCAAACCAAAATGCAAAATCGTGAAGATGAATGACATTTGTATTATATCCAGAGTGAACAGTATTTTACCGTGGGTAACTGCATTTTTGCTTAAGAGAGGACCTTGGTGTAAACTTAGCATATGGGATTTAATGGATGCATCGGATTCTTGTTCAGCTATTAAGTGGCTTGCATTCATTTGCAATATAGAAAGAGTTGGACTGTTTTAAGAAATGTTGTGGATCATGCTTAAAATGTGCTTACATGGTTTCGCATTGTCTATCTTGTACCCAAATGGTTTAGTTTCGCTTAAATCTGTGATAGAATGAAAAAGTATGCTTGTATTAGTTACTAAAAGATGAAAGAAGTTGTGCTGTTCCGGTTCTAATATATCCAATGGTTATGTTTTTGTGATTCAAAGTTATATGTATTGCTGACTCTTGTTTATCTATAGGTCCTAAAATGCATGAAAGATACACTTACTAGTGCTTCTCGCTTCAATGGAGTCTCCTGTAAGTTTTCTGACTCCCCAATGATTTTTTATTGTTGTTTACATGTACAACACATAGGACGACCTTTTTTTTTTGTGGTTTATGGTTTTATATAATGAATGTTGTGGCAGTACTCCTAACAAATTCACCATTAGCAGTCATATTGATAACTGGATTTGACATACAAAGAATCCCAGATATAATTTTAAAAGCAGTGTGTTTTCTGGCAATTTCTTAAAATAAAACGTCACAAGTTATTATACTCATTGCATTTTTCAGTTAGAGGAAATCAGATTGGGTTTTGTCTTTTGCATTGGCCCTCTAATTTTCCTGTTATAATTCTCTTTCTTTCAGGATACTGAATATAAGGCTCCAAGTAGAATCGGCGACCGATCAACCAGTGATGTTGTTGTGAGGCTAAGAACACAGGACGGCCGAGATGAATGGTTATACTGCCACTCTTATATCCTTGTAGATAAATGCAAGTATTTTGCTGACCGGCTCTCTGATAATTGGCCGACTTGCCAGATTCTTGACTCACGCAACTGTGTTGAAATTTACTGCCAAGACTTAGACTTTGATTATCATGTCAATGTTTTACGCCTTCTCTATATTGTTACTGATGGATCAGTGGATGATACGTGTCATGGTGTGAGAAATGCCCTTGGCATTCTTCAGGTTGCTTTTGAGCTTGGGTGCCCCCAAATTGTTACTGCTTGTGTTAAGTACTTGGAAGCAGTTCCTTGGGAAGAGTCTGAGGAGGAGGAAATTCTAAGAATCATACCAAGCATGGGATCACAAGCAGAGCCAATTCTTGCCCGTCTGCAGCCAGTCAATCCATCTGCTATTAGGGGGATTTTTCTCTCAGCCATTCGGTTTGCCACATCGTCACCTGTTCCACCTTTGAATGATCTTAAAACATCTGCTCAAGAGCAACTTGAGTACATGATCACTGAAGATGATGATGCCCCTCTTTTAACAGCTGATGACGAGATAAAGTATGAGGTAAAAGAATGTATAATGAGACTGTTTGCAAGATTCAGCAATATATTAGAAGCTCTGTTATGTCAGCAGATAGAATCTGTTTCTGAAGAAGGGAAACTGCGATTGTTTCAATCCCTTCTATCAGATTTGCTGTGGGCTTGTCAGATATTGACTAAGATGGACATCATGAGGGAATTTGTTAGCAGTTGGGTGGATGCATCAGATAAGGTTGTTAAGATTGTCCAACAAGAAAGATCAACAACTGAAATGGTTGAGACCAAATTTAAGGTTGTTGAAGTGGCAGCAAAAGTTTTAGAAGCAATAGGGTATGGCACTGTTATTCTGCCAGCAGCTAAAAGGCTTCACTTGTTGAAGGTATGGCTTCCTTTTGTGAGAGTTACAAAACCTTTAATCGATTCGTTAACTGCCAATGATGAGGATACCATGGCATTTAAAATGGATGGCGAGCTTTGGCAGTCCCTGGAATCCACATTTGTTTCAATAGTTCTTGCATTACCATCTGGGGATCAAGCAGAAATTTTGACTGAATGGTTGGAAAATGAGCATATAAAGTATCCAGACTTGACTGAGGCATTTGAAGTTTGGTGTTTTAGGTCCAAGGTTGCCAAGAGAAGACTAGCATCACTAGGAGGAAGTATGGTATGACAAACACGCTTTTGAATTTTGGACTTAACCTTTTCTTAGTCATTTTATTAGACAAATGATGCAGGCACCGCCTACTCAATCAAGCGTTGGAAATTCAAGCTTTTTTGTTGTTCTGATTGCATGTAGATTAGAGCATTGATTAGAAGGGAAAGTGTCTAAAATGAGATTTGTGGAGATTGGTGGCCCCTTGAGCTCTTTGTTGAATATGTAACTGAAAATTCTAGGTCCGTACATCTTGTGATGACAATTCTGGCTTAATTGTAAAGTTATAATTGTCAAGCCGAGTTAATTTCAGAGTAACTCAAATCAATTTTTGTGATTGCCGATCATTTATGCTATTTTTTTGGTACATTACATTTTCTAAATGTATCCAACTGAATAGGTGAAGCTTAGTCCAAACTTTGTGAGGAGTTGACCAATTACTCGTAAATTGATCTGCGAGGACTTTCGTGATATTATTATCACACAATTATAAGGGCGGCTCTCGGTTCTTGTTATAAAACGATGGAGCATAATTTGTAGGGATATGAAGTTTTTGTAATATGAAACTTAAAACCTGCGAGTGGACTGAAAAATATTTGTTATTTCCAACTTTAGAATTTGTAACCTTCCATTTTCTAAGCTTTGTATTTCATTTTGCCAGAAATCTTGTAAGCAACAATGAATTAAAAAAAAAACGTTAGTTGATTTTTCAATTCAATAATTTAACGTTTAAGTATTTATTTTCTCTTTCATCTAACGTAATTGATCATCATAGATAATTAGTTGGTATTAAAATGAATACTTATGTGACTTAACTTGATGGATGCACGACAAATTTGGTGCACACACCCCTTGAATTTTTCAAGAAGAATAAGTCCTACTAATTAGGTTAATCTGCGTTGTTCTGAAAAAAATTTGTAAAATTTGCAGCAAATCTCAACTGTTTACAAAGAGCTTTGATTAGGTCGAAGTTAGAAAGCGGGGGCAAAAATGACAATTTATTTGCAAATTCTGGAAGAGAATAAATCTTTAGAATTTGTTTATTAATTTTATGAATCTCTTGTCACTGTAAATTAAATATAATTTGTATGATGTAACCTAAAGAATATAAAATAAGCTCAGTCATATAATGGTAGTTAAATCTTAAGGATAACACTATCTTGCCCTAGAAGCACTCGACAATTTGGTTGTTTTATATATATTTTTATCCTTTAACCATCAACAACTACTTTTTTTCACTAATTATTAATATGAAAACTATAGTCTTAGGCTTTCAGCAACTATATTAGTTATTTTCGGATTGTTTTACATACATTTTTATCCTTTAACCATCAACAACTACTTTTTTCACTAATTATTAGTATGAAAACTACAGTCTTAGGTTTTCAACAACTATATAATTATTTCCGGATTCTCTTGTCCTGTTCTTGCTGACTTCCATTATTTGCTACCTTTTCTTGGTTTTATTTTTCATTTAGTAATCTATGTAGGTCCATGTTTTATAAACATGGATGCGTTAATTTGAAAATCAGACATACTCTCTAGTTAAAACTAAAATTAATTGAAAATTAAGATTTGGGAAATGCTATGATACCAAAGTTGGTGAGAGACTAATGTTTAAAAAAAAAAAAAAAAATCTCTAACCCCCAATTTTAAAGTTGTTAGGTTGTACCAATTCTATAATTTGTTGGGAGAACCTTAAAATTAATGAGAAGCTAAATAGGCTATACGTCTTAGAGAAAAATTATATATAACACAACATTTAATACAAAGAACAACCTAACATCTTTTATGAAATCTGAATTACATTCGAAAATGAACAAGCGATTAATAAATATAGAAAATTTGGAAGAGCAAAAATATAATAAACTTAACATTTGATTATATTTCATAAATCGTTTAAAACTAGTGTTAATTTATATGAGAAGAGAATTCTAATGTAAAACACTAGGACAAGAGATGTTTGATAAACTGTAAGATCTTAACCAATAACACCATATATTGGTTGAGTGATACCAAAATGGCTTCAGGAGTTGGGGTTGACTTCAATTCCTGCAGTTGTTTTGTTGATTGGAATGAAATAGACATTGAAAAATTAAGTAAAACCATAACATAATCACAATATATAAAATATATATATTCGTATACCCAATTCCAAATAGCTAACTATTATGATATCAATCCATCTAATCCATCTTCAAAACTTACAAAATTAATATACAATCCTCAACCCATATTGATGAAATCCTAAAGCTATCTAAGAACTCAAATGGTTCTATGCAGAGTATAAACCTATACTAATTAAATTTTTTCTGCTTTCTTTACACTACCATGCATTTTGCTTGTTCCCAAATGCAAGAGGGAACGGCAAGAAATAGTGAAAAGAGACCCTGAAGCTACGAAATATGTCACCAACTCCTTTCTCTCTTCTTGTTCTGCTTGCTTGTCAATTTCATGCAACAAAGTCGGGCAACAGTTGTGCTGCGAACCCCTTTCGGTTCTGGATATTGATGTTCTCATATGCAGCTGAAGAGTGAGGTGTTGGAGTGTTTATGGCGCCGAACTCATTTGGTTCACTAATGTCAACTCTTCTTCCCAATTGAATGTTCTGGTTTGGGAGAAAAGTCTGATGGGTTGCTGACAAGGAGAGGTTTTCACAATGGGGAAGACCAAGGGTGAGAGAGACACCATTGCCTGAAAACCTTGGAGTGAACTGCTCTGTGTCAAACCTTCCAATTTCTCCAATTGGGTATTGCCCAAATCCTTGAATAAAGTTGAGTTGGTTCCCCATGAATGAGTACCCATCCCTGCTCTGCCTATCACTGTCAAATTTCATAGTAACATGATCATTGTTTGTCTCCCCACCAGGCTTCACATCCATGCTTATTGAAGGGACACTACTTGGTGACTGCATCATTTCAGTGCTTCTTGGTTTCTTTGGACTCCCTTGAGTGAAACCTTCAAGTTCCGATGACCCAATGAGGGAGAATCCTGAATGGCTTCGAACATTTCCTCCAACTGGGGAGCTTGTAACTGCAGACATCGAAATCACTGAACGACCATTCTGGTTTGTGGAGCTGTCTTTGTGGGATTTGAAGCTTTTGCTGTGGCTTTCAGTGACGGGACTTTTGTCTTGTGGAGCACTGGACTTGGTTGCTGAATCCTCATTGTGCTCACTTTTGCTTGTTTTCTCCTCTGAACCATTCTGTTCCTGCTCTTTTATTTCCTCCAAGTACATTTCTTCCACCATTGGCTTCCAAAGCCGAACTCGAGCATTTATGAACCAATTAGAAACCTGCATTATAACAGAACTTTGAATATCAGTCCAAGGATTACCAACAAAAAAAAATCAGAGAATTCAGATCTCAAAATGTGCGAACTTATTTCCCACCTGGCTCCTAGTAAGCCCTGTTTGTTTTGCGAGCATCTGCTTGTCCGAATCTTTTGGATAACTGAAACATGTACAATTAATCGAGATTTATATCAGTTTGGAGTGAAAAGAGGGAGAAATTTGATGCAAATTGGGCAAGAGCTTACGGGTGAAGAAAGTGCTCAAATAGCCAAGCACGAAGAACTGAAACTGATCTTTCAGGCAATCCTCGCTGGGGTCTCCAAGCATTGTGCTGGATCATTCCCAACTGTTGAAGAGCTCGCTGTTGTCGAAGGTGGTGATCCACGAATTTGAGCCTTGAACCTTCAAGTTTTCCTCCAAGGCAATCTTCTTCACCTAACATCTTATTTGCAGATCGAATTTGGCCTGTAATTGCATCTTTCAAGCACCTGAATTGCTTTGAAATTGTTTTCAGTGCAAGGGCTGTGTACGTTCTTGCTGAGCCAATTCCGGCCGCTTGCTCAAACGAGGATATTACAATCTGCATCTGGTGATGGTACTGCCTGTACCTTTGCTCAACCTTCAAGCAGAAGCAGAAACTCTCAGATTAGATACACAAATTTACACTATAATTCAATCTCAAGTTAAATAAATTCTCTGTTCGTTCTATAAGCAAGGAGCTTTGAAATTATTAGAATGAAAAGTTGAACTTGGAAGAAAGAAAATAAATAAATATATATATATTAAAAATTTTAAGAAAATGATGACTTGATGAAAGTAACACTTGAAATTCAGTTTCTTCGTCTTGTGATCTCATCAAAACTTAACTGAAAAAGACCCAAAACTTCACAATAATTTCCTTAAAACGCTCAACTTTCCAAAGGAATTAAAATTGTCATTCTAAAAGGCAAAACAAAACAAAAAAGAATTCATTAAAGAAAAACTTCATTTTCCACAACAAACTCATCAAAATTCCCACCAAATTAAGCTTATACAAAACTTGTACAAGTTTACTTTGATTTCATGATATTGTTATGTATCCATACCTCATCAAGCATATTGATAAGCTTAGCTTTCTTCATCTGAATTTCTTGCCTCTCTGCCGTGGTAAGCTCAGCAGCACGCTTCCCGGCCGCCTCTCCACCATCTCCTGCAGCCACCACCGACGATTCTCCGATCACCTTATTACTATTACTGTTGTTATTGTCATTACCCCTCTTCAACAATTCACTCTTACTGTTAATCCCACTATTGTTGACGTTCACAACCTCATCAAGAAGCTCTTGAGCAGCCTTCAAGTACTTAGAGCTCAATAGCACACTTTGAATACCCGAAACCCCATTGGTCACAGCCGAGCCCGAAGACGCCGACCCACCGGAGACCCTCATATCTTCCCCAGAAACCACCTGGCCTTGTCCACCCTGCGATCCGTAGCCGGCCTGCTGCTGCGGGGAGAGGCTCAAGGACAGACCCTGCTTGGCGCGTGGAGTGTCACGCGCTGAAGGAGTGGGGTAACTGGGGTTATAGAGGTTGTAATGAACGCGGGGGAGGAGGCCATGCAAGGGGGAGATGGAGTCGTCCTGGGAGGTGGTGGGGATGCCAACGAAGTGGGGGGCGTTGGGAGGTGGAGGCGCGTGGGGGGAGGAGTTGAGGAAAATGAGGTTGTTATGGGCATGTGGTGGCGGGGTGTTGTCGGAGAATTGTTGCTGGTGTTGAACATAGGTTGTCGGGTTCATAAGTACGAGGGTTTGCAGACCATCTGGGGCTTGGAGCTCAGCTGGGTTCCCATGAAAGTACGTCGCCATCTTTGAGTTGTGTTTGGAAAATTAATATTGATGAATTTGATGCAGTTTTCTTTTCACTCAACTGAAATGAAAGCAGACTACGTTAGTTTTCACTTTCACATGCATCTGCAACAACCGAATTAACCACTTCCTTTCTACACAACAACACTTAATTCCGAAACACAACTAGGATATACACGTAGTACTTATTAAACATATATATAAATTAATTAATTAATTAAATATATTATCTATCTACATACATGTAGTACCTATCTAATTGCTTGCGGTGAGGTGATGTCAATCTCTGGAGTATCAATCAACCCATTTCATATATAGTAATGACCTACTGTTAGAAACTGAGAAGAAGGGATTTGAATTTGAGGGGTACAGCTGGATTGATTCTTCTATCAAGTCCCACGATCAAGCAAAACCTGGGAAAATCAAGAAAGCACAGCACCAGGAGGAGATGGTGAACAATTCAGAGAGTATATGATGATGAAGATCAAAGCAGTTTCTGTTTAAAGAGTAGTAGTCCATTGGAGCAACGAGGTTATAAAATTTGAGAGAATTTTCTCTTTCACGATTACTAATTGTCGTTCATCTTCTTGCTAGAACTAGAAATTTGATGTATGCAGATGCATATAGGTATAGCTAGAAGAATGGATAGAAGACAGGAGGATGAGAAAAGAGAAGCTCAGAAAGGGAGTTGAATATGAAGGCTTGTTGTTTATATAGATGGAAGCCAAGTAGTAGTAGTACAGAGAGAGAGAGAGAGAGAGGGAGAGAGATAGAAAAAGAGAGAGAGAGAAAAAGAGCGAGTGAATTGAAAATTGACTATAGTAATTTGTTAATAATAATATGATCAGTACCTGATGGTGTGATGGAAATCTGAGTGTACACGTGCTTCATGATCATCTATCTGCACTGCAAAGGAAATTAAGGGAAAAGAATTTACAATTACAATGACCTAGCCAGCTAAAACAAAGTAGCAGTAGTACAAGCACCCCCTGAAAAGCTGAGGGAGAAAGGAGCTACCAAACAGTTATGGCTAAAACAAACAAATAATAATATGTAACATACATTAGAGGAAAAGAATGAATAACATCAAGAAGGTCAAGGCAAAACCAACCTGCTATATATGACATCCGGCTATGGATTTATTAACATAAGTGATTGATCTCTTCTTCACATCACATATAAGGAGAGAAAGCCCTTTTGTCAGACTCAATCTCTGCAACTTCCCCACTGAAAAGGAAAAAAAGAAGTAAAGAGAGAGATGGGGTTAAAAAGGCTGAGAAAAAGATACCCATCTTTATTCACTCATTATCCACACAAATTTTTGTTTATTTTTTATTTTTTATTTATGACCATGACCATTTTTTCTGCTAAGAAATTATTAAATTTAACTCTTTTCTTTTTTTTTTTTCCCAACTTTGAAGAAAATTTGAACACTTGCAGTTACATGAGAGAATATATGATCAATTATGTGTACGAGTAATGGTGCTTATAAATGCTATGTGTACAGAAAAGTTGTTATCTCTTTATCAGTTCTCTCATTAGCTAGTATAGAATAGTATGGCTGCTCTTTCTTTCTTGCTTTCTCTTTTTATGGCTTTTGAGAGAAGTACCTGCGAAGAGATCAAAACAAGGAACTTCTGTGATTTGACTCTCCCTTTCCCTTAGTTAGCTAGCTTTTCAAATCATTTGATGATGCAGCCACCCCAACTTTGATGAGGGCTGCATAGAACTTGAGACAGAGAGAGTGGAAGAGAGAGATGTCTCACTGTGTGTGGATAACTTCTTAAATTAAAAATAATAATAATAAATTCAATTAAATAATTTATTTATTAGAATAAAATTGGAACAAAAAAAATTCAAAGTGTGTCAGATGATACAAACAGCTGAAAAACGAGGAAACGTCTCCTTCCACACCAAAGTTTGTAATTAAAAAAAAAATTAAATAAATAAAAGAGAAAGCAAGGGACGATGATGATAAAGAGAGCAGAGTTGGCGGGGTCCGTCGTCGTTCAAGTTCATATTAAATATCTCTGTCTTTTTCAAATCTTCTTCATTTTATTTGGTTATTTTTTGTGGTTGGATGCCACTGCCAGAGTTTGAAGATAAAGCAAATAAATTCGCCAAGAAACACAGGAACAACCACCATATATTACACACCTTCTCAAAACTTCACATACCATAATTTATATATCTCTCTTAATATTAATACTAATTAATCAATAATCAATCCATTATTCCTACATCAAGCCGTATTTTCATTAAATAAGAATAAAAATTTTTGTGGGTAATATATATATATATATAAAGAAATTACTATATAATTGAAAATTATAAATTATAAGAGGATCTATAAAGAGTCGGTTGCAAATTATAAATTACTTAAGTGTAGCATTAATTTGAAAAAAAAAAGAAAAAGAAAAGAAAAGAAAAGAGGGTATTTTTTGGTATAATAATTTGGATTGAATACATTTACAAATCCTTTGTAAGTACATTAAATTCGAAAAAAAAAATTATAACACTATAAAGCATATAAGGTCAAAAGTAAATAATTAATTGATAAATGAAAAAGGTAAGTGGGGTCCAATTAAATGCATGCATGGACCTATTGTGTGCATCCAAATCAAGTGATCAGCCAAGCATAAGGGCCCTAGCTGGCTACTTGGTTCAAACGTATAAATCAAACCTACAAGCAAAATTAATTAATTATATATATAAAGAGTGAATATTTTAATATAAATTTTTTATACAATTTTTTAGTTAGTGATTTCACAAAATTTAAAAGTCATCAAAATTTACTAGATTTTATGAGATCACTGGTTATAAAATTATGTCAATAAATTGTACCAATATATATATATATATATATATATATATATATACACACACCACTTTCTCCTTTTAAGTTTCTTTTCTCTTCTGATTGTCTTATTGTTCTACTATGCCCTACCTTTTGAGGACTTCAAAGGACCCTTTCGTCTTCATAATCCTACCAATTATATCAACTCGAACATTGAAATGTAGAACAGAAAAAATACTGTACAAATAAAAATTAATCATAAAAGGGTA
>SNVD02007679.1:0-30088 GCA_013180625.2 Boswellia sacra
TTCTGATTCAATTTTAGATGTGTAAGCAGCTATTTATGTGGGTTTGAAGTTCTTTGAGGTCCCAACTGTGGTAATGTTGATTGTATAGAGAGATTCTACTGGAATAGTCAGGTTCAATCTTAGAGGCACAAGCTTTTTGCAACTTTTTCGAGTAGATATCTACTAGTCTACAGCCAATGCAAGAAATTGTTAATTCAACTTTTGTTTTCTCTTTTTTTTTTTTTTCATTGTAATATATAAAAAAGTAGGGGTTAAATGTTTAGAATTTCCGGTAGGGGTGACATAATTGTATTCGTGTTGATCATGAATTGGTGGTTGCGGCCTGTGGGGATCTAAGTGAAAAAGATATTATACCACTATTTGAGTTCACTAAAGGCATTAGTGGGAACGAAAGATGGTAGATTGCATAAAACAAGTTAGTTTGAATGTTGAGAATTTCAGTTCCTCTGATAGATTTATGGGTAAAGACATCAACTGAGAATTCTCAGATGTAGACCTTTTTGGAAGTTTTTGAACGTTTGCAAGTTAAAGCTAATTTTGCTCCTCTTATTTCAGATAAGAGAAGGAAGGCTCCAAAGTGTTGATCAATGCCTTATTCGTGAGTATAGAATGGTTTGCCATGTCATGAGGGGAGAAGTTAGCAAGGACGTTTTTGAGGTTCTCATCCCTCTTGAATATCTGTTTTATAATATCTTCCTTCATAGGATTGTCTCTAAAACCTCATCTTTTGATGCAGGGTTGCAGGGCTATACTGTTAGATAAGGATAGGAACCCAAAGGTTTAAGGAAATTCTCCTTTTCTATCTGTGCATCATAGTTATCATTCACCATTAATTTCTGTTACATAAGGTTTCAATACGTAAATTGACCCTTCTTTTCTTGGGGTTGGGGATCCCTACTTTTTTTTCCATGCAGTGGCAGCCATCTAAATTGGAGCTTATTAGTGACAGTATGGTTGACAAATACTTCTCCACAGTGAGTGACGACAAATGGGAAGATCTAAAGCTTCCTGCTCGGTCTAATTTGCCTGCTTCTGCCATTGCTAAACTTTGAGCATTATTGATGTTAAAAGAGAAGGAAAAAAAAATAGATGGACAAGAGAAGGTGAAAGTTGTGTATTATTGATATTTGAGACTTACATATATATAATAGAAAAATAAAAGAAAACTAAGAAATAAAATCTTACTTCACTTTTCAAGAATTGGTAACTCAATTCGATTACCCTTGTTGAAATATTGATTTTACAGAGCAGATAAGAAAATCTTTAGTAACTTGCTCCTTGTTCTTTTATCTAAATTAAGTTAATGCAAGCCCCTCATTCAACTTCCAAAGTTTGACGAGAAATTGTTTAATCGGGTTTGATTGGTTCCCCAATCTAATTATTCTGTATCAGTATTTTGAATAGTTCTCATCAAATATTCTTTTTATATACCTATCGTAAATCGTAAGCCACTTACTATGCTTTTAAATAATAATAAAAAAAAGGCAGCGGAAAACTAATTTAAGTACCACCATGAATTTCTTCTAGAAAAATGAAAGAAAACATGGACCGGAGCCATCTTGATGCTGGTTCAAAAGCCGAAGCCGAAGCCGAAGCCGAAGTAACTATCAAATGTATCCCTTTAGAATGCAAACTATCTGTGGCATATCATAAAAGTTTGATTCTAAAATCTAAACAGTTTTTCCTTATACGTGATGTGCTAAAATGATTATAAAATAGAAACAAAAGTTTCACACGCGAGGAGCCAGTTGAACCGTACTCAACAAATTGTAGTTATTTGATAGCCTGGTAAGGGCTGGCTATGAGTGGGCCGTAGGCTTAGTTGAACCAACCCCAATCCATTACATTGACTTAAGGTTTATCGTTGTTAAGGGGTTCCAATTGACCCAAATGCCGGAAAGCCCAATCTGGGAATACTATTCTGTGCAGTCTAAACATCAAATCAAAATGAGAGAGAAGCAGCCATACGCTCAATTTCGAAACCGAAAATATCTCTCCACATCGAAATAATAGGAATGGACTAGAATATCACATTATTTCTGTAAAGGAAAAGATATCCGTCAGCGGTGAAACGTACAATAATTTTATTGAAATGATATTTACACCAAATTTTCCCTCGATACATGTCCTGGCCGCACGAACTCATCAAACTTATTTGCTGACTGACTCATAAATTACGTTGAAGAATTGCGAAAGCATCCAGTTTACACATGAAACTGGAGGCATAACACTTCCAATATATGCTGTCGTGAGACAATCTCAAACTAATTCTCTTGCGATAAAGTTGCAAGTTCTGTTGAGTAAAATACAACCCTCTTTTCAGTAACGCTCAAAGTTTGGCAATGGCAGAAGCAGGCAAATTGGACCGAGCAGGCAGCTTTAGATCTTCCCATTTGTCATCACTCACTGTGGAGAAGTATTTGTCAACCATACTGTCACTAATAAGCTCCAATTTAGATGGCTGCCACTGCATGGAAAAACAAGTAGGGATCCCCAACCCCAAGAAAAGAAGGGTCAATTTACGTATTGAAACCTTATGTAACAGAAATTAATGGTGAATAACAACTATGATGCACAGATAGAAAAACCTTTGGGTTCCTATCCTTATCTAATAGTATGGCCCTGCAACCCTGCATTAAAAGATGAGGTTTTAGAGACAATCCTATGAAGGAAGATATTAGAAAACATATATTTAAGCGACGTGAGAACCTCAAAAAAGTCCTTGCTAACTTCTCCCCTCATGACATGACAAACCATTCTATACTCACGAATAAGGCATTGACCAACACTTTGGAGCCTTCCTTCTCTAATCTGAAATAAGAGGAGCAAAATTAGCTTTAAATTGCAAATGTTCAAAAACTTCCAAAAAGCTCTTCATATGATAATTCTCAATTCATGTCTTTACCCATAAATTTATCAGAGGAACTGAAATTCCCAACATTTCAAACTAACTTGTTTTATGCAATCTATTATCTTGCGTTCCCAATAATGCCTTTAGTGAGCTCAAATAGATGGTCGATTATTTTCTTTTATGCAGATATTGCGCAGTCATATAAAAGCTTTACCTACTAAATTAGCTGACTTCCCCACAGGCCACAACCACCAATTCATGATCAACAAGAATATTTTTATGTCACCCCTACCGGAAATTCTAAACATGTAACCGCTACTCTTTTATTTATTACGATGAGGGGAAAAAAAAGTTTAATGTACAATTCATTGAATTGGCTGTAGACTAGTAGAAACCTACTTGAAAGAGTTGCAAAAAAAACTTGTGCCCTTAAGGCTGAACCTGACTATTCCAGTAGAATCTCCCTCAACATTGCCACAGTTAGGACCTCAAAGAACTTCAAACTGACATAAATAGCTGGTTACACATCTAAACTTGAATCAGAAATTGACCAAAAAAACTTGTGTCCATATTGAAAACTAAATGACCATCATGTGTCCAAAAAGGTTGCAAAACCATCAATGCATAATAGACCAAATTTAAACCACACGAACTCATCTAACCATTGGTGCTATACAAAACTGAATATGAGTTGACAAATGCAAGAGACATTACCAACTACAATTTGTCAGTCATATTCCCTGTGCAATCTTTAAAAATGCACAATTCTCAACGTAAGAACAATGCTGTCACATACAACTTACTCCCCAATAGAATCATCTTCACAGAAAGTTTTTGGGAAAATCTTAAACTTATGTGCCCATGCATCTCTCACATTGTATGTTAAAACAAAGGATGCTTAAAACCAAAATTCACAACAAAATGGACAAAAATATTTTCCCGTAATGTTTTGAAGAGATATTCGAACATCACAAAATCATATAAAGTTATAGAATTTTACATCCTATCCTTTTCTTCTTAGAAGAAAGGATTTGAAAATAAGACCTATTCAACTTCAACTCTTAAAACCTGAGTTTGTAAATAGTATTGCAAAAATCATGTTTTCATAAAGCAACTACAACACGATTTGACAACATATTTGGAAAGCTTCAAGTCAACTAAGGAAAATGTGATAATAAGAGATAAGAGAATGCAAACAGTGTTTTATTTAAGGAAAAGCAACAGAAACTTAAATCAACTAAAAACAATCCTATGCAACTGAAGTACCAACAGTTTCGTAATTGTAACTTTATTTGTTAGCAAAATGAGGTAATTAAAGCCATGCAAATCATATACCGATCTTAGAGTAATTTTCAGACTTGTTGGTGAAGCCTTCTTCAAAGTCTGTATAGTGTCAGAGATCCACGCATCCGCCTTACCTACGTTCTCTCTCTCCTACAGATTAGCAAGTGTAAGACGGATCCATTTACCCCAAAAAAATTTATCTAAAATCTCACATGAACTTCATAAAAGTATTGAAAATAATAATAAAATCTCTAACTCATATCTACTTTTAAGTAGATAAAATTTAACAAGAAAAGCATAAGGGCGGGGGAACCCCAGAACAAAAGAAGTACATAAAGGGAACAACTTCCCCACCGCCTGTTCAGTAGAACTCGGAAATATATTAGAAAGATCTTGATACAAAACCAATCCACATCCTTAACTCACCAAGGCAGAAAAAATTTCTTCAACTGTTTCTCGAGAAAAGCACTTTTCAATAACACCCGTCCTACAGACAGATAACCACTAAAAATTAGGATCAGAAAACATCAATTTTAGATTGGCTATTTTGTATTCCAAACAATGTAGCTTAATTTTCATGGACCTGCTAAAAATTAAGGCTAATTATAGACCCCCCTCAAAGGGTTTCAAAAATCATCACAAAACCCTGTCATTAGTAAAGTTTGTCAACTTTAATAGCTTAGGGTGTTTTGTGATGATTGCAGACTGCTACCCCACAACCCACCACCCCCCAATGACCCACCCGCACCACCCCAACCAATCCCAACCACCCAAAACAAAGCAACCCAAACACTTTCAAAAAATGATCACATAACCCCTAAACCATTAAGTTTAACATACTAAAACAGATGACTGAAGATTTGTGATGATTTCTGAAATCCTTTAGAGGAGGGCTGTAATTTCACTTAACGCTACGAGGGTCCATAATAATTACCCAAAGAGTTTATTATGCATATCTTCAAATCTTAAAGTGCAGACTAGGATAAGACAAAAACTTAACAGATGGAAATTTTACATAAAGTACATTTACAAGATCAGTAGTTGGACTTTGACAGCCTCCTAGCTCCAGAAAATAAGTCACACTTTTAAGTATAATAAGTTAATAAGTAAGGGCAAAACTGCTATTTCGAAAAACTAACCTGATCCAGAGGATACTTAAAATCCTTGTCTATAACTTACAGTAATAAATAAGCCTATATTCATATTGTATCATCCAAAGAGAATATAAACTTATCAATCAAAAACTAACCGATGCCAAGCACTATGGTCTTTCAAATAAGGTTGCTGAGTATATCTATCAATAAGAGCAGAAATGACTGCTAGATCACTTGAATCTATCTTGCATAGTGCTTCTTCTAACAAAGACAACCTCTGTTAATCAAGTAAAACAAATTAGTGCTAGCATCTAAGTAGATAAATGTTCAAATTATTATAAGGAGAGAGAGAGCTGAAATGAACCATCATAGCAGCCATTCTGTAATTATTTTTTTTTTTGAAAAAATTACTATTCACATAAAAAGAAAAAAGATAGTACAATATACGAGGGGCATACCCCAAGAAGAGTATTTAGTACTCACAAATCCAAAAGGAAATAACAAAGCTCAAAGGCTTCAAACGAATAAACAGAATAAAAGCCAAAGGCCCCAGACAAAACGATTGCGCATAGGCCCAAAACCAACCACAACATAGCCAAGATCACTCAAACAATAAAAACAAAAGGACGTATTAGCCCAATCTAGCAAAATAAAGTCCAAGAAAACAAACTAATGATGAAGACCCCATATAATTACGAAATGCTCGTCAAAGAACAACGATTTACCAAAGTTACAAAAACGGTTTTCAATGATTTAGACAAACTTGACTGGCACTGACAAATTAATTGCCAATTCCAATACCAGTTCCAATGAAGATGAACTTCATGCTCTGGTAAACAGTATTAATTTGAATATCCCATTAACTTTATTGAATAAATAGAAATTTTATAAACAGCTTGAACCAAATATTTTTGACTTCATTGATTGTACTATCCAATGATATTAATCATTAAGGAAGCATACTGATGAGGGCACGAAGTGAGTTGCAAGGCCGCAAGCAACCATTTCAGCACCATCCAACCTTGTACCTGTAAGACCAACATATTCTCCTGCCAAAGATTATATAAGATAGTTATGTACAGATAAAAACTCAAAGTTTAGGAGTTGTTTGTTTTACATTTGAAGTATGAAATTAACTTAATTCAGTCATTCACATATTTTGACTTGCTTGTTTTTCTAACTAACACTAATCAATATTTTAGCTTTATCTTAAGTCTGAATTCTGAATAAGTTGTCCTAATTTAATTATCGAACACAAGCCCATAAAGTTCATTTATTTCACATCCAAAAAAGACATGGTCATATTATGTCTACATAATTTCTCAAAGCTATTTTCTTGATCAACCTTTTATGTACATGTAAATATATAATAAAATATATTATATATAGATTACCAAACAATCTTGGAATATTTATTTAAATGAAACCTACAATTGCAAGGAAATATGTCTGAAAAACAAACATATTGCAGACTTAAACGTATACGTTACAGGAATTGTTGAGACACGATCTTTTTCTTATTTTTTTCCAATAATAAAAAAGCCAGTTTAGTGTTGGCTACAAAAATGTACACAACCATAGAAATAACCCTATGACCATAATAACCCGTTGCAAAGGATGCAGATGAGAAGGCCCCCTCTCTGAATCCCATGAAAGAGATTAAACACTTAAGGTTAAGATTAGCTGTTAGTAGCAAAAGGTTAGAAGTGGGGTGCAAGCTCACAATTTACCTCCACCTAAATATTTATAAGGAGGTGAGACACCATTCGAGTCAAAGGCTCTAGGTAACTATGATCTCACATACTATTGAAGAAAAGGAACATCATCTACCCCTTGGAACAGTTAGGTTCTGGAGATTTCGTATAGAACATTAAACTATATTAAGATTTAAGAGCATGCACAAGAAATCAAGAATTTAACTAGCATTACCAAAGAATCCCGGGAGTCTTGACAAGAAGTAAGAGGCACCTACATCTGGGAAGAGTCCCAATGCTGTTTCAGGCATTGCAAAGACCTGCGGAGAGGCGTGGAACATAAAGGGATGTTTATTAATAAAATTAGAGCCATTAAATTTTTTTAAAAAAAAAAAAAGCTTCTAATATAAAAATATACAAAGACGAAGGCATCAAACGTACTGATTTCTCAGTTGCAACACGGAATCTACCATGGATTGAAGCACCAGCCCCGCCTCCCATGACAATTCCATTAAGAATGGAAACCTTCAATGATAATTGTAAGGTAAGTGTAAGCATAAATTTGGATTAAAAGAAGAGGAAACTAACTTTCGAAGATGAAACATGATGTAAGTGGGTGTGGGTCACCTGGGGTTTACTGTAAGTTGCCATCAAATAATTCAAGATGAATTCGTTGAAAAAGAAATTAGCACCTGACCTCCAGTCACCTATGGGACAGAAAGAGTTGAATTAAAGTTTCTCTCGGACAAAATGAAGTGAGATTCTCAGTGTTTTCATCATATACCTTGAGTAATATCACGAACGACTGCTGCTACATCGCCACCTGCACAAAAAGCTCTTCCTTGTCCCTACAGATAAATGAGTAAACATTCATGAGAGGCACGGCACGGCTGCAGTTTAATAAATCACTTAAGGTTTTAATAAAAAAGAAAAGAATACCTTCAGAATTACAAGCTTGACATTGGAATCCTTCTCATAGCGTATGAAAAGCTCCAATAACCGAGAAATCTAAAATTGGAATCCGGAGAATTATTTTTTTAATAAAAACAAAAATAAAATTGGGAAGAGATAAGATAAGGAAAATAATCATACCATTTGAAATGAAAGGGCATTCAGTTGCATAGGCCTGTTGAGTATCAAGATTCTTACAAATGAGCACTCTTCTTCCAAAACCTGGGATATCCAGAAAGCATTCAAACAAGGGTAAAAATATCCCAGATGGAGAAAAGAAGAGAAAACCAACCTGCTCTTCTCGCTGCGCCATTTTGATTCGATTCGATTTGTTTCTCAGGCAGAATTCACAATTTCCAGACTAGGAGTCGTGCGAATCAGTGTGTCTCGCAGAGCAAACGCAACGATAATATTAATTAATGATTAATATTTTAGTTTGTTTACAAATTTAAATTTTGAAATTTAAATTTTTTTTGT
The DNA here is from genome assembly GCA_013180625.2 of Boswellia sacra. NCBI lineage: Eukaryota > Viridiplantae > Streptophyta > Magnoliopsida > Sapindales > Burseraceae > Boswellia > Boswellia sacra. The sequence goes on from SNVD02007679.1 coordinate 8,352, forward strand.
CGTTAATTTACTAATTTTATTTATTATAATTTTTTTATTTTTAATCTTACCCATAATACTTGTGAGATCAAGATTATAAATTTGACAATAAATTATATAAAAAATTTATGGTAAACTATCATCAACCTTTTTTTTCTTTAAATTTGAATTAATAAACTATTAGAACGCGTTTAGGAGTTGGGATTTGATTGAACTCGATTGGATTAAGACTGAGATTGTGATTAAAATTAGGATTAGATTGAACTGAATCATATAGTATTATCTTATATTTGATACAATATGAAACTGGATCAAATAATACTATCTAATATTTGATGTAATATGTTACCAAACTATTAACATAAATGATAAGTTTTAAGAAAATAATTTAAAAAAATAAACTAATTTAATTTTTATTCAAAATTAACTTGAATAAAAATTAAATATTAAATATTTATTGATATTTTTATATAAATAATAATATAAATTATATTTTATATTAAATTTAATTATTATACAAAATTAAATATTATAATTTATTAATAATTAGTATTTAAGTATTATTAGATAATATTTATTTTTATATTATTAATTTAATTTTTTTATATTCATGTTAATTATAAGTTCATCATTTTTATAAGAAACAATTAAAATTAATTTTATTAAATATTTAAATGTAATTAAAAATTATTACGTTATATTATACTTTAATTTTAATTAAAAATAAAAAATGTTGTCTCAGTTTGAGACTATAAGTCCCATGCATGCTGCAAGGTAGGGGTGTTCACGGGTCGGGTCGGGTCGGGTTTGGCCCAACCCGACACGACCCGAAACATGATCGGGTTTTCGATTTTGTACCCGAAATCGGGTTTATGAAATCTGAAACCCGGGACCAACCCGGATGATCGGGTTTGTCGGGTTGGTCGGGTTGGATGATGGGCTAATTCAACAGTTTAGCCCAAATTGTTTGACAACATTTTATTAAGGCCCATTTATATTTTTAAAGTTATATTATATGCAAAATAAGGCCCATTGACAAAAAATAATCTATACTACATATAAAATAAGGCCCATTAATATATATTAATCTATATCATATACATATACAAATTAAGACTAATTACTTATGAAAGTAATGAAACTCAAAGATAAATACAACAAAAAATAAAACATTATAAACCCAAGCAAGCAATATCTCCTATCTAAGCTAAAACAATGGAAAAGCACTCTCAAGTCTCAACCTAATATATACTCACCCTTAACATACAATATCATTTCATTTGAAAGCTACTCAAAATCTAAGTTAACAACATATAAATATAATGTTACAGTCCAAAGTAAAAGACATAAATATAGAGTCCAAGGTACAACTACAACACATAAATATAGAGTCCAAAGTACAACTACAACACATAAATATAGAGTCCAAAGTACAACTACAACACATAAATATAGACTCCAAAGTAAAACAAAATACATATAATTAAGATGCAAAATTGCAAATTACAATAATCCAAGTTTTAAACGGAGCATGACATAATCTCCACCACATCAAATATGTAGCATTCCACCTACTCGGATTGATAAAGAAGAAAGTCATCTCTTCTATATTTCTAACAACATCAAACAAAAATAAATTTGTGTGAGCACTAGCAGTCAGTAATGAAAATATGTTGAGTTAGTTATTACCTATAAAATTGACACCCATCAATCAAGCTCCATACGATCAGCTGCTGTTATGGTTGATTTAAAAACTTCTATATCAATGGCAAACAAACACAAATGAATATAATGTAGTTAGTGAATGCTTTAAAATGTTAACTGCAAATGATATTTTAAGTTATTAATCAAAATCCCTAATTACCTGTCTCAATTGAAGTACAAAAACCCACAGAATCTCCAATAGCATCCTCTTCAGTCTCTGTAGTTGGGAATACTTCATCAATCAATGTAAAAGTTAACCAATTCTGTGAGCATATTAAAGATTCAACCATTTTAGGAGTTAATGAACTTCTAAATTGGTCAAGAATCCGCCTTCCAGTACTGAATGCTGACTCTGAAGCAACAGTAGAGACCGGTATAGCAAGAACATCCTTTGCTATACATGATAACACTGGAAAATTGCCTTCATTTAGTTTCCACCAAGCCAAGATATCAGAATCCTCAGTCTGCCCCACTAAATTGGCATTCTTTAAATAAGTATCCACCTCATTTGATGTTTCTGACTTCGTCAAATTATTCATAAACCTTACAGCTGGATCTACCCATGGCTTTACCAGCTGAACTTCATCACTCAATGTTGAGGTTGGGATATGACCGACAAGGAGTTTTGACACTTCAGTCCTTGCCACTTTTGAAGAGCTATCTACTAAAGGCTTATAAGTTTCATATAGCTTAAATAACAATGTTTTAAGCCCCATTATCATTTGCTCTGTCTTAGTATCACCCCAAAAACTTCTCCAAGTAAAATCAAAGTACCTAATTTTGAATCTTGGATCAAGCACAACTGTAATGAGCAACATCTCATTAAATCTATCAAAAGACCCAAAGTACTTGTCAAATTTCTTCTTCATATTTTTTGCCATATCACACAAAACACTACTACTTTGTTCTTGCAACTCAATCAATTGACTATGAATCCTCCATATCCCATTAAATGCAATATGTGATGTCACAGTCAAAGAAGCACTAAACTTTAGAGTTACTTCATAAAAATTATGTAAAAAACTAACAAACAATCTACCTTGATCCCAATCCTCTTCTGTAGGTGGCCCTAACGTCTTCTCCTCTGCAAAGTAGAGTTTATAGTGTCCATCCTCTTCCTCCAAACGGTTAAGTGCTTTTTGAAAATGTAAAGCACTCTCTAACATCAAATATGTAGCATTCCATCTAGTGGGTACATCCATTACTAAATTTCCCTTGTATTGAATTTTTTCATGTTCAACACAAGACTGAAATCTCTGTAATCTTGCAGGAGATGATCTCACATAACGCACAGCATTACGAATACTAGCAATGGACTTATGAAGATCCTTTAAACCCTCACCAACAATGAGATTAACAATATGGGCAAGACAACGAACATGCATGTAATCCCCATTAAGAATCAGCCCACTATTTTTCCAACCCTGTACCTTTTTCTTTACATAATTGATTGCCACTTCATTTGCACTAGCATTATCCACTGTGATTGTAAATATTTTCTCTAATCCCCAGTCAAGCAAGCAAGACTCAATCTGCTTCCCAATAGTTTCCCTTTTATGATCCACAATTTGAGAGGAACTCAAAATCCTTTTGTGTAATCTCCAGTTATCATCAATGAAATGTGTAGTAATCACCATGTAATTTAAGTTCTGTATTGAAGTCCAAATATCTGTAGTTAGTGACACTCTAACCTTGCTTACTTTGAAATACTTCTTCAAATTTTCTTTCTCACCCAAAAACAAAGAGAAAATTTCCCTTGCTACCGTTATTCTTGATGGACATTCAAACTTTGGACAAGCAACTCGCATGAGACGCCGAAACCCTTTGTTCTCTACAAACTTAAATGGTAACTCATCTACAACTATCATCTCCACAACTGACTTTCTAATTGCCTCCTTATCAAAGCCTATACCTACAAGATTACTCGCGGTTCCACTTTCTGTCCTTTTTGGACCGAAAGAAAGAACTGTTTGTTTGTCATCCTTCTCGGCTTGTTTGTCACTCAAAATATACTTTGGACATCTATATAAATGATTCCACAATGTTTTAGTCCCGTGCTTCTTACTATCACATAGGAAGGACCTCCCACAATAGCCACATACACACTTGTTTCCTCCAACTTTTTTGTAATGATCCCATACACCGGATACTTGAGGCTTTTTCCTCTTATTTTTTTGGGAAGCAATTTCACTACTCGCTTCTTCAGGGATGTCCTCGATAGGAACGGGAGTAGTTGATTCAGAAGTCATACTACCTGAAAAAACCATCATCAAGACCATTTTGTCAACTTGAAAGTTTAATTAATTTGATACATGTAAATAATATATACATTAGATAAATTAATTAACAAGATCATGCATGATGTAGATTTTAATTTTGTCTTGTTGACATTGAAGAAGGTAGGCAATGGTACTGGTGCATGCATGTATGCATGATTGGAAATATTGTCAAATTTGATTCATGATTCATGCATAATTGGAAATATTGTCAAATTTGATTAATATTTTTTTATTTTAAGAAAATGAAGGAATGTAATAATATATACATTAAATGTGAGGGATAAATGAGCATAATGGTAACCGAAAATTATTAGCACTATTACCGGCCTAAACTAGACTTTCACCATGTCAAATTTTATTTAAATAATTTATCAAACAAAACCGCTTATAGTATAACCTTCTCTTTCATTTTCATCCAATTAATTAATTTTAATTTTACTTCCAATTGCTCTGCTCACGCACCCTTGAGCATTTGGAATGCAAAGCTAATGAGAAAGTCTTATAATTACGAGCCATTGAAATTTGAGACATAAACGGAACTTGTCAGCATATTCATTTTACCCAGATCATATTCAAATTTCATCACTAAAGCTGAAATGTAAAGCTGAAAATTGAAATGTACATAGGCTTTTTTCATCACCAGGATTCTTACTCAGAAAATGAAAGATAATATCGGCAAGTACATCTTATGATCTTAATATCAATATTTAAGAATATCAGCAACCAATCCAAATTTTCAATATACAAATCCACAAAACATTCAAACCAATCCAAGCGCCCATGAAATGCAATTGTCATTTCCTCCCTGGAAACGCTCTCAGCAGCCACATGAAAACAACCCCTTATCAAGACAAATAAATCGAATGGATGTGGTCCAATTTTCTTATCAACTTTCAACAACAAGCAAATGCATAACTAATCTTACAATCAAAAACGTTACTTTAGCATATTATGGCTAAAAAAACTCATCATAAACTAGAGCAATTGCACATCAAAAACGTTACTTTTTATCATATTTGGCTCAAAACAACTCATCAGCAAACCAAGGAAATTAAATTAGCAGCTTTCTCACATTCAAATCCAAATCCACGAATCTCAGCCAAACCAAGATCGAATGCTCTGAAACTGAAAAACAAACCTAGAGGCTGAAGGACTATCGTCACCGGAAATGCACTGGAAGTCGTCGCGTTGGTTGCTAGAATCTCAGCCAAGCCAAGATCGTCGTTGGTTGCTGGAGCCTGGAAGTCGTCGCGTTGGTTGCTGGAATCTCAGTGATGCGTTCGAAACTAGCAAGTATACTAGTCGCACAAGTAATAAAGTGATGAGTGAGATATCGTTCCCACGAGGATTGATTCTAATTAAATTTGTTATTTTTCAGCAACAATAAACTAAATATGGGGGGTTTTGTTGAATGATTAATTAAACTGAATACGAAGGCAAATAAAGAATAACACAACACAATATTAAATGAATTGAAAATTCAATGAGAGACACTTGGTTAAGGGTTCTTTCTCTGCCACAAGATATGAATTTGTGAATTAACATAGAATTGTAATCCAATTACAGCATTGAAGTTATCAACCGTAGATAACAACAAGCTCTGTTATCCCAATCTTTCCTTACTTTGTTGTTAAATAAAACAAGCTCTTTATTTAATCTCTATCCATTAAACAACCTAGAACAAGCTCTCTAAGTTTAATTCAATGGAAGCATTACGATGAGAAAGATAGGTTGATCTAAGCAATAATCACACAAGTTCGATTATTTAACCTAGGTTGTATTTTCCAATTGCAATCTCTGATCACAATTTTGCTACTAATGATTGGAAATTCATGACAATTACGGATCAAGATTTCTAATCTAGCAATAGACAATAACAGATTATATTCAGTTGGCCATTCCAAATACAATCAGTAAGCAATCATAAGCATTAGATATGGGAAAATACAAGCAACTTCAATTAGAGAATTGGATAACAATTTCTTACACAATCAACTCACAAAATCCATATCAAGGGCTTTGAAATCACCCTCAACCAATTCAGATTTAGTTACACATATTCAATCAGAATAACAAATACAATACAGAGAAATTCCAGAATTGAAAAGGAAAGAAAGAACTTAGCAAATTCTTTGAAAATCTTCTTTGTAGATGAATCTTCTTGGAATTGTAGTTCCTCCTCTTTCAAAATCTTCTTTCTCCTTCAAGAACTCCAAGGGATGAGAGAAATCCAGAAATGCAGCCTCCTCCCACGTTTTCCCCTCTTCAAGTTATGAAAATAAAACCCTAAAATGTGTTTAAATACTCTGCTACAGTGAATTGCTACAGTGCCCCGTATTATACATGCTACAGTGACTTGTGGAATTATATTTATATACATCTCACACTGTTTTGATTACAACTTTTGGTACACTGAATGGATTTATAAACCGTAAATTTCTCCAGAAAATAGACTTCGAGAGCTTTCCAACGGTATATAACATGTCATCGGGTTCATTGTATATCAATACAATTAAATCCGAGAAGATCACTGACTAGCAGAGGTGAAAATGAAGGGTTTTACTCCATTTTTGTGCAAGTTGCTCCAAAACTCCTACAAACATCAAAACCACACAAAAACATAAAAATACCAAGGAATATAGCAAAGAAACATGGACGAATTGATATAAAAGTAATACATAAATAGACACCTATCAAATTCCCCCACACTTAGACTTTGCTAGTCCTCGAGCAACTAAAATGATACGAAACAAAACTAAACCGAAATAGAATCAGAGAAAAATTAAAACATACCAATGCTTCAACTTGCAAATAGGCCTCAAAGATTGTACTTAATTATAACCCAAGGAATACTTCAAAATGATGCACTTGATCAAGAATTTTATCTCAAAAATTAGTTTAGCTTCACTTCAATTCCTCAAGTGTGTGTGTGTGTAGAGCCATACTCACCTAATCACTTGTAACCCGGATGAGTTTATGCATAAAAATGAATCATATTTAATATTGAAGATGTGTGTATAAATGTACTCCATAGGCCTGCTTTTCAAGTCAATCTCCACTAATGTAGACATGCACAACACCAAGGATCAAGTAGGACTTTATTAAGCTTGTAACGTTTGGCTTGGGTGAAGGTATGATAAAGGATAATAATTAGGCTCAAATCACCCACAAACACATAAAATCATTCAATATTATGTGGAGCTCAAGCCCATGACATAAAAAATTCATTCTTATTCATAAAATGACTCTCCCAAACTTATTCAGAACACTCGAACTCTCTTTTTTTTTCTTTTTTCTTTTTTTTTTTTTGTAGAAAGCAAAAGAAACTATACCCCCACACTTTGTTGTTTCATTCTTTTTAAGAACGCCCAAGGGTATAGAACTCTTTTTTTTCTTTTTTTTAAGTGCCATTCCACTCCCCCACACTTAAACAATACATTGTCCTCAATGTTTAAGTTACCGTGGAAGATAAGTACAGATTTTTTTTCTCTTTTTTTTTTTTTACAAAACATAACTAAAACTTAATTGCATTGCTCATGGCATAATCCAACTTCCTCTAACTTCCCAAACCAGAACATAGCTCAAAATATAATTGCAAATGATTTACATGCTCATAGGTAAGGGATAAACTGTTTGGAACAAATTCAATTGAGGTTAGGAAATCTTTTAGTGAGTTAACAAAGAAAAAGGTTTACAGAGGCTCAAAGGGGTAACTAGGGATCAATTTTAGTCAAGGTCGGCTCTTAAGGCTCAAACGATCCAAAGATGGCCTAAATCATTTCCCTAATGTTGCACAGTCTAGGATTTCGTCTCGAGTGACCATCAAACAAGTTCTAGAATTCATTGAAATCTGAAGAAACATTTAAATTACATAAACTTACACTAAGTGAACAAATAACTCAGTGATAATAGCTCAGTGCTCAATGTTGCGCAAGGAATCAAAAGCAAGCGAAAACCAATAAACATTTCAAGCACACAGATCCATGCATCATTTATCATTTTCCAAGAGTTATTCTTAATTCAATCATTGCCTTATCATTGGCCCATAAAATGCAAGAGAAGAGGTACGTGGCATTGTTACACCTGAGTCAAGATTGTAGATTTCAACAATCCTTAGGACCAGTAGCCCGCAGACTTAAGGTTTCCAGCCTATATACCTTTATTATGAAAGAACAAAACAAGAAACACGACACTTCAAACAACATGAAATAAACAAACTACAGATTTATTGAGAGAGAATGCGTTTCAAGAGTTAAGAAAACCCCATATTCTGCCATTCTCAGGTTTTTCCACAATTGTTTTTTTTTTTTAAATCAAAACTGATAAAGATAAAAACACATAACAAATCTAAATTACGCAAAACTAAACTCACTCATAAAATAACAAAGTTCAAAAAGTCGGCAAACAAAAACAAGTTAGTTAGAATGGGTCTACAAAGTTTAGAAGTTAGCCTCCTTATTCAGCCATTATGGATTGAAGAGATCCAGAATGCGTTTCAAGAGAACTTGAACGTTTTAAGCCACCACTCTAAAAACCGAGATTAGAAAATATTACCTGGGATGAAAGAAATAACCTGAAAAAGCTTAAAAGAAACGACATGAAAATCTCAAATAAACACACTAAAAAGAAAGCAAACAAAAACGAAGCAAACCAGCAAATAGAGATTACAGATGGAGGGTTTAATCCAGTTGACGCCTTTTGTTGCCTTCTCCAAACCAATTTATCCGAGCCATTGTTGGATCAGGTGAATAGACGAATTCTTGTAGTTTGTCAATTAACTCTCCTGCAGTTGAAGCTGTAACCAGCATTTGCCTTGCCAACGGTGAGATGAAATTTTTTTTCTACAGCTTGATCAAGAAAGGACAACAAACCATCAAAAAAATTATTAACATTTAACAAACCAATGGGTTTCCGATGGATGTTTAGCTGTGCCCAAGAGGTGAGTTGAAATATCTCCTCTAATGTACCATAACCACCCGGCAAAGCTATAAATGCATCGGACTTAACAACCATATGTGCAATACGCTCATGCATACTAGAGACCTGTAACTCTTCCCCGATTGTGTTGCCTACGATATCTCGTACAGCTAATGGTTTAGGGATAATGCCGAGAACTTTGCTCCATCCTAGGGATGCAGCTGTTGACACACACCCCATTAACCCAAGACTACCCCCTCCATAAATCAAATTAATACCCCTCGCAGCTATTGTACTACCAAGATCAAGAGCTGCTGTGGTAAACTCTCCATCTTTACCAAATTGCGATCCGCAAAATACGCATATATAGCGTAATCGCCGAATTGGTGTTTTCTCCATTTCTACAAGTGCTCTAATCTTGTGTAAGAAACGTTAGATATTATGCTTTTCAATTGCAAGACAGGTTATGGAATGACATATGAAAATATGCAGAATGTATATATACACCCATAAAAACTCTCAAATTTTGACACATGGGGACACACTTTCGGTGGGGGTTGCTCGATGCAGATTTATCGCCCCAAGATTTGAAAAAATGAGATATGCTTTCGGCGAGGTTTGACAAAACCTACACACTTGTCTCCCACGTGAAGCATGGAAAATGGAGATACACTTTCGGCGGGGTTGACAAAACCCCCACACTTGTCTCCCACGTGAAGCATAAAAAATAGAGATACACTTTCGGTGGAGGTTGACAAAACCTCCACACTTGTCTCACACGTGTACTTATGACATAGGGTAGTCATATGGTTTGTCAAAAAGAAAACTTGAAATTAAAACAAACAAAATCAACAAACAACAACAACACAAAAACAACATTGATAATCAGATCAAACGAAACAAGAAAAAAAAATTCTACAACAACAACACACATTCAAATATACAAGTAGTTGTGATTGTGGCTCACATCTTCCTCTGGTTTTACGTCCAGTAACGGCTGAAACGCCTTCTATGAGTCGGGGATTTGCTTCCCATCCAGTTTTCTTATAAACTGGCAAAAAGGGTCATTTTTAGTCAGATTCCCTAGACTATAACACTGCAATTCATCACGAAATTGTGTCCATAGATTAAGCAATTCACGCTGAACAAGTCCACAAGAATGTGACTCGAGAATTAACAAAACATTATCCAGCGACTCATTACTCAAACCATTCTTAATAAATGAAAGTTTATCTTCTCTATTCCTGGACGCAAAACCTAATGAACGACAAGTCTGGTTACAATTCCATCTAGCACATTTATAACATACTTGTAACCTTTTCGCTCTTCGCCTCTTGCCGTAGTAGCTCTTTCCTAGACCAGGCATGTATTTTGCGAGATTAATGTCAGGCTCACCGGAAAATCTCACCTTGGCTTCGATAAGCCATCGGATATCCGCAGGCACATTTAGGAGCATCAACGCCCAAAGTCTAGTCATTCGTACTTTATAAATTTTAAACATAGCATTTTGAGGAAGTGAAGGGAAATATTTACGAAGGTTCGATAGAAAGATATCGGCATCCATTGAAGAGGAGAAAAAGAGAGATATTACCGATAATGCGATTGAGTTTGTTCTTCTCCCAGATATGCACGATTCAAACCTTCGAGCAATGACTTCAGCTCCCGTTTGGATGTTTCCTCAAGCTGTTGCACAAATGAATTCGAAGCACGGAATAATCAAATTAACAAAAGGAAGGAAAAGAAAAGAGCAGAAACGAAACTAAAGACACATAAAAGAGATAACAACACAATAGCAAACAAAAGTCAAAAAACAAGTAAAAAAATATAAAAAACAAATAAGACAGATGGCAAAGAGAGATAAAACCTGATCAATTTGATGGCCTACGAAAGGAATCTCCTTGAGACACAAAAATCGATCATTATTACCTCATTTTATTTTTCTTTTCTTCTTTTTTTTTATTTTTCAAAAACATTGGGTTGCCTCCCAATAAGCGCGTGGTTTAACGTCCTCAGCCCGACGTTGGTTCCATCATGGGAGGATCCAATTTCCGTTTTGCTTCTCTAATGGGCTTGGATCCCTCTTCTAACAAAATACGGTCAATGCATATGGATGGGCCTGGATTTCAACAATTGTCCACTCAAAAGCTATTTTGTGATCTGTAAGTATTCGGACGAGTTTATCTTCTTGTATTCGTGCAAGGCCCATTTCCATTGTAACTCGCAAAGTATCATTCTCACCCAAGACTCCATAATTCAAATGATCTGGAAGTGACTTAAGCTCCAAGGTATTGGCTTTCATTACAGAAGGAAGAAGTTTCTCATTAGATAAAGGCAATTCAATGTACGAAACATCATACCTATTTGTGGTGATAGCTATAGTCTCATCCAAGCTTGTCACAGCTTCCTCCACTTCTTTAGACACTGGTATCAGCTTTCTTGGTTCTTTGAAACTTTCTATCCTTATGTGTTCACTAATAGCAACATCCACTCAATTCTTGCGAGTTAACTCAAAACATTGTTGTGGCAAATAATCAATAACGTCAACTGCAAAAACAGAATGTAAGTCATTAGAGTACCTCATTTCCTCAAAAATATTAAAAAACATCACCTTGCCATCAAACTCTATGGTCAGAGTGCCATCATGAACATCAATCTTGGTTTTAGCAGTTTTCAAGAATGGTCTCCCTAAAAGAATCGGTGTTGGATCGTGGATGTCTCACATCCTCTATTTCAAGGGACATAGAAGTTTGCTGGAAAAACCAATTGATTCACCTGCACAAGCACATCTTCCACAACACTTTTGGTAAGTTGAATGGTAATATCAGTTTCCGCAAAAGGTTCAAGATTTAAAGAAGCATAAATAGAATATGGCATGACATTAATAGATGCTCCTAAATCTAACATAGCTCTTTCAAACTTGGTATCACCAATGGTGCATGGAATGATGAACGTACCTGGATCTTTGCATTTTGGAGGAATTTTTCTTTGCACTACAGCTGAAACATTTTCCCCCACACTTACTTTCTCATTTCCCTTCAACTTTCTCTTCTTGGTGCATAACTCCTTGAGAAATTTTGTACAACGAGGTACTTGCTCAATAGCATCCAGAAGTGGTATATTTACATCAATTTTGTGAGAAGTTTCCAGGATTTCTTGTTCTTGTTCCTCCTTCGATTTTACAAATCTACTAGGAAAAGGTGGAGGAGAAACATATGAAGGAATGAGGGTTATAGGATTTACCTGAGAAGTCAGTGTTTTGTTCATGGTGGAAGTGGTGTCATCTCCTTCATTAGTTTGTGATTTCTTTGGCGGGACATCTAATTGCTCTCCATTTTGCAAAGTTATCGCACAAGAATTCTCCCTTGGATTGATCACCGTTTGACAAGATAATTCTTCTGAGCCTTGGCCCTCGAATTTGCTCATGCTAGTGGCCTTTTGTCCCATTTGATTTGCCAGGTTTTGGATACTTGCCCCAGTTTCCTGCTGGAATTGCATTGTGTTAGTGGCAAGTGCATTAACAATATCCTTGAGAGACATACCTGAGTTTGGTGAAGCTGGTTGCGGTGCTGGATGTGGCATTGGTGGTGGTTGCATTTGAAAAGGTTGCTGCACTCTAGGTTGATTGAAAACTTGTGGCCGATTTGGTATCACATTTGGAGTGATTGGTTGATGATTCCAGTAACTGAAATTATGTTGATCTTCCCATCCAGCATTGTAAGTGCTAGAGAAAGGATCATACCATTTCCTCGTTTGTCCTGGAAATCCACCCATGGCATTGGCTTGTTCCATATATTCTTCTTGTAAAGTTGGATACATGTCGATTGGATGCTCCATCGGAGAATATATCCCACATTCATAAGATTTTTGCATATCTCCTACAGCCATGTTTTCCACAAGAGAGGTTAGCTCAGAAAGTTGTTGTTCAATGTTCGGAGTGCTTACCTCATTTACTCTCCATGGTACTTGTGGCTCAAATCCGCTACCGAATTGATAGAAGTTTACTGCCATGTTGCCTAAACACAAACAATCAGAAAAGAAAAACAAAGAAAATATGAATCCACAATGAAAACAAAATAACAAATCGATTAGAAAATCAATCCCCGGCAACGGCGCCAAAAACTTGATGCGTTCGAAACTAGCAAGTATACTAGTCGCACAAGTAATAAAGTGATGAGTAAGATATCGTTCCCACGAGGATTGATTCTAATTAAATCTGTTATTCGAAAGCGAAAACAGAATAAATGGGGGGTTTTGTTGATTGATTAACTAGATGAAATATTAATGTAAATAAAGAATAACACAATGCTAACTTAATTGAAGCGAGAATTAATCACTGACGGAAATCTGGTTAAGGGATCATTCTTCACCACAAGATATGGATTTGCGAATTAATTGTAGAATTATCATCCAATTACACCATTGAAATTATCAAACCGTAGATAAAATAAGCTCTGTTATCCCAATCTTTCCTTACTTTGTTGTTAAATAAAACAGGCTCTTTACTTAATCTCTATCCATTAAACAACCTAGAACAAGTTCTCTAAATTTAATTCAACGGATGCATTACGAAAAGAAAGACAGGTTGATCTAAGCAATAAACACACAAGCTCGGATTATTTAACTTAGGTTATATTCTCCAATTGCAATCTCTGATCACAATTTTGCTACTAAGGATTAGAAATTCAAGACAATTACGGATCAAGATTTCCACTCTAGCAATAGACAACAACCAGATTATATTCAGTTGGCCATTCCAAATACAATCAGCAAGCAATCATAAGCATTAGATATGGGAAAATACAAGCAACTTCCATTAGAGAATTGGATAACAACTTCTTGCACAATCAACTCACAAAAACCATATCAAGGGCTTTGAAATCACCCTCAACCAATTCAGATTCAGTTACACATGTTTAAGAACGTGGTAAATACAATACAACATGGAGACATTCCAGAAAATGAAAGGGAAGGGAAAAACTTATCAAATTTGATGTAATTCTCTTTGGATTGTAGTTCTTCCTCTTTCCAAGCTTCCTTTCTCCTTCAAGAACTCCAAGAGATGAAAGAATTCCAGAGCTGAAGCCTCCACCACGTTCTCCCCTCTTTAAGTTATGAAAATAAAACCCTAAAATGTGTTTAAATACTCTGCTAGAGTGAATTGCTACAGTGCCCCGTATTATACATGCTACAGTGCTTGTGGAATTATATTTCTATACATCTCACACTGTTTTGATTACAACTTTTGGTACACTGATTGGATTTATAAACCGTAATTTTCTCCAGAAAATAGACTTCGAGAGCTTTCCAACGGTATATAAATTGTCATCGGGTTCATTGTATATCAATACAATTAAATCCGAGAAGATCACTGACTAGCAGAGGTGAAATGAAGGGTTTTACTCCATTTTTGTGCAAGTTGCTCCAAAACTCCTACAAACATCAAAACCACACAAAAACATAAAAATACCAAGGATATAGCAAAGAAACATGGACAAATTGATATGAAAGTAATACATAAATAGACACCTATCATGTGTCGAAATTTTATTTTCTTCTTGTTTCGTTTGATTCTGATTATCAATGTGTGTTTTTGTGTTGTTGTTGTTGTTATTTTTGTTTGTTTTAATTTTTTTCCATTTTCTTTTTAAAACAAACCTATGACTTCCCATGTCCTAAAGCACAGACGTGAGACAAGTGTGAGTTTTGTCAACCTCCGCCGAAAGTATATCTCTACGTTCATGCTTCACGTGGGAGACCAATGTGTGGCGATTTTTGTCAAACCCCACCGAAATTATATTTCCATTTTTCTGCTTCAACGTGGGGACAAGTGTGTAGTTTGTCAAACCCCACCGAAAGCAATCTCTTTTTTAAATCTTGGGGTGATAAAATCGCATCGAGCAACCCCCACTGAAAGTATGTCCCCATGTTCAAAATTTGAGAGTTTTATGGGTGTATATATACATTCTGCATATTTTCATATGTCATTCCATAACCTGTCTTGCAATTGAAAAGCATATAATCTAACGTGTCTTACACAAGATTAGAGCACTTGTAGAAAATGGAGAAAACAACCAATTCGGCGATTCCGCTATATGCGTATTTTGCGGATCGCACTTTGGTAAAGATGGAGAGTTTTACCACAAGCAGCCTTGATCTGGTAGGACATTAGCTGCGAGGGGTTTAATTCATTGATTTATGGGAGGCGGTAGTCTTGGGTTAATGGGGTGTGTGTCGACAGCTGCATCCTTGGGAGGAAGTACAAGTTTCTCGCACTTATCCCCTAACCATTAGCTGTGGCGAGATATCGTAGGCGCCGCAATCGTGGAAGAGTTACAGGTCTCTAGCATGCATGAGCGTATTGCACATATGGTTGTTAAGTCCGATGCCTTTATAGCTTTGCCGGGTGGTTATGGTACATTAGAGGAGATATTTCAAATCACCTCTTGGGCACAGCTAAACATCCATCGGAAACCCATTGGTTTGTTAAATGTTAAGAACTTTTTCGATGGTTTGTTATCCTTTCTTGATCAAGCTGTAGAAAAAAACTTCATCTCACCGTCAGCGAGGCAAATCCTGGTTACAGCTTCAACTGCAGGGAGTTAATTGATAAACTCCAAGAATTCGTCTATTCGCCTGATCCAACAACGGCTCGGATAAATTGGTTTGGAGAAGGCAACAAAAAGGCGTAAACTGGATTTAACACTCCATCTGTAATCTCTATTTGCTGGTTTGCTTCGTTTTTGTTTGTCTTTCTTTTAATGTGTTTATTTGAGATTTTTCATGTCATTTCTTTTGAGTTTTTTCAGGTTATTTCTTTCGTCCCAGGTAATATTTTTCTAATCTCGGTTTTTAGAGTGGTGGCTTAAAAAGTTCAAGTTCTCTTAAAGCGCATTCTGGATCTCGTCAATCCATAATGGCTTAATAATGGAGGTGAATGCTTTCAAACTCGCAGTATACTATCGCACAGGTAATAAAGTGATGAGTAAGATATCGTTTCCACGAGGATTGATTCTAATTGAATTTGTTATTTTCCAGCAACAATAAACTAAACAGGGGGGGTTTTGTTAAATGATTAACTAAATGAAATAAGAATGCAGATTAAGAATAACAAAACAGAAGTTAATTTGAATGAAAGATCAATGAGAGAAATCTGGTTAAGGGATCCTTCTCTACCACAAGATATGGATTTGCGAATTAATCGTAGAATTGTCATCCAATTACAGCATTTAAGTTATCAACCGTAGATAACAACAAGCTCTGTTATCCCAATCTTTCCTTACTTTGTTGTTAAATAACATAGGCTCTTTACTTAATCTCTATCCATTAAACAACCTAGAACAAGCTCTCTAAATTTAATTCAATGGATGCATTATGAAAAGAAAGACAGGTTGATCTAAGCAATAAACACACAAGCTCGGATTATTTAACTTAGGTTGTATTCTTCAATTGCAATCTCTGATCACAATTTTGCTACTAAGGATTAGAAATTCAAGACAATTACGGATCAAGATTTCTAGTCTATCAATAGACAATATCCAGATTATATTCAGTTGGCCACCCAAATACAATCCAGCAAGCAATCATAAGCATTAAACATGGGAAAATACACGCCACTTCAATTAGAGAATTGGATAACAATTCCTTGCACAATCAATTCATAAAAACCATATCAAGGGCCTTGAAATCACCCTCAACCAATTCAGATTCAGTTACACATGTTTAAGAACAATACAAACACAATACAATATGGAGACATTCCAGAAAATGGAAGGGAAAGGGAAACTTAGCAAATTTGATGAAATCTATTAGGATTTGTAGTTCTTCCTCTTTCCAAGCCTTCAATCTCCTTCAAGAACTCCAAGAGATGAGAGAAATCCAAAGATGCAGCCTCCTCCACGTTCTCCCCTCTTCAAGTTATCAAATAAAACCCTAAAATGTGTTTAAATACTCTGCTACAATAACCTGCTACAGTGTCCCGTATTATACATGCTACAGTGATTTGTGGAATTACATTTCTATACTTCTCACACTGTTTTGATTACAACTTTTGGTACACTGAATGGATTTATAAACCGTAAATTTCTCTAGAAAATAGGCTTCGAGAGCTTTCCAACGGTATATAATATGTCATCGGGTTCATTGTATATCAATACAATTAAATCCGAGAAGATGGTTGACTAACAGAGGTGAAAATGAAGGGTTTTACTCCATTTTTGTGCAAGTTGCTCCAAACTCCTACAAACATCAAAACCACACAAAAACATAAAAATACCAAGGAATATAGCAAATAAACATGGACGAATTGATATGAAAATGATATATAAATAGACACTTATCAAATTCCCCCACACTTAGACTTTGCTAGTCCTCGAGCAACTACGACAATTTGAAATAAAACTAAACGAAACAGAATCAACAAAAAATTAAAACACACAAATGCTTCATCTTGCAAATAGGCCTCAAAGATTGTACTTAATTATAACCCAAGGAAACTTCAAAATAATGCACTTGATCAACAATTTTATCTCAAATATTAGTTTCGCTTCACTTCAATTCCTCAAGTGTGTGTGTGTAGAGCCATTCTCACCTAATCACTTATAACCCGGATGAGTTTATGCATAAAATGAATCATATTTAATATTGAAGATGTGTGTATAAATGAACTCCATAGGCCTGCTTTTCAAGTCACTCTCCACTAATGTAGATATGTACAACACCACGGATCAAGTAGGACTTTATTAAGCTTGTAACGTTTGGCTTGGGTGAAGGTATGATCAAGGATAATAATTTGGCTCAAATCACCTACAAACACATAAATCATTCAAGATTATGTAGAGCTCAACCCTATAACACAACTTTATTTTAATTCACCAGGTTACTCCCCCAAACTTATTTAGAACACTCAATCTTCTTTTTTTTCTCTTCTCTTCTTCTTCTTTTTTTTATAGAAAACAAAAGAAACTACACCCCCACACTTTGTTGTTTCATTCTTTTTAAGAACAACCAAGGGTATAGAAATCTTTTTCTTTTCTTTTTCTTTTCTCTTTTTTTTTTTTTAACTGCAATTCCACTCCCTCACACTTAAACAATACATTGTCCTCAATGTTTAAGTACGTGGAAGATAAGTACAGATTTTTTTCTCCTTTTTTTTTTTACAAACATAATAAAACTCACTTGCATTGCTCATGGCACAATCCAACCTCCTCTAACTTCCCAAAACCAGAACATAGCTCAAATGTAATTGCGAATGATTTACATGCTCATAGGTAAGGGATAAACTGTTTGGAACAAATTCAATTGAGATTAGGAAATCTTTAGTGAGTTAACAAAGAAAAAGGTTTACAGAGGCTCAAAGGGGTAACTAGGGATCAATTTTAGTCAAGGTTGGCTCTTAAGGCTCAAATGATCCAAAGATGGCCTAAATCATTTCCCCAATGTTGCACAGTCTAGGATTTCGCCTCGAGTGACCATCAAACAAGTTCTAGAATTCATTGAAATCTGAAGAAACATTTAAATTACATAAACATTCTCTAAGTAAACAATTAACTCAGTGATAATAGCTCAGTGCTCAATTTTGCACAAGGAATCAAAAGCAAAGCGAAAACCAATAAACATTTCAAGCACACAGATCCATGCATCATTTATCATTTTCCAAGAGTTATTCTTAATTCAATCATTGCCTTATCATCGACCCACAAAATGCAAGAAAAGAGGTACGTGGCGTTGTTACACCTGAGTCAAGATTGTATATTTCAACAATCCTTAGGACCAGTATCCCGCAGACTTAAGGTTTCCAGCCTATATACCTTTATTATGAAAGAACAAAACAAGATACAAGACACTTCAAACAGCATGAAATAAACAAACTACGGATTTATTCAGAGAGAATGCGTTTCAAGGGTTCAAGAAACCCCATATTCTGCCATTCTCAAGTTGTTTTCCACAAATTTCTCTTGTTGAATCGAAACTAATAAAGACAACACATAACAACTCTAAATTACATAAAACCAAACTTACTCATAAAATAACAAAGTCCAACAAACCAGCAAATAAAAACAAGTCAGTTAGAATGGGTCTAAAAAGTTTAAAGGTTAGCCTCCTTATTCAGCCGTTCTGGATTAAAGAGATCCAGAATGCGTTTCAAGAGAACTTGAACTTTTTAAGCCACCACTCTAAAAACCGAGATTAGAAAATAGTACCTGGGACGAAAGAAATAACCTGAAAAATCTCAAAATAAATAACATGAAAAACTTCAAATAAACACAATAAAAAGAAAGCAAACAAAAACGAAGCAAACCAGCAAATAGAGATTACAGATGGAGTGTTAAATCCAGTTTACGCCTCTTATTTCCTTCTCCAAACCAATCAATCCGAGCTGTTGTTGGATCAGACGAATAGACGAATTCTTGTAGTTTGTCAATTAACTCCCCTACCGTTGAAGCTGTAACAAGGATTTGCCTCGCTGATGGTGAGATAAAATTTTTTTCTACAGCTTGATCAAGAAAAGACAACAAACCATCAAAAAAGTTATTGACCTTTAACAAACCAATGGGTTTTTTATGGATGTTTAGCTGTGCCCAAGAGGTGATTTGAAATATCTCCTCTAATGTGCCATAACCACCGGGTAAAGCTATAAATCATCGGACTTAACAACCATATGTGCAATACGCTCATGCATGCTAGAGACTTGTAACTCTTCCCCGATTGTGTTACCTATGATATCTCGTACAGCTAATGGTTTCGGGATAATGCCGAGAACTTTGCTCCCTCCTAGGGATGCAGCTGTTGACACACACCCCATTAACCCAAGACTACCCCCTCCATAAATCAAATTAATACCCCTCGCAGCTAATGTCCTACCAAGATCAATAGCTGCTGTTGTAAACTCTCCATCTTTACCAAATTGCGATCCACAAAATACGCATATATTTTGGAATCGCCGAATTGGTGTTTTCTCCATTTCTAACAGTGCTCTAAACTTGTGCAAGATAATGATGTGCGTTAGGTATTATGTGATTCAAGTGCAAGACAGGTTATAAAATGACATTTCAAAATATGCAGCATGGATATATACACACGTAAAACTCTCAAATTTGACCCGTGGGGACATAATTTCGGTGGGAGTTGCTCGATGCAGATTTATCGCCCCAAGATTTGAAAAAATGAGATATGCTTTCGGCGAGGTTTGACAAAACCTACACACTTGTCTCCCACGTGAAGCATGGAAAATGGAGATACACTTTCGTCGGGGGTTGACAAAACCCCCACACTTGTCTCCCACGTGAAGCATAAAAAATAGAGATACACTTTCGGTGGAGGTTGATAAAACCTCCACACTTGTCTCCCACGTGTACTTATGCCATAGGTAGTCATATGGTTTGTCAAAAAGAAAACTTGAAATTAAAACAAACAAAATCAACAAACAACAATAATACAAAAACAACATTGGTAATCAGATCAAACTAAACAAGAAAAAAGAAATTTGACAACAACAACACACATTCAAATATACAAGTAGTTGTGATTGTGGATCACATCTTCCTCTTGTTTTACGTCCAGTAACGGCTGAAACGCCTTCTATGAGTCGGGGATTTGCTTCCATCCAGTTTTCTTATAAACTGGCAAACAGGGTCGTTTTTAGTCAGATTCCCTAGACTATAACACTGCAATTCATCACGAAATTGTGTCCATAGATTAAGCAATTCACGCTGAACAAGTCCACAAGAATGTGACTGAAGAGTTAATAAAACTTTATCCAGCGACTCATTACTCAGACCATTTTTAATAAATGACAGTTTATCTTCTCTATTTCTGGACACAAAACCTAATGAACGACATGTCTGGTTACAATTCCATCTAGCACATTTATAACATACTTGTAACCTTTTTGCTCTTCGCCTCTTGGCGTAGTAGCCCTTTCCTAGACCAGGCATGTATTTTGCGAGATTAATGTCCGGCTCACCGGACAATCTCACCTTTGCTTCGATAAGCCATCGGATATCAGCAGGGACATTTAGGAGCATCAATGCCCAAAGTCTAGTCATCCGTACTTTATAAATTTTAAACACAGCATTTTGAGGAAGTGAAGGAAAATATTTACGAAGGTTCGATAGAAAGATATCAGCATCCATTGAAGAGAAGAAAGGAGAGATATTACCGATAATGCGATTGAGTTTGTTCTTCTCCCAGATATGCACGTTTCAAACCTTCGAACAATGGCTTCAACTCCCGTTTGAATGTTTCCTCAAGCTGTTGCACACCTGAACTCGAAGCACGGAATAATCAAATTAAACACAAGAAAAGAAAAGAAAATAGAGACACATAAAAGAAATAAAAACACAAGAGCAAATGAAAGTCAAAAACAAACAACAAAGCAAATAAGACAAATGGCAAAGAGAGATAAAACCTGATCAATTATAATAGCCCATGAGAGGAATCTCCTCGAAACACAAAAATTGATCAATACTACCTTCTTTCTTTGTCTCTTTTTATTTATATTTCAAAAACATTGGGTTGCCTCCCAATAAGCGCTTGGTTTAACGTCCTCAGCCTGACGTTATCTATCCTCACCCATCAAGATAAGTTGACTCGTAGAGAGGTACCTCATCGATGTCCTGCATCACTGAATTCTCATAGTAAGGCTTCAACCTGTGCCCATTCACCTTGAATACTTTATCCGTTTTTAAGCTCTTGATTTCCACTGCACCATGGGGAAAAACATTAGTAATACCAAAAGGTCCAACCCATCGAGATCGTAATTTACCTGGAAATAACTTGAGGCGAGAATGAAATAAAAGAACTTTCTGTCCCACTTCAAAATTCTTCCTGGAGATCATTTTATCATGAAAATGCCTTAGT
>SNVD02007682.1:0-30309 GCA_013180625.2 Boswellia sacra
TACACTTCTCACACTGTTTTGATTACAACTTTCAGTACACTGAATGGATTCATAAAACGTAAATTTCTCCAAAAAGTAGACTTCGAGAGCTTTTCAACGGTATATGATATGTCATCGGGTTCATTGTATATCAATACAATTAAATCCGAGAAGATGGTGACTAGCAGAGGTGAAAATGAAGGGTTTTACTCCATTTTTGTGCAAGTTGCTCCAAAACTCCTACTAAAATCAAAACCACACAAAAACATAAAAATACCAAGGAATATAGCAAAGAAACATGGACGAATTGATATGAAAATGATATTAAATAGACAGCTTATCATAAAGTGATAAGTAAGATATCGTTCCCACGAGGATTGATTCTAATTGAATTTGTTATTTCCAGCAACAATAAACTAAACCGGGGGGAATTTTGTTGAATGCTTTACTAAATGAAATAAGAATGCAAGTAAAGAATAACAAAACAGAAAGTAAATTTGAATGAAAAATCAATGGGAGAAAGCTGGTTAAGGGATCCTTCTCTACCACAAGATAAGGATTTGCGAATTAATTGTAGAATTGTCATCTAATTACAGCATTGAAGTTATCAACCGTAGATAATAACAAGCTCTATTACCCCAATCTTTCCTTACTTTGTTGTTAAATAAAACAAGCTCTTTATTTAATCTCGATCCATTAAACAACCTAGAACAAGCTCTCTGAGTTTAATTCAATGGAAGCATTACGATGAGAAAGATAGGTTGATCTAAGCAATAATCACACAAGTTCGGATTATTTAACCTAGGTTGTATTTTCCAATTGCAATCTCTGATCACAATTTTTGCTACTAATGATTGGAAATTCATGACAATTACGGATCAAGATTTCTAATCTAGCAATAGACAACAACAGATTATATTCAGTTGGCCATTCCAAATACATTCAGTAAGCAATCATAAGCATTAGATATGGGAAAATACAAGCAACTTCAATTAGAGAATTGGATAACAATTTCTTACACAATCAACTCACAAAATCCATATCAAGGGCTTTGAAATCACCCTCAACCCATTCAGATTCAGTTACACATGTTTAAGAACGTGGTAAATACAATACAACATGGAGACATTCCAGAAAATGAAAGGGAAGGGAAAAACTTAGCAAATTTGATGTAATTCTCTTTGGATTGTAGTTCTTCCTCTTTCCAAGCTTCCTTTCTCCTTCAAGAACTCAAAGAGATGAAAGAATTCCAGAGCTGCAGCCTCCACCCCGTTCTCCCCTCTTCAAGTTATGAAAATAAAACCCTAAAATGTGTTTAAATACTCTACTACAGTAACGTGATACAGTGTCCCGTATTATACATGCTACAGTGATGTGTGGAATTACATTTCTACACTTCTCACACTGTTTTGATTACAACTTTTGGTACATTGAATGGATTTATAAACCGTAAATTTCTCCAGAAAATAGACTTCGAGAGCTTTCCAACGGTATATAATATGTCATCGGGTTCATTGTATATCAATACAATTAAATCGAGAAGATGGTTGACTAGCAGAGGTGAAAATGAAGGGTTTTACTCCATTTTTGTGCAAGTTGCTCCAAAACTCCTACAAACATCAAAACCACACAAAACATAAAAATACCAAGGAATATAGCAAAGAAACATGGACGAATTGATATGAAAATGATATATAAATAGACACTTATCAAATTCCCCCACACTTAGACTTTGCTAGTCCTCGGGCAACTACGACAATGTGAAATAAAACTAAACCGAAACAGAATCAACAAAAAATTAAAACACACAAATGCTTCATCTTGCAAATAGGCCTCAAAGTTTGTACTTAATTATAACCCAAGGAAAACTTCAAAATAATGCACTTGATCAAGAATTTTATCTCAAAGATTAGTTTCGCTTCATTTCAATTCCTCAAGCGTGTGTGTGTGTAGAGCCATTCTCACCTAATCACTTGTAACCCGGATGAGTTTATGCATAAAATGAATCATATTTAATATTGAAGATGTGTGTATAAATGAACTCCATAGGCCTGCTTTTCAAGTCACTCTCCACTAATGTAGACATGCACAACACCGAGGATCAAGTAGGACTTTATAAGCTTGTAACGTTTGGCTTGGGTGAAGGTATGATAAAGGATAATAATTTGGCTCAAATCACCCACAAACACATAAATCATTCAAGACTATGTAGAGCTCAACCATATAACACAACTTCATTTCAATTCACCAGGTTACTCCCCCAAACTTAGTTAGAACACTCAATCTTTTTTTTTTTTGCAGAAAATAAAAGAAAACTACACCCCCACACTTTGTTGTTTCATTCTTTTTAAGAACACTTAAGGGTATAGATCTCTTATTCTTCTTCTTTTGTTCTTTTTTTTGTTCTTTTTTTTTTCTTTTTTTTTATTTTTTTTATTACACTTCCCCTCCCCCACACTTAAACAACACATTGTCCTCAATGTGTAAGTAGGTGGACGATAGGTACAGATTGGCTTTTTTTTTCTGTTTTTCTTTTTTTTTTTTCAAACACAATGGAACTCACTTGTATTGCTCATGATACATCCCAACCTCCTCTAACTTCCCAAAACCAGAACATAGCTCAGAATGTAATTGTGAATGATCTACATGCTCATAGGTAAGGGATTAACTGTTTGGAAAAAAATCATTTTAGGTTAGGAAATCTTTTAGTGAGTTAACAAAGAAAAAGGATTACAGAGGCTCAAAGGGGTAACTAGGGATCAATTTCTGTCAAGGTTGGCTATTAAGGCTCAAACGGTCCAAAAATGGCCTAAATCATTTCCCCAATGTTGTACAGCCTAGGATTTCGCCTTGAGTGACCATCAAACAAGTTCTAGAATTCATTGAAATCTGAAGAAACATTTAAATTACATAAACTTTCTCTAAGTGAACAAATAACTCAGTGATAATAGCTCAGTGCTCAATGTTGCGCAAGGAACAAAAGCAAAGCGAAAACCAATAAACATTTCAAGCACACAGATCCATGCATCATTTATCATTTTCCAAGAGTTATTCTTAATTCAATCATTATCTTATCATCGACCCACAAATGCAAGAAAAGAGGTACGTGGCGTTGTTACACCTGAGTCAAGATTGTATATTTCAACAATCCTTAGGACCAGTAGCCCGCAGACTTAAGGTTTCCAGCCTATATACCTTTATTATGAAAGAACAACAAGAAACAAGACACTTCAAACAACATGAAATAAACAAACTACAGATTTATTGAGAGAGAATGCGTTTCAAGAGTTAAGAAAACCCCATATTCTGACATTCTCAGGTTTTTCCACAATTGTTTTTTTGAATCGAGACTGATAAAGATAAAAACACATAACAACTCTAAATTACGCAAAACTAAACTCACTCATAAAATAACAAAGTTCAACAAGTCAGAAACAAAAACAAGTTATTAGAATAGGTCTAAAAAGTTTAGAAGTTAGCCTCCTTATTCAGCCATTATGGATTGAAGAGATCCAGAATGCGTTTCAAGAGGAATTAAACTTTTTAAGCCACACTCTAAAAACCGAGATTAGAAAATATTACCTGGGATGAAAGAAATAACCTGAAAAATCTCAAAATAAATAACATTAAAAAAACGTCAAATAAACACATAAAAAGAAAGCAACAAAAACGAAGCAAACCAGAAATAGAGATTACAGATGGAGTGTTAAAATTCAGTTTACGCCTCTTATTGCCTTCTCCAAACCAATCAATCCGAGCTGTTGTTGGATCAGGCGAATAGACGAATTCTTGTAGTTTGTCAAGTAACTCCCCTGCCGTTGAAGCTGTAACAAGGATTTGCCTCGCTGATGGTGAGATAAAATTTTTTCTACAGCTTGATCAAGAAAAGACAACAAACCATCAAAAAAATTATTGACATTTAACAAACCAATGGGTTTTTTATGGATGTTTAGCTGTGCCAAAGAGGTGATTGAAATTCTCCTCTAATGTGCCATAACCACCGGGTTGTAAAGCTATAAATGCATGGACTTAAACATCTATGTGCAATACGCTCATGCATACTAGAGACCTGTAACCCTTCCCCGATTGTGTTGCCTACGATATCTCGTACAGCTAATGGTTTAGGGATAATGCCGAGAACTTTGCTTCCTCCTAAGGATGCAACTGTCGACACACACCCCCATTAACCCAAGACTACCCCCTCCATAAATCAAATGAATACCCCTCGCAGCTAATGTCCTACCAAGATCAAGAGCTGCTGTTGTAAACTCTCCATCTTTACCAAATTACAATCCAAAAAATACGCATATATTTTGGAATCGCCGAATTGGTGTTTTCTCCATTTCTACAAGTGCTCTAATCTTGTGTAAGACACGTTAGATATTATGCCTTTCAATTGCAAGACAGGTTATGGAATGACATATGAAAATATGTAGAATGTATATATACACCCATAAAACTCTCAAATTTTGACACATGGGGACATACTTTCGGTGGGGGTTGCTCGATGCAGATTTATCGCCCCAAGATTGAAAAAAATGAGATATGCTTTCGGCGGGGTTTGACAAAACCTACACACTTGTCTCCCACGTGAAGCATGGACAATGGATATACACTTTCGGCTGGGGGTGACAAAACCCCCACAATGGTCTCCCAGGAAGCATAAAAAAATAGACGATACACTTCGGTGGAGGTTGACAAAACCTCACACTCGTCTCCAGGTGTGCTTATGACATGGGTAGTCATATGGTTTGTCAAAAAGAAAACTTGAAAT
The DNA here is from genome assembly GCA_013180625.2 of Boswellia sacra. Taxonomy (NCBI): domain Eukaryota; kingdom Viridiplantae; phylum Streptophyta; class Magnoliopsida; order Sapindales; family Burseraceae; genus Boswellia; species Boswellia sacra. The sequence continues at coordinate 4,754 of SNVD02007682.1, forward strand.
TAAACAAACAAAATCAACAAACAACAACAACACAAAAACAACATGATAATCAGATCAAACGAAACAAGAAGAAAATAAAATTCGACAACAACAACACACATTCAAATATACAAGTAGTTGTGATTGTGGCTCAAATCTTCCTCTGGTTTTACGTCCAGTAACGGCTGAAACGCCTTCTATGAGTCGGGGATTTGCTTCCCATCCAGTTTTCTTATAAACTGGCAAACAGAGTCGTTTTTAGTCAGATTCCCTAGACTATAACACTGCAATCATCACGAAATTGTGTCCATAGATTAAGCAATTCACGCTGAACAAGTCCACAAGAATCGTGACTCAAGAGTTAATTAAAACATTAATACAGCGACTCATACTCAGGACCATGTAATAAATGAAGTTTATCTTCTCTATTTCTGGACACAAAACTTAATGAACGACAAGTCTGGTTACAATTCCATCTAGCACATTTATAACATACTTGTAACCTTTTCGCTCTTCGCCTCTTGGCTAAGTAGCTCTTTCCTAGACCAGGCATGTATTTTGCGAGATTAATGTCCGGCTCACCGGACAATCTCACCTTGGCTTCAATAAGCCATCGGATATTCGCAGGCAGATTTAAGAGCATCAATACCCAAAGTCTAGTCATCCGTACTTTATAAATTTTAAACACAGCATTTTGAGGAAAGTGAAGGGAAATATTTACGAAGGTTCGACAGAAAGATATCGGCATCCATTGAAGAGGAAAAAAGAAGAGATATTACCGATAATGCGATCGAGTTGTTTTTCTCCAAGATATGCACGTTTCAAACCTTTGGCGAATGACTTCAACTTCCGTTTGGATGTTTCCACAAGCTGCTGCACGAATGAGCTCAAAGCACAGAGTACAAATTAACAAAAGAAAGGAAAAGAAAAGAAAGAAAATAGAGACACAATAAGAAATAAAACACAGAGCAAATGAAAGTAAAAAACAAACAACAAAGCAAATGAGACAAATGGCAAAGAGAGATAAACCCTGATCAATTATAATAGCCCATGAGAGGAATCTCCTCGAAACACAAAAATTGATCAATACTACCTTCTTTTCTTTGTCTCTTTTTATTTATATTTCAAAAACATTGGGTTGCCTCCCAATAAGCGCTTGGTTTAACGTCCTCAGCCTGACGTTGGTTCCATCATGGCAGGGTCCAATCTCCGCTGTGCTTCTCTAGTGGGCTTGGATCCTTTTTCCAACAAGAATTGGTGCATGCATATGGCTGGGCCTTGGATGTTAGTGATAAGTGTCTATTTATATATCATTTTCATATCAATTCGTCCATGTTTCTTTGCTATATTCCTTGGTATTTTTATGTTTTTGTTTGTTTTTTATGTTTGTAAGAGTTTTGGAGCAACTTGCACAAAAATGGAGTAAAACCCTTCATTTTCACCTCTGCTAGTCAGCAATCTTCTCGGATTTAATTGTATTGATATACAATGAACCCGACGACATATTATATACCGTTGGAAAGCTCTCGAAGTCTATTTTCTGGAGAAATTTACGGTTTATAAATCCATTCAGTGTACCAAAAGTTCTAATCAAAACAGTGTGAGATGTATAGAAATATAATTCCACAAGTCACTGTAGCATGTATAAAACGGGACACTGTAGCAATTCACTGTAGCAGAGTATTTAAACACATTTTAGGGTTTTATTTTCATAAACTGAAGAGGGGAGAACGTGGAGGAGGCTGCATCTTTGGATTTCTCTCATCTCTTGGAGTTCTTGAAGGAGATTGAAGGCTTGGAAAGAGGACGAACTACAAATCCTAAGAGATTTCATCAAATTTGCTAAGTTTTCCCTTTCCCTTCCATTTTCTGGAATGTCTCCATATTGTATTGTATTTGTATTGTTTCTGAATATGTGGAACTAAATCTGAATTGGTTGAGGGTGATTTCAAAGCCCTTGATATGGTTTTTGTGAGTTGATTGTGCAAGAAGTTATTATCCAATTCTCTAATTGAAGTTGCTTGTATTTTCCCATGTTTAATGCTTATGATTGCTTGTTGGATTGTCTTTGGGTGCCAACTGAATATAATCTGGATATTGTCTATTGCTAGACTAGAAATCTTGATCCGTAATTGTCTTGAATTTCTAATCATTAGTAGCCAAAATTGTTATCAGAGATTGCAATTGGAGAATATAACCTAAGTTAAATAATCCGAGCTTGTGTGTTTATTGCTTAGATCAACCTGTCTTTCTTTTCATAAGGCATCCATTGAATTAAACTCAGAGAGCTTGTTCTAGGTTGTTTAATGGATAGAGATTAAATAAAGAGCTTGTTTTATTTAACAACAAAGTAAGGAAAGATTGGGATAACAGAGCTTATTGTTATCTACGGTTTATAATTTCAATGGTGTAATTGGATGATAATTCTACAATTAATTCGCAAATCCATATCTTGTGGTGGAGAATGATCCCTTGACCAGATTTCTGTCATTGATTAATTCCCATTTCAATTAGTTTGCATTGTGTTATTCATTAATTACCATCGTATTCAGTTTTTCATCTAGCTAATCAACCAACAAAACCCCCCATTTAGTTAATTGTTGCTGGAAATAACAAATTCAATTAGAATCAATCCTCGTGGAACGATATCTTACTTATCACTTTATTACTTGTGCGACTAGTATACTTGCTAGTTTCGAACGCATCAAGTTTTTGGCGTCGTTGCCGAGGATTGATTTTCTAATCGATTTGTTATTTTGTTTTCATTGTTGATTCATATTTTCTTTGTTTTTCTTTTCTGATTGTTTGTGTTTAGAAAACATGGCAGTAAACTTCTATCAATTCGGTAGCGGATTTGAGCCACAAGTACCATGGAAAGTAAATGAGGTAAGCACTCCGAACATTGAACAACAACTTTCTGAGCTAACCTCTCTTGTGGAAAACATGGCTGTAGGAGATATGCAAAAATATTATGAAAGTGGGATATATTCTACGATGGAGCATCCAATCGACATGTATCCAACTTTACAAGAAGAATATATGGAACAAGCCAATGCCATGGGCGGATTTCCAGGACAAACGAGCCAATGGTATGATCCTTTCTTTAGCACTTACAATGCTGGATGGGAAGATCAACATAATTTCAGTTACTGGAATCATCAACCAATCACTCCAAATGTGATACCAAATTGGCCACAAAGTTTCAATCAACCTAGAGTGCAGCAACCATTTCAATGCAACCACCACCAATGCCACATCCAGCACCGCAACCAGCTTCGCAAAACTCAGGTATGTCTCTCGAAGATATTGTTAATGCACTTGCCACTAACACAATGCAATTCCAGCAGAAAACTGGGGCAAGTATCCAAAACCTGGCAAATCAAATGGGACAATTGGCTACTAGCATGAGCAAATTCGAGGGCCAAGACTCAGAAAAATTATCTTGTCAAAAGGTGATCAATCCAAGAGAGAATTCTTGTGCGATAACTTTGCAAAATGAAGAGCAATTAGATGTCCTGCCAAAGAAATCACAAAACTGATGAAGGAGATGACACCACTTCCACCATGAACAAAACACTGACTTCTCAGGTAAATCCTATAACTCTCATTCCTTCATATGTTTCTCCTCCACTTTTTCTTAGTAGATTTGCAAAATCGAAGGAGGAACAAGAACAAGAAATCCTGGAAACTTTTTGCAAAAACGAAGGAGGAACAAGAACAAGAAATCCTGGAAACTTCTCACAAAATTGAGGTAAATATACCACTTCTGGATGCTATCGAGCAAGTACCTCATTATACCAAATGTCTCAAGGAGTTATGCACCAGCAAAAGAAAGTTAAAAAGAAATGAGAAAGTAAGTGTGGGGAAGATGTTTCAGCTGTATTGCAAAGGAAAATTCCTCTAAAGTGCAAAGATCCAGGTACGTTCACCATGCTATGCACCATTGGTAAAACCAAGTTTGAAAGAGTTATGTTAGATTTAGAAGCATCTATTAACATCATGCCATATTCTATTTATGCTTCTTTAAATCTTGGACCTTTTGCGGAAATTGGTATTACCATTCAAATTGCTGATCGTTTTAATGCATATACCAAAAGAGTTGTGGAAGATGTGCTTGTGCAGGTGAATCAATTGGTTTTTCCAGCAGACTTCTATGTCCTTAAAATAGAGGATGAGACATCTCCTAATCCAACACCGATTCTTTTAGGGAGGCCATTCTCGAAAACTGCTAGAATCAAGATTGATGTTCATTATGGCACTTTGACCATAGAGTTTGATGGCAAGGTGATATGTTTTAATATTTTTGAGGAAATGAGGTATCTAATGACTTACATTCTGTTTTTGCAGTTGACGTTATTGATTATTTGCCACAACAATGTTTTGAGTTAACTCGCAAGAATGGAGTGGATGTTGCTATTAGTGAACACATAAGGATAGAAAGTTTCAAAGAACCAAGAAAGCTGATACAAGTGTCTATAGAAGTGGAGGAAGCTGTGACAAGCTTGGATGAGACTATAGCTATCACCACAAATAGGTATGATGTTTCGTACATTGAATTGCCTTTATCTAGTGAAAAACTTCTTCCTTCTGTGATGAAAGCCATACCTTGGAGCTTAAGTCACTTCCAGATCATTTGAATCATGGATTCTTGGGTGAGAATGATACTTTGCGAGTTACAATGGAAATGGGCCTTGCACGAATACAAGAAAAGAAACTCGTCCGAATACTTACAGATCACAAAATAGCTATTGAGTGGACCAATTGTTGAAATCCAAGGCCCAATCCATATGCATGACCGTATCTTGTAGAAGAGGGATCCAAGCCCATTAGAAGAAGAAAAACAGAAATGGATCCTCCCATGAGGAGACCAACGTCGGGATGAGGCGTTAAACCAAGCGCTTACTATTGGGAGGCAACCCAATGTTTTGAAAAAAATAAAAAAAAAAAAAAAGGGAAAAGGGAAAAAAAAAAGGGGGGGATATTTTTTACTTGTTTTTGACTTTTGTTTGCTATTGTGTTGTTATCTCTTTTATGTGTCTTTAGTTTCGTTTTTGCTCTTTTCTTTTCCTTTCTTTTGTTTAATCTGATTACTCTGTGCTTTGAGCTCATTTGTGCAGCAGCTTGTGGAAACATCCAAACGGAAATCGAAGTCCTTCGCCAAAGGTTTGAAACGCGCATATCTTGGAGAAAAAGAAACTCGATCGCATTATCGGTAATATCTCTTCTTTTCTCCTCTTCAATGGATGCCGATATCTTTCTGTCGAACCTTCGTAAATATTTCCCTTCACTTCCTCAAATGCTGTTTTTAAAAATTTATAAAGTACGGATGCACTAGACTTTTGAAGGGGCTTGATCGCTCCGCCTAAATTGTCCTAGGCTGATCATCCGATGGCTTATCGAAGCCAAGGTGAGATTGTGCCGCGTGGCCGGACATTAATCTCGCAAAATACATGCCTGGTCTAGGAAAGAGCTACTACGCCAAGAGGCGAAGAGCGAAAAGGTTACAAGTATGTTATACATGTGCTAGATGGAATTGTAACCAGACTTGTCGTTCATTAGGTTTTGTGTCCAGAAATAGAGAAGATAAACTGTCATTTATTAAGAATTGTATGAGTAACGAGTCGCTGGATAATGTTTTATTAACTCTTGAGTCACATTCTTGTGGACTTGTTCAGCGTGAATTGCTTAATCTATGGACACAATTTCGTGATGAATTGCTGTGTTATAGTCTAGGGAATCTGACTAAAAACGACCCTGTTTGCCAGTTTATAAGAAAACTGGATGGGAAGCCAATCCCCGACTCATAGAAGGCGTTTCAGCCGTTACTGGACGTAAAACCAGAGGAAGATGTGAGCCACAATCACAACTACTTGTATATTTGAATGTGTGTTGTTTTTGTAGAATTTTTTTTTTTCTTGTTTCGTTTGATCTGATTATCAATGTTGTTTTTGTGTTGTTGTTTGTTGATTTTGTTTGTTTTAATTTCAAGTTTTCTTTTTGACAAACCATATGACTACCCCATGTCATACACACACGTGGAAGACATTGTGAGGTTTGTCAACCTCGCGTCCTAAAGTATATCCTTTAGCTTTTCATTGCTTCATCGTGGTACCGACAAGTGAGGGGGCTTTTTTTTTTCAACCACCCACCGAAAGTTTATCTCCATGTTCTATGGCACACGTGGTCGTTCAAGTGTGGAGGTCTTTGTACAACAGCCCACACCGAAAGCATATCTATTTTTCTTGAAAAAATAATCTCGGGGGCGCATAAATCTGGGTCATCGAGCAACCCCCAACGAAATTATGTCCCCATGTGTCAAATTTGAGAGTTTTACGTGTGTATATATCCATGCTGCATATTTTGAAATGTCATTTCATACCCTGTCTTGCACTTGAATCGCATAATACCTAACGTGCATCATTGTCTTACACAAGTTTAGAGCACTTGTAGAAATGGAGAAAACACCAATTCGGCGATTCCAAAATATATGCGTATTTTGTGGATCGCAATTTGGTAAAGATGGAGAGTTTACAACAGCAGCTCTTGATCTTGGTAGGACATTAACTGCGAGGGGTATTCATTTGATTTATTGAGGGGGTAGTCTTGGGTTATGGGGTGTGTGTCCGACAGCTTGCATCCTTGGGAGGCCAGTAAAGTTCTCACAAGGCATTATCCCTAAACCATTAGCCTGTGGCGCGCTATCATAGGCAACAACAATGGGGACAGAGTTACGGTCTCTAGCATGCATGAGCGTATTGGGCAGCATACTCTGTCATTAATCTGATGGCATTTATAGGCTTTGCCCTTTGGCCCGGTGGCGTAAACTCGATTTAAACGCGAAAACTCTGTTAATCTCTATCTGCTTGGTTTGCTTCATTATCGTTCTGGGCTCTCTTTCTCTTTATTGTGTTTATTTGAGTTGAGTTTTTTTTTTCAGGTTGTTTCTCTCTTGTCATGTCCAGGTAATATTTTCTAATATCGGTTTTTAGATTGGTGGCTTAAAAAGTTCAAGTTCTCTTGAAACGCATTCTGGATCTCTTCAATTCATAATGGCTGAATAAGGAGGCTAACTTCTAAACGTTTTAGACCCATTCTAACTGACTTGTTTGTGTTTGCTGATTTGTTGGACTTTATTTTTTTCTGAGTAAGTTTAGTTTTATGTAATTTCGAGTTGTTGTGTGTTTTTGTCTTTATCAGTTTCGATTCGAAAAAAAAAACATTGTGGAAAAACCTGAGAATGGCAAGAATATGGGGTTTCCTTAACTCTTGAAACGCATTCTCTCTAAATAAATCTATAGGTTGTTTATTTTATGTTGTTTGAAGTGTCTTGTTTCTTTGTTTTGTTCCTTCATAATAAAGGTATAATATGGCTGGCAACACGCTTTAAGTCTGGCGGGCTACTCACTGGTCACCCTAAAATTGTTGAAATATAGCAATCGTTGACTCAAGTGTAACAATGCCACGCTCAGCCTGTGCTTTTCATTACATTTTGTGGGTCGATGATAAGATAATGATTGAATTAAGAATAACTCTTGGAAAATGATAAATGATGCATGGATCTGTGTGCTTGAAATGTCTATTGGTTTTCGCTTTGCTTTTGATTCCTTGCGCAACATTGAGCACTGAGCTATTATCACTGAGTTATTTGTTCACTTAGAGAAAGTTTATGTAATTTAAATGTTTCTTCAGATTTCAATGAATTCTAGAACTTGTTTGATGGTCACTCGAGGCGAAATCCTAGACTGTGCAACATTGGGGAAATGATTAGGCCATCTTTGGACCGTTTGAGCCTTAATAGCCAACCTTGACTGAAATTGATCCCTAGTTACCCTTTGAGCCTTTGTAAGCCTTTTTCTTTGTTAACTCACTAAAAGATTTCCTAACCTCAAATGAATTTATTCCAAACAGTTTATCCCTTACCTATGAGCATGTAGATCATTCACAATTAAATTCTGAGTTATGTTCTGGTTTTGGGAAATTAGAGGAGGTTGAATTATGCCATGAGCAATGCAAGTAAGTTTTATTATGTTTGTAAAAAAAAAAAAAAGAGAAAAAAAAATCTGTACTTATCTTCCACGTACTTAAACATTGAGGACAATGTATTTTTTAAGTGTGGGGGAGTGGAATTGCAGTAAAAAAAAAAAAAGAAAAAAAAGAGTTCTATACCCTTGGGCGTTCTTAAAAAGAATGAAACAACAAAGTGTGGGGGTGTAGTTTCTTTTGCTTTCTGCAAAAAAAAAAAGAAAAAAGGAAAAAAGAAAAAAAAAGAGAGTTCGAGTGTTCTGAATAAGTTTGGGAGAGTCATGATGAATAAGAATTTTTATGTCATGGGCTTGAGCTCTACATAATATTGAATGATTTTATGTGTTTGTGGGTGATTTGAGCCTAATTATTATCCTTTATCATACCTTCACCCAAGCCAAACGTTACAAGCTTAATAAAGTCCTACTTGATCCTTGGTGTTGTGCATGTCTACATTAGTGGAGAGTGACTTGAAAAGCAGCCTATGGAGTTCATTTATACACACATCTTCAATATTAAATATGATTCATTTTTATGCATAAACTCATCCGGGTTACAAGTGATTAGGTGAGAATGGCTCTACACACACACACTTGAGGAATTGAAGTGAAGCGAAACTAATCTTTGAGATAAAATTCTTGATCAAGTGCATTATTTTGAAGTTTTCCTTGGGTTATAATTAAGTACAATCTTTGAGGCCTATTTGCAAGTTGAAGCATTTGTGTGTGTTTTAATTTTTCTTTGATTCTGTTTCGGTTTAGTTTTGTTTCGTATCATTTTAGTTGCTCGAGGACTAGCAAAGTCTAAGTGTGGGGGAATTTGATAGGTGTCTATTTATGTATTACTTTTATATCAATTCGTCCATGTTTCTTTGCTATATTCCTTGGTATTTTTATGTTTTTGTGTGGTTTTGATGTTTGTAGGAGTTTTGGAGCAACTTGCACAAAAATGGAGTAAAACCCTTCATTTTCACCTCTGCTAGTCAACCATCTTCTCGGATTTAATTGTATTGATATACAATGAACCCGATGACATATTATATACCGTTGGAAAGCTCTCGAAGTCTATTTTCTGGAGAAATTTACGGTTTATAAATCCATTCAGTGTACCAAAAGTTGTAATCAAAACAGTGTGAGATGTATAGAAATATAATTCCACAAGCACTGTAGCATGTATAATACGGGGCACTGTAGCAAGTCACTGTAGCAGAGTATTTAAACACATTTTAGGGTTTTATTTTCATAACTTGAAGAGGGGAGAACGTGGTGGAGGCTACAGCTCTGGAATTCTTTCATCTCTTGGAGTTCTTGAAGGAGAAAGGAAGCTTGGAAAGAGGAAGAACTACAATCCAAAGAGAATTACATCAAATTTGCTAAGTTTTTCCCTTCCCTTTCATTTTCTGGAATGTCTCCATGTTGTATTGTATTTACCACGTTCTTAAACATGTGTAACTGAATCTGAATTGGTTGAGGGTGATTTCAAAGCCCCTGATATGGTTTTTGTAAGTTGATTGTGCAAGAAGTTGTTATCCAATTCTCTAATTGAAGTTGCTTGTATTTTCCCATGTCTAATGCTTATGATTGCTTGCTGGATTGTATTTGGGTGGCCAACTGAATATAATCTGGATATTGTCTATTGCTATTGAGACTAGAAATCTTGATCCGTAATTGTCTTGAATTTCTAATCATTAGTAGCAAAATTGTGATCAGAGATTACAATTGGAGAATATAACCTAAGTTAAATAATCCGAGCTTGTGTGTTTATTGCTTAGATCAACCTATCTTTCTTATCATAATGCATCCATTGAATTAAACTCAGAGAGCTTGTTCTAGGTTGTTTAATGGATAGAGATTAAATAAAGAGCCTGTTTTATTTAACAACAAAGTAAGGAAAGATTGGGATAACAGAGCTTGTTGTTATCTACGGTTGATAATTTCAATGGTGTAATTGGATGACAATTCTATGATTAATTAGCAAATCCATATCTTGTGGCAGAGAAGGATCCCTTAACCAGATTTCTTCCATTGATTTTTCACTCAAATTAACTTTCTGTTTTGTTATTTGTCATTTGCTTTCGTATTGAGTTTAGTTAATCAATCAACAAAACCCCCCATTTATTCTGTTTTCGCTTTCGAATAACAAATTCAATTAGAATCAATCCTCGTGGGAACGATATCTTACTCATCACTTTATTACTTGTGCGACTAGTATACTTGCTAGTTTCGAACGCATCAGAAAGGGAGTCAACTTTTTTGCCGTATGAAAGGAGGTGTTATACCAATATTTTGCCCAAGACACCTAGCGAGACCATTTTCATGGCTTGGTATTGGCAAAACAATGCAAAAAAGTTTCCACACAACGATTGACAACTTCAGATCGGCCATCCGTTTGTGGATGATAATCTATACTCCTTTTGAGCTTTATTCCTCGTAATTTGAACAGTTCTTCCCAAAATGTGCTCATGAAAATCTTGTCCTGATTCAAAAAAATGGATTTGGGAATGCCATGGAGGCATACCACTTCTTGAAAGAACATCATAGCCACGGATGGGGCAGTAAATGGATACTTGAAGCCAATGAAGTGATCATACTTAGTCCGTCCACAACTACCAAGATAGTATCCACACCATCGGACTTAGGTAAACCCTCCACAAAATCCATGGTTAAGTCATCCCAAACTTGTTTCGGAATTGGAGGGGCTGCAAAAAGCCTGCAGAAGACGATGCCAAGTATTTATTCCATTGGCATGTGGAACAATTGGGTATATACATTTCGATGCCTCTCTTCATGCCTTCCCAATACAAATTAGATGTGATCCTCTTATAAGTTTCCAGGAAACCAGAATGACCTCCTATATAGCTGTCACGAAACTCATGTAACACCAAAGGAATTAGCGAATAACCCTTAGGTAGCACGAATCGATTTTTAAAGAGAAGCTAACATTGCACCAAAGAATAAAAAGGCCTAGAATTAGAATTCTGCTGGAAGGCATCCACAATCTGCATATATTTAGGGTTCAAAGCTACTTGAGTCTTAATGTCTTGAAATTAAATCACTCGGGGCACTATCAAAGCCATTATAGAGGCAGGTAATTCTCTACTAGATAAGGCATTAACAGCCTTATTTTCAAGGCCAAGGCGATAAACAATCTGAAAATCATACCCTATTAGCTTGGTAAGCCATTTTTGATGTTCCATATACACCAACCTCTACTCCATCAGTAACTTCAAACTTTTCTGATCCGTTTTAATTATTAATTTTCTGCTCAATAGACAGTGCCTACACTTTTGAACGCAAACACTATAGCCATGAGCTTGCGTTCATAAATAGTAACCTCTTTGTGGAAGACATGACTATAATAACCAATGGGGCGATCTTGTTGCAACCAAATAGCGCCCAATCCATGTCCTAAGGCATCTATTTTCACCACAAAAGGCTGTGAAAAATCAGGTAATGCCAAAACCAGAACTTGGGTCATAGCCTGTTTAAGTTTGTAGAATGTTGTTTCTGTCTCCTCATCCCATGAAAAACAATGCTTTCTTAACCTATAAGTCAAAGGTCTTGCTATGGTTCCATATCCTTGAACAAAACATCGATAATAGCCAATAAGCCCTAAAAATCCCTTTAATTACTTTAGAGATTTTGGACTTGGCCACTGTAAAATAGCTTTCCCTTTACACTCATCAGCAACTACACCATCATTGGAAATAATTTGGCAAAGGTACTCCAATTTACATTCGCCAAATAAGCACTTCGTCTCATTAGCAAACAATTTGTAGCCAACACATTAAATATCCTACCCAGATGCTCTACGCGATCCTCCAATGATTTGCTGTAAACCAAAATATCATCAAAAAATACCCAAACGAACTTCCACAAATATTCCTTGAAAACCTCATTCATTAAGGCCTAAAAGGTGGTAGGAGCATTAGTCAGCCCGAAAGGCATGACTAGAAACTCATAATGGTCTTCATGCACAGCTTTTGGGGCATTCTCTGGTCGCCCTCGAATTTAACGATAGCCAAACTTCAAATCCAATTTTGAAACAATTTTGCCCCATGCAATTCATCAATAGCAGGAATAGAGAATTTATCAGGTACAATTATCTTGTTGAGAGCTGTGTAATCTACACAAAACCTCCAACTCCATCCCTCTTTTTAACCAACAAGAGAGGGCTAGAAAAGGGACTGCAACTTGGTTGAATTATGCCCACTGCCAAAATTTCATTGACCAATTTTTCAATTTAATTTTTTTGAATGTGGGGATACCTATAAGGTCGTACACTCATAGGTGAAGTATTGGGTTGAAGAGTAATAGCATGATCTCTTGTTCTATGGGAGCATTTCACCTTACCATTGAAAAACCTATTTATACTGCTACAACACCTCGATAATTGGACTAGGAATAGCCTTCTGGTTGGGTTCTGTATCCATGTCCATAGCTACCAATTCTAGCAATACCCCTTCTCTTTGTCCCTTAAAAGCTCTCACCAAAGTTTTGAGAGAAACAGTGACTTACTCAAGCCCGGATCTCCATGCAAAGTAACTTTCACACCTCCTATATTGAACATCATAGTAAGTACTTTCCAATTCACCTGCGTGTTTTTCAAAGTTGCTAACCATTGCATCCCTAGGATCACATCTAAGCTTCCTAACTACAGAGTCAGGAAATCTCCTACAATTTCAACATTCTGCAATGACAAGACAACTCTATAAATTCCTTCTCTTCTAACTGCCATCCCTGTGCCCATCAATACCCACTGTTATGACCATATAAAATCGAGCCTACATTAATTCTAATACAGTAAACTCATTACTAAAGCCCATCATTAGGTCCGTTATTTAGGTCCACAACGACCCATTTAGATTCCTATATAAAACCCTCTTGATCTTTGTTTAAGGTATGCACATTTATCTAAACTCCCTCTCTAAATTTCCTTTGCTTTTAAGAACTTCTCTCTCTAAGAAATTCTTTTATAAAATTCCAGCGTGCCGAAAACTAACTTGAATGTCAGAGGGTTCTTGCCGCACCACCGCCAACGCCCTTGACCTTTTTCTTTGATCTCAAGACCCATACTCGACATTCTGCTAAAGCTTCGTCCCGCTTTCTGCCCATTCAAAAATCGTGCATCAACACCCATAACTACTAATGCCTACTCTAGGAATAATCAATTCCCTTACCAAATTCACCAAAATAAAGTTATGAGTTGCACAACAGTCAATCAATACAATCACTTCATGGTTAGCAGTCCTACCTTTGATCTTCATGGCATTAGGTGAAGTCAATCCTACGACATAGGTGATTGAAAGCTCCACCGTGTCCCTTATTCCCATCTCCTCTCTTGAGTCAGCTTCAATATCCCTACCTTATTCAACGACTTTGTTTCATCACTTACAACAAACACTTGAAGCCCCTTCTTTTTGCATCTATGGCCCGGCGAGTATTTCTCATGGCAACAGTAACACAACCTTTTTTTTTAATCAAATATTCGCTTGAAAGAAGATTCAAAGTTCAGAGCTGCAGCTTGTTGCATCGTTTAAAAATTTCTTGTAAGTGGAGAAATTGGAATTTTCTAGCTAAAGGCCATGGAATTGGGTGAGCTTTTGCTGAAGGCCCGACTAGAGATACCCTTGGCCTGTTTCAACAGCTAATTATAGTCCTCCACCCTTTGGGCCAAATCAATAATCCAGCCCAGCCCACTAGGCTGAATCATGGGCATTTCATCCCTCATTTTCGGCTTCATGCCATTGACGAAACTTCCTTCCAAAACCAACTCTGACATGTCAATAAATGGGGCAACTAACATCTCAAACTGCCGCCAATAATCTCTCACCGTCCCATCTTGTCAAAGTGTCAGGAACTGCTCGCAGAATGTTCCCTCTTGAGATGATCGGTTCAATATCAACATCTTCAACTCCTTCCAATCTCGCACTGGTTGGTGTCGATCTTCCCATTGAAACCATGCTAACGCCTCCCCTTCCAAACAAACCACGGCTGCTTCCATCTTCTCCCTAAGGGTCAAATGATTCAAGGTGAAATACCTCTCCTCCCTAAAAATCCATCCATTTAGGTCAACTTCGTAAAAAACCAGCATCTCCAAACGCATCATCCAACCATCAAACCTCCAATCAATACTATGGGAGTTGTCGCAGCTACCCTCCCCCTTCACATGCTCAGTATACGATTTTCCCATGGTGAAAAGGGGTGTCTCCTCTGGAGTCTGAGATGGCTCGATGGTTGTGTTTGAACCCAAAGGAGATCCCTCCAATTGCTGCACCAACCGATCTACCTTGTTCAATACTGTCAACTTCTCTATAATCGTGGCTAAACTCTTCTCTAAAACCAGAACTGTCAGAGATCACCTTTCACCGATTCCAGCTCCTTTTTCAATTCACCATGTACTAGTTTCACCCTCTCCTCCACTGAATCTTGACGAGTTGTAGAGGTCTTCTTCCCATCCATACCCAGGTGAGTGCTCAAATACCACTTTTGATAGATTTTTAGGAATTTTTTCGAGAAAATTTATTCAAATAGGAGAAGCTTGTATTTACAAAATATTGCTAGGCATTCGAGAGGCGTAGCTCTCTCCCAGAGGAAACAAAATACACAAATTTGCTCTCTCTCCCCTATGTTTCTTCTTTATTCTATTTCCTAAAGTAATAGAATTTTAACAAACTCAGTCTCTCTTACTTTTCCTAACTGTATTATTTTCCTTTCCCTTAGCACAACTAATTCCCTTAATTCTCTCTTTTGGCTCGTCTAGTGTAAGTGAACCTAATGGGTAGTCTATCATATTACTTCTCCAGTATTAATTTTTCCACGAGCTAAAGGCCACCAAAATACTTGGATTTTAGGATGAACTTTAGCCTTCCATATTCGAAAGCCTCTCTGTCAAGGCTTCCCATTAAGAGTCAATAATCAATCCCTCAAGATAAGACTTATAAGAATGACTTCTAGAGCTCTCTCTCATCCATACTCTTTCATCATTTCTCATCTCATCAAAATACACATACCATCTCCATGAGGGTTGCATATTCTGGAATTATTCAATCCTTCAAATTCCTCTTCAAATTGAAATTCCAATTCCAATCATTTGAAGAGGGTAACACGCAAGAACGGATTTTGGCATTTTTATTGGGGCACAATCTATAAAAGTAAGGGAAGCTCTCCGTCGAGGGGGCTATCTGCTAACCATTTATCCTCCCAAAACTGAATATTCTTCCCATCTCCCACTTTAAACAAGATATGAGAAAGAAAGAAAAGAAATTCTTTTGATATTGCTTTCCACAGACTTCCACAGGTTCCAAAAATTAGCCATTTTTGTATCCCAGCCATTTGGGTGTAAATCATACAGAGTTTTAATTACCCTATACCAAAGAGAGTCTTTCTCAAGCGGCAATCTCCGAAGCCATTTGGCTAATAAAGCCCTATTTTTGTTCACCAAGTTCTCAAGTCCTAGCCCTCCTTTACTCTAGGGCCTAGTCACAATATCCTACCTTATAAGATGGGAGCCTTTGCTTTCATCGTATCCATCCCACAAGAAATTTCCCATCAATCTTTCATGTGTTTGGCAATTATATAAGGAATTTTAGAAACGGAAAGTAAATAAATTGGTAAAGCTGATAGGACGGAGTGAACCTTTGGCAATGAATTCTCACCCTTGTCAATCAAATTTTTTTTGCATATTGCTTAACATAGCAAGATACATGGTACAATAGTTGTTTCCTAATTCTAATAAGCCAAAAGTTCGTGATGATGCTAGTAATATTGCTCTCTTGTGGTGTAAACATGACATTGTTAAGGGTTTCCAAGCTTCTTCCTCACTTCGAACATATCGCATCTTTCAACACTAAATAGCATAATTGTCGTCATTCTTTCTCTACCCTTATTTTACCATGAGCACTTCATTTTAATTAAATATAAGATCAGAGATTTTGATTAGTCGAACACCTTTAAAATTAAAAGTAAAAAATCTTTGTGTGGGAAATAAAAAATAAAAATAAAAAGAGGTAATAGAAGGAAATAGATGTATTGTCCAACTCTAATGGTACGTTGAGCATCAAAATCAAATAAAAATATTCAAAGATAATGTTCATAGAGAATTTTATGAAGTTACCATCTATTCCTATAAAAATATTTATCATCAGTTTTCAATAAAAACGAAAAACAAAAAATAACTAATATCAGATCATTGATATTCAATTACCTTTAGATTTCTAACCTAAAAGAAACGGGCCTTTGCTGAAAAATCATCCGACCTCTCAAGAGTCCCTTTATCAACCCTCAAACCAAGGAGTAAGATATCTCAATCACATCAAGAAAGTCAACACTCTCTTTCCCTTATCTATGTTGAAATCTCAAATCTTAACCCTACTCGGAGGAAAAAGAGACCATCAAGCTAGCAATTACAGAATTATGCCTAATCTAAATTGCATAACCATCAGACAATGTATTTGCCTCCTAAAACCTGATTATTTTCGCACCAAAAATTATACTTACATATAACAAAAACAAAACCCTAACTTAAAAAGGTCCAATGACATTGAAAAGAGCTCTAACTACACCGGAATCGTATTCAATGATGTGCATACAATTCTTGCAACTTATGACTTAAGTGCAAAAAAGAATTATCCTCTACAAAACCTCAACATCTGCATGCCTAATTGACAAATTCTATTAACTAATTTAGCACCCCTAATTCCAGTTAAAAATAACCATATGCACAGACGAAGCTACGTAGGGCCAAGGGGCGATCGCCCCTTGTGAAATTCAGTCGCCCCTTGTGAAATTCAAAAAATTTTTGACAAATAATATCAATTATACCCCTATATGTTTAGATATGTTCTAAAGTTTCCCTACATACTTAATGAAATCAAACCAAACACCCTTATATATTAGAAATTTTCCCAAAGAAAAAAAGACCCATATGATTATTAAAATCAAATTCACCTTTTTGATTTACTTTCTTCTTATGTTGGTCATATCTCTTTAATCCCAAGAATACTCAAAATAGTTTGTGTCCTAAATTTATATCTCTCCCACTCTTGAATCTTCATTTAAACAAAATTATGAACCCAAAAATCAAATATTATTCAGTTTTTAATTAAAATAATTATAATTGCTAATACAAAAATCAAGATTCAATTTTTAACATTTAAAAGGGTAACTTCAGTATTTGTAAACTTTATTTTTTATTTTTAATTACGTTTTGCTTCAAAGTCATGCTTTTATATTGTATGATTAAGCATCTAACACCAAATTGTTATATTATAACATCTTCATGATATTGCACATAATATTTCTTACAATTAAAGTATTATAGGAAACATTATAAGTGCATATGAATTTTTTGGTGTTTGATTTTATTGAAAGTTTAATTTATTGTTGTTTTTATATGCTTTATGATGGTATAAATTTGCCCTTCCTAGACTCAATTTCCGGCTACGTCCCTGACCATATGGTCTCTCTCTCCTTCCCCAATAGAATAAACTTTTCCAACCTCTTCAAATAAATACATAAAATACCTGGATGAATGAATAAGGGCGAAAATCCTAAAAGAATCAAGAAAATAAATAAATTGTGAATTCTGCCAATAAAGACAAGATTAAAACTTGTAACCTCTTAACAACGTATTAAAAAAAAAATCATCAAAATCTGGAAGTATTTGGAATTTTAAAAAAATTATTTAAAAATTAGTCCATATAGATTTCTGAAATACTAACCCAGCAAAGGCAGAATTGAGAAGAAAAGCACGAATGGTAAAAAACCGGAGCATCATCTCCAACTTGGAGACGAACCCATCACCATATCCATAGTTGGAAGAAGAGGCAGAGCGTGTACAAGAGTGACCATATCCATATCCTCCAGCTCTGCTTCTGGTGTAACTGTTCTTATTGATATCGTAGTTGGAGCGCTTTCGATCGTCACTGAGTACCTCGTAGGCCTCGGAAAGCTGTTTGAATCTGAGGGTTGCGTCGTCTCTCAAGGCCTTTGGAGATTGGGAATGCTTGTCTGGATGATATTTCAGTGCCAGTTTCCTGAATGCTTCCTTGATTTCCTCTCTGCTTGCATTTCTGTTTAAACCCAATACTTCGTAGTGATTCTGATCCATCCTTATGCTTAAATCTTCTTCCTTCTCCTCATTTATACTGCTCTCCCCGATTCAACTGCAACCAAATCGTGGCTCTTACGTGTCCACTTCTTTCCGGTTTGGGCCAAGTAATAGGCCCCATCTCATAGCTGCAGTTGAAAGACCGGTTATGAGTACAAGGGTAATTTAGTTAATTCAAAGGGAGAAAAATAATAAAATAATATAAACATTGGGTGATTCTATGATTAGGATACCGAGGAAAAAATGGAACATTAATAATGAGACGAAAATAAACCGGACTATTAAATCAATGGTCTATATTAATTAAAATAAAATTAAGAAATTTGAAAGTTTAATGGTTAAATAAGCATTATTTGATTTGAACACATTGTATTTAAGTGATTTAAAATTATGGTTATCCCTTTAAATTAAAAATCTATAAATTACATTAGATGAAGTCTATCTTTATATCCATCTATAAAATAATAATTTTGATTAAATTTATTTATTTTATATTAAAGTTTGTATTTAGTCCATCTATGATTCCCTCAATAACATTATACATTTTACGAAGTTTACATTACATAAAAGTCTACCTTTATGTCCATCTATTAAATAATGATTTTGATTGAATTTATCTTGTTTAGATGGAAGTCTATTTTGAGTCCATCAATGTGTCCTTTCCTAAGGTTCTTTTTTTTAATTTTTTGTGGAAGTTAGACTAAAATGGAAATCCATATTTATGTCCATCGAATTAAAAAGTAAAATAAAAATAAAAATTTTGCTTCTCACCATTTGAACCCATCGAAACATAAGTCAAATTGAAAAGGTGTGTCTCACCAATTTATCCTATAAAACCTTAATTTAGAATTTAAAATCATTTTCCAACATTTGAATAATTGAAAACTTAAATTAATTTTAAGAATTGGTTTCCTACCATTTGAATATATTAAATAAAAAAATAAATTTAACAAGTGTTTCCTACCACTTTGTCCTATGAAACCTTATATAATAATTAAAAATATATTTCCTAGCACTTGAACATATGCAAAGAGTTATATTGGTTAACCTATAATCACTTAAATCTATGAAACTTCTTACATTAGTAAATGGGATAATATCATAGACCTTCCCTACCTTCAGGCTTTATTTTATTAATAAAGGCCTTTTGCATTTTTTTTATAAATTTAGTTCTTAGGTTTTGGAAAATATATCACAGATCTCCCTTCCATTAAAATCACCGTTAGATGACATCATCTTTCAGTCCAAATATTCTGTAATTACTTAAACGCCCTTTGAAAAATTTCTAAATTAAATAATTTCAATTAAAAATGAAACAAAAAATTTAAAACACCCCTAAAACAAATTAAATTACAAACACCTACCCTAAAAATATCCAGTCACCACCACCACAAACCTAAAATCCAAACTAACACCTCACCATCAATATCCAACAACCTAGAAACATAAAAACACCAACTCATTTAAAAAAAATGATTTCCACCGGTGATGCACCACCACCTCCATTGATGCACCATTTAGAGAACTTCTCTGTTGCAACTTTTGATTTGCCATAAACATTCACAGGAACAATTTCATTTTCTTTTTTGTAACCATTTAGAGAACTTCTCTGCTGCAACTTTTGATTTGCCATAAACATTCACAGGAACAATTTCATTTTCTTTTTTGTAAAACGACTTCACTCCTTTGTAAACTAATTTGAATTAAAAAAAAAAAACATGACAACAACACTCAAAGTAGAGTTTCTAGCAAAAGCTCGAATTATAATTGGTCTTTTAGCTTCAATTGTTTCAATTGTTTCCACCCTATCCACTTCACTCTTCCAGCATCTGCAACTTTCTCTACCTACAACTTGGTGCATAGCATAAAGTTATGAACTCCATGCGACCCAATTGAGTCCCAAGGACTCAGAGCTGAATTCAAAATCAATAACATAATCAAAATCAACTTAAGCTCACCTCAATTCCACAATCCATGCCACATAAAAACCCAAACTTTCAATTACAACAAATAATCAACGATAAATTGACAACAAAAAAACACATCAAGCACAAATTTTGACACAAACTAAGAGATGGGAATTGGAAAAACTCCCTATCTAATCTGGCAGTGGAGCAACAGAGCAAGAAAGCGTTAAGATTCGAGTCATTCACGAGCATAAGATTTCAAAGTGGTATCAATAACAGCAGCAATAAACCCTTTTTCATTGACGACAAAATGGATTGGTAAGCTTAGAAAGGGAAAATCATGTAAGCTTCTATGGAAGAGGAGGAGAGGAGGGCAGAGGTGGGACAGGTCTGGTAGGAGAGAAGAGAGAAGTTGAAAGTTGAAGAAGAAAGAAGCTATGTTTGTTTGGTTATTATAAGAAGAAGCTTTGTTAGTTTAAATATGATTTTGTTCGTTTAACAATTAAACAATTTATTTGGCTTGGTGGTTGAGTGCAAGTATGATAACTTTTAAGTCTTGAATTCGAATCCTCCCAACACCACGTTTCTATTTCTTAAATTATAATGGTTTAAATGACTATATGATCATATTTTTTTAATAAAATATTAAAGTAGCAATTAAAGCACCAAAACGAGACTAAATTGAACTTATTATTGACCAAATATATTCATATAGACATGCATAAAAGTAGTAGAGCATCCAAATCAATGGTTTTTTTTTTTTTAATTTAACATGAGTTTACATGTGTTGTGTCTCAATTTTGTAGCAAAACAGAAATGGCGATTTTACCCTTTACAAGAAAAAATGAATTACAAAAATACTCATTCTATAGGAAAAATCCAGATTACCCTTGGTTGTTGCGAGACTTCTATATGATTTGCGGAGAGCTGGCCCATGTCACCTCTGATAGATTATGAAGAGCCATGTTGCAGGTACATGATGGTGACTAGCATAAGGAAACAAATTAAAGTTTCTGGACGATATGTGACGGCGGGAGCAAAACAGCAAATATGAAAGATGGTAATACTTCCAAGACTGAGATAATGCCTACAAAACCGTATTATTGAAATAATGGACTGTAAATGACTATCTAGATACTGTTCTAGATAGCACAGAAATAACTATAATTGCTTGTTTGATCTCAAACTTAAAGGCAGTGATCTAACAAAAATTTGTAGCCTAATGGTATGAATAAGATGGTTGGGTCACAATTGGTCATGCAAAGGATAGAAATAGAGAACAACTACGACCGATGATAGGAAATTATATGATGATTTTTTGCACTGAACATCAATAGCTGTGTTTGGATTATACTTGACGAGAATCATGCTTGATAGGTATATTTGGATATTGTTTTGGCTATAAAAGAAATAAACAGGGCTATGTCTAGCTCTAATGATTAGAGAATGTGTTTGAGGAACGTGTTTGGGAATCTAAGAAAAATAAGGATGATTGATGAATAATTATGAGGGTTCACTTAAGGTATGTAAAGTGAATGTCTTGATTTCCTATGGAAATGCATGAGAGTCCTTATATAGCTAATATGTAAGAATTGTATTAATGTCAACTAGGGTAGGGGATAGGATAATAAGATACAATGTTATAATTATCTTAATAAAAATATGGGATAACTGCTAAGATAAGGTCTAGAAATATTTATCTAGGATAAATAATAAAATAAAATATAAAGATATTCCTAGGATAAATCTATAAGACTTGTACCACCTTGCCCTGACCTTTAACCTCAATTGTAATTTACCAAAATATCCCCTAAGTGGGCGTTGGCTTTAACATCTTGGGCTAAATAGGCCTCATATTTCCTATTTGTGCCAGCCAATCCATACCCATCAAGAAGCCCTATGGTTGGCTTGGATCCACTTGATTTGAGTACACAGATTGGATACAGTTTCATATTCAGATTTAGAGTTCAAATTCAAATTTGGCTCATGAGGCCAGCTTGAGCCAAGCTTATGGGGCTTGATTAAGCCTAATATTGATTATGCTAGTGCTAGACTTTGTTTATGGGCTTTTACTAAGGCAATTTTCAAGGCTTTATACTGATTATACTGACTTTACTGATTGTACTATAGTGCCATGGCCATAGACTTATACTGATTGTATTGATTTAGAGTTCAGATTCAGATTAGCCCATAAGGCTTGCCTAAATCGAGCCTATGGGGCTTGAGCCTAAGTCGAGCCTATGGGGCTTGAGCCAAAATCAAGCATCAACATTAAACCCCCCGATCAGGTGGGCCATGCAAAATGTTGAGATGGGCTGCATAATTGCGAACATGAATGTATGTATTTAATTCTAGTTGATCATGTTCAACACTTTTGTCCTCCACAATAGTGAAAGTTTTCACCTAATTGTGCATGCCTCGCTTTCTAAGTTCAGATGGTGTTGTAAATTTTTTTTGTCTGTATTTCACTAAGCACATTTTCTGTAGTTATCTGACATAATGGATCTTGGTCCTACATGTTTCTGAATTGGGCATAGTCTATATGTCATTCTTGAGTCAAGCTAAGCTTGAATCAAGCTACTCAACTCTTGAATCGGTTTCAACTTGAGTTTTCTATTGGCTTCATGTTTTAGAGTCCACTTGAGCTCTTTGGATGAGTCTTTCTTCACGGGCTTTAAAGATAATGGGCTGTATTTGAGGACTTTGCTTCTCTAGATCTATTTAAAGAATTTTATATGAATCTTGCCTTGCCTTGTAGGCCTTACAGATGATGGGTCATATTGAAAAGAATGAAAGGTTCTTAGCCGTTTTCGTGAAGTCTAACCTCCCAATTTGACTTAAACTCTTCATCTATCTTGTACTCAAATTTGAATTTTCAATTTCTCCTTGAATTTTGAGTTTTTAGCATGATTTTCTCTAGAACTATTACTCTTTCAAGGGCACTTTAAATACTGCTTCATTCTGTTTTCTCTACATTTTGAATTTCAAACTGAAAATATAAGCTTTCTGCCTTCTGTTGTTGCTTTTGTTGTTGATAAGTACTTGCAATTTGTGTTTTGTCAAGTTTAATCCTCTGATTTTCATCTTTCTAACTACTTGATCTGTGATTGCTTTTGTATTTCAGTGCTTTTGACGTCATTCCCTTTCTTTCTTTTACAGTTCTATTTATCAAGTACTGTCTTGCTTTCTTTTGCTGATTAGGATTTAGATAGCAAAGTTTCTCTCTTTTCCATCTAAATCGTTATGTATGCTTTCTCTATATTCAATCATCCTCTCTTTCTCTGATTCATGATTCTTTCTCTGTTGTTGATAAGTGTCTATTTATATATCATTTTCATATCAATTCGTCCATGTTTCTTTGCTATATTCCTTGGTATTTTTATGTTTTTGTGTGGTTTTTGATGTTTGTAGGAGTTTTGGAGCAACTTGCACAAAAATGGAGTAAAACCCTTCATTTTCACCTCTGCTAGTCAACCAATTTCTTGGAGTTGATTGTATCGATATACAATTAACCGGATAACATGCTATATACCATTGAAAAGCTCTCGAAGTCTATTTTCTGGAGAAATTTACGGTTCACGAATTTATGTAGTGTACCGAAAGTTGTGATAAAAATGGTATGAGAAGTGTATATTTGTAATTCCATATATCACTGTAGCATGTTATTAAATACGGGGCACTGTAGCAAGTTACTGTAGCAGAGTATTTAAACACATTTTAGGGTTTTATTTTCATAACTTGAAGAGGGGAAAAACGTGGGAGGAGGCTGCATTTCTGGATTTCTCTCATCCCTTGGAGTTCTTGAAGGAGAAAGAAGATTTTGAAAGAGGAGGAACTACAATTCCAAGAAGATTCATCTACAAAGAAGATTTTCAAAGAATTTGCTAAGTTCTTTCTTTCCTTTTCAATTCTGGAATTTCTCTGTATTGTATTTGTTATTCTGATTGAATATGTGTAACTAAATCTGAATTGGTTGAGGGTGATTTCAAAGCCCTTGATATGGATTTTGTGAGTTGATTGTGTAAGAAATTGTTATCCAATTCTCTAATTGAAGTTGCTTGTATTTTCCCATATCTAATGCTTATGATTGCTTACTGATTGTATTTGGAATGGCCAACTGAATATAATCTGGATATTGTCTATTGCTAGATTAGAAATCTTGATCCGTAATTGTCATGAATTTCCAATCATTAGTAGCAAAATTGTGATCAGAGATTGCAATTGGAAAATACAACCTAGGTTAAATAATCCGAACTTGTGTGATTATTGCTTAGATCAACCTATCTTTCTCATCGTAATGCTTCTATTGAATTAAACTTAGAGAGCTTGTTCTAGGTTGTTTAATGGATAGAGATTAAATAAAGAGCTTGTTTTATTTAACAACAAAGTAAGGAAAGATTGGGATAACAGAGCTTATTGTTATCTACGGTTGATAACTTCAATGTTGTAATTGGATTACAATTCTATGTTAATTCACAAATTCATATCTTGTGGCAGAGAAAGAACCCTTAACCAAGTGTCTCTCATTGATCTTTCATTCAAATTAACTTCTGTTTTGTTATTCTTAATTTGCATTCTTATTTCATTTAGTTAATCATTCAACAAAACCCCCTTGTTTAGTTTATTGTTGCTGGAAAATAACGAATTCAATTAGAATCAATCCTCGTGGGAACGATATCTACTTATCACTTTATTACTTGTGCGACTAGTATACTTGCTAGTTTCGAATGCATCAGTTGTATTTGTAGGATGCCTTTCTACATGATCATCTAGTTGAAACCCTCAGGATGTTCATGCAGAACATCGAGGAAAATTTATTATTTTTTTACCAATGTACCTGATGTTACTCATAACGGTATCCTTCCTTCAGCTACATTTATATCTCTTTGTAGAATTTTGTGAGGTGCTTACCATGCAGTTTAAATTTATTTCTATAGTCAGTTTAGATCTTCAGCTGGCTAGAACGAGTGGGTCAATTTTGAGTGAACAATGCTCTGACTTTGATAGGTTCACTCGCGTTAGAATCGTTGATGCTTTGATTTCCTCTAGGCGTTATTATCTACAAAAAGACTTTCCTTCCTTAAGGCAATTAGTTTGGAGATGGTGTTGTTCAACCTATACTTTCGTAATAGCTTGGGGGAGTTTACCCCAACTCTAGAAGATGTTGCTATGATTTTGGACTTTCCATTTCTAGCAAAGGAGATCTGTTTGCTTTCCACTTGTCTGCTATTGGTGCGTTCGAAACTAGCAAGTATACTAGTCGCACAAGTAATAAAGTGATAAGTAAGATATCGTTCCCACGAGGATTGATTCTAATTGAATTTGTTATTCGAAAGCAACAATAAACTAAATTAGGGGGTTTTGTTGATTGATTAACTAGATGAAATATTAATGCAAGTAAAGAATAACACAATGCAAATTTAAACAGATTGAAAAATCAATGAGAGAAACCTGGTTAAGGGATCCTTCTCTACCACAAGATATAGAATTGCGAATTAATTGTAGAATTGTCATCCAATTACACCATTGAAATTATCA